>JARFJB010001211.1:512500-830000 GCA_036346205.1 Vesta saturnalis | reverse complement strand
GTGTGTCTGTGTGTCTGTGTGTCTGTGTGTCTGTGTGTCTGTGTGCTGTGTGTGTGTCTGTGTGTGTGTGTGTGTGTGTGTGTGTGTGTGTCTGTGTGTCTGTGTGTCTGTGTGTCTGTGTGTCTATGTGTCTGTGTGTCTGTGTGTCGGTGTGCTCGTGTGTCTGCGTGTCTGAGTGTCTGCGTGTCTGCGTGTGTGCAGGTCTGTGGGTCTGTGTGTCTGTGTTTATGTGTCTGTATGTCTGTGTGTCTGTGTGTCTGTGTGTGCTGTGTCTGTGTGTCTGTGTGTCTGTGTGTCTGTGTGTCTGTGTGTCTGTGTGTCTGTGTGTGTCTGTGTCTGTGTGTGCTGTGTGTCTGTGTGTCTGTGTGTCTTGTGTCTGTGTGTCTGTGTGTCTGTGTGCCTGTGTGTGTGTGTGTCTGTGTGTCTGTGTGTCTGTGTGTCTGTGTGTCTGTGTGTCTGTGTGTCTGTGTGTCTGTGTGCTGTGTGTCTGTGTGTCTGTGTGTCTGTGTGTCTGTGTCTGTGTGTGTGTCGTGTCTGTGGTCTGTGTCTGTGTTTATGTGTCTGTGTGTCTGTGTGTGTGCTGTGTGTCTGTGTGTCTGTGTGTCTGTGTGTCTGTGTGTCTGTGTGTCGTGTGCTGTGTCGTGTGCGTGTCCGTGTGTCGTGTGTCTGTGTGTCTGTGTGTGTTGTGTGTCGTGTGTGGTCTGTGTGTCTGTGTTCCGTGTGTCCGTGTGTCTGTGTGTCGTGTGTGTCTCGTGTGTCCTGTGTCTGTGTCTGTCGTCGTGTTGTCTGTGTGTCTGTGTGTTGCTGTGTGTCTGTGTGTCTGTCTGTGTCTGTGTGTCTGTGTGTCTGTGTGTCTGTGTGTCTGTGTGTCTGTGTGTCTGTGTGTCTGTGTGTCTGTGTGTCTGTGTCTGTGTGTGTCTGTGTGTCTGTGTCTGTGTGTCTGTGTCTGTGTGTCTGTGTGTCTGTGTGTCTGTGTGTCTGTGTGTCGTGTGTCGTGTGTCTGTGTGTCTGTGTGTCTGTGTGTCTGTGTGTCTGTGTGTCTGTGTGTCTGTGTGTTTGTGTCTGTGTGTCTGTGTGTCGTGTGTCTGTGTCGTGTGTCTGTGTGCTGTGTGTGTGTCTGTGTCTGTGTGTTGTGTGTTTGTTGTGTCGTGTGTCTGTGTGTCTGTGTGTCTTGTGTCTGTGTGTCTGTGTGTCTGTGTGTCTGTGTGTCTGTGTCTGTGTCTGTGTGTCGTGTGTCTGTGTGCTGTGTCTGTGTGTCGTGTGTGTCTGTGTGTCTGTGTGTCTGTCTGTGTCTGTGTGTCTGTGTGTCTGTGTGTCTGTGTGTCTGTGTGTCTGTGTCGTGTGTCTGTGTCTGTGTGTCTGTGTGTCTGTGTGTCTGTGTGTCTGTGTGTCTGTGTGTCTGTGTGTCTGTGTGTCTTGTGTCTGTGTGTCTGTGTGTCTGTGTGTCCGTGTGTCTGTGTGTCTGTGTGTCTGTGTGTCGTGTGTGTCTGTGTTCTGTGTGTCTGTGTGTCTGTGTGTCTGTGTGTCTGTGTGTCTGTGTGTCTGTGTGTCTGTGTGTCTGTGTGTCTGTGTGTCTGTGTGTCTGTGTGTCAGTGTGTCTGTGTGTCTGTATGTCTGTGTGTCTGTGTTGTTGTGTGTCTGTGTGTCTGTGTGTCTGTGTGTCTGTGTGTCTGTGTGTCTGTGTGTCTGTGTGTCTGTGTGTCTGTGTCTGTGTCTGTGTCTGTGTGTCTGTGTGTCTGTGTGTCTGTGTGTCTGTGTGTCTGTGTGTCTGTGTGTCTGTGTGTCTGTGTGTCTGTGTGTCTGTGTGTCTGTGTGTCTGTGTGTCTGTGTGTCTGTGTGTCTGTGTGTCTGTGTGTCCTTGTGTCTGTGTGTCTGTGTGTCTTGTGTCGTGTGTGTCTGTGTGTCCGTGTGTCCTGTGTGTCTGTGTGTCCGTGTGTCCGTGTGTCTGTGTGTCGTGTGTCTGTGTGTCGTGTGTCTGTGTGTGTGTGTGTGTGTGTGTGTGTGTGTGTGTGTTGTGTGTCTGTGTGTTGTGTGTGTGTGTTTGTGTGTCTGTTGTGTCTGTGTCTGTGTGTCTGTGTGTCTGTGTCTGTGTGTCTGTGTGTCTGTGTGTCTGTGTCTGTGTGTTTCTGTGTGTCTGTGTGTCTGTGTGTCTGTGTGTCGTGTGTGTCTGTGTGTCTGTGTCTGTGTGTCTGTGTGTCTGTGTGTCTGTGTGTCTGTGTGTCTGTGTGTCTGTGTGTTCTGTGTGTCTGTGTGTCTGTGTGTCTGTGTCTGTGTGTCTGTGTGTCTGTGTGTCTGTGTGTCTGTGTGTCTGTGTGTCTGTGTCTGTGTGTCTGTGTGTCTGTGTGTCTGTGTGTCTGTGTGTCTGTGTGTCTGTGTGTCTGTGTGTCTTGTGTCTGTGTGTCTGTGTGTCTGTGTGTTCTGTGTGTCTGTGTGTCTGTGTGTCTGTGGTCTGTGTCTGTGTGTCTGTGTGTCTGTGTGTCTGTTGTGTCTGTGTGTCTTGTGTGTCGTGTGTCTGTGTGTCTGTGTGTCTGTGTGTCGTGTGTCGTGTGTCTTGTGTCCTGTCTGTGTCTGTGTGTGTCTGTGTGTCTGTGTGTTGTGTTGTCTGTGTGTCTGTGTGTCTGTGTGTCTGTGTGTCTGTTGTCTGTGTGTCTGTGTGTCTGTGTCGTGTGTCTGTCGTGTGCTGTGTGTCTGTGTGTCTGTGTTCTGTGTTGTGTGTCTGTGTGTCTGTGTGTCTGTGTCTGTGTGTCTGTTGTGTGTGTTTGTGTCTGTGTCTGTGTCTGTGTGTCTGTGTGTCTGTGTTTGTGTGTGTCTGTGTGTCTGTGTGTCGTGTGTCTGTGTGTCGTGTTGTGTCGTGTGTCTGTGTGTCTGTGTGTGTCTGTGGTCTGTGTGTGTGTCGTGTGTCGTGTGTGTGTGTGTGTGGTCTGTGTGTCTGTGTGTCTGTGTGTCGTTGTCTGTGTCTGTGTGTGTGTGTCGTTGTCTGTGTCGTGTGTTGTGTGTGTGTGTGTGTGTGTGTCTGTGTGTGTTGTGTGTCTGTTCTGTGTCGTGTGTCGTGGTCTGTGTGTTGTGTTGTGTGTTGTGTTGTGTTGTGTGTTGTGTTTGTGTGTCTGTGTGTCTGTGTGTCTGTGTGTCTGTGTGTCTGTGTGTCTGTGTGTCTGGTCTGTGTCGTGTGTCGTGTTCTGTGTGTCTGTGTCGTGTGTCTGTGTCTGTGTGTCGTGTGTCTGTGTGTCGTGGTTGTGTTGTGTGTTGTGTTGTGTGTTGTGTGTTGTGTGTTGTGTGTCTGTGTGTCTGTGTGTCTGTGTCTGTGTCTGTGTCTGTGTGTCTGTGTTCTGTGTGTCTGTGTGTCTGTGTGTGTCTGTGTGTCTGTGTTCTTGTGTCTGTGTTGTGTGTTGTGTGTCTGTGTTTTTGTGTGTCTGTGTGTCTGTGTCGTGTGTCGTGTGTCTGTGTTTGTTCTGTGTGTTTGTGTCTGTGTGTTGTGTGTCTGTGTGTCTGTGTGTCTGTGTGTCTGTGTCTGTGTGCTGTGTGTCTGTGTGTCTGTGTGTCTGTGTGTCTGTGTGTCTGTGTGTCTGTGTGTCTGTGTGTTGTGTGTGTCTGTGTGTGTGTCTGTGTTCTGTGTGTGTGTCGTGTCGTGTGTCTGTGTCTTGTGTCCGTGTGTCGTGTGTCCGTGTGTCCGTGTGTCTGTGTCGTGTCGTGTTTGTGTTGTGTCTGTTTGTTGTGTGTGCTGTGTGTCTGTGTGTTCTGTGTCTGTGTGTCTGTGTGTCCGTGTGTCCGTGTGTCCGTGTGTCCGTGTGTTGTGTGTGTGTGTTGTGTGTCTGTGTGTCTGTGTGTCTGGTGTCTGTGTCTGTGTGTCTGTGTGTCTGTGGTCTGTGTTGTTGTGTCTGTGTCTGTGTGTCTGTGTGTGTCTGTGTGTCTTGTGTGTCTGTGTGTGTGTGTTCTGTGTCTGTGTGTCTGTGTCGTCTGTGTCTGTGTGTCTGTGTGTCTGTGTCTGTGTCTGTGTGTCTGTGTGTTTGTGTCTGTGTCTGTGTTGTCTTGTGTGTCTGTGTTTGTGTCTGTGTGTCTGTGTGTTGTGTGTCTGTGTGTCTGTGTCTGTGTCTGTGTGTCTGTGTGTCTGTGTGTCTGTGTGTCTGTGTGTCTGTGTGTCTGTGTGTCTGTGTGTCTGTGTGTCTGTGTCTGTGTGTCTGTGTCTGTGTCTGTTGTGTGTGTGTCTGTGTGTCTGTGTGTCTGTCTGTCTGTGTGTCTGTCTGTTGTGTGTCTGTGTTCTGTGTGTCTGTGTGTCTGTTCTTGTCTGTTGTCTGTCTGTGTGCTGTGTCTGTGTCTGTGCTGTGTGTCTGTGTCTGTGTGTGTGTGTGTGTCTGTGTGTCTGTGTGTGTGTGTGTCTGTGTGTGTGTGTTGTGTCTGTGTGTTGTGTCTGTGTGTGTGCTGTGTGTGTGTGTTGTGTGTGTCTGTGTGTGTGTGTTGTGTGTTGTGTGTGTGTGTGTGTGTGTTGTGTGTTGTGTTTGTCTGTGTGTGTGTGTGTGTGTGTGTGTCTGTGTGTGCTGTGTGTCTGTGTGTCTGTGTGTTGTCTGTCTGTGTGTCTGTGTGTGTGTCTGTGTGTCTGTGTGTCTGTGTGTGTCTGTGTGTCTGTGTGTCTGTGTGTTGTGTGTCTGTCTGTGCTGTGTGTGCTGTGTGCCTGTGTGTCTGTGTGTGTGTGTGTGTGTGTGTGTGTGTGTGTGTGTTGTGTGTGCTGTTGTCGTGTGTCGTGTGTTGTGTCTGTGTGTCTGTGTGTCTGTGTCTGTTCTGTGTGTCTGTGTTGTCTTTGTGTCTGTGTGTCTGTGTGTCTGTGTGCCTGTGTGTTTGTGTGTGCTGTGTGTCTGTGTGTCTGTGTGTTTGTGTGTCTGTGTGTCTGTGTGTCTGTGTGTCTGTGTGTCTGTGTGTCTGTGTGTCTGTGTCGTTGTGTGTCTGTGTGTGTCTGTATGTGTCTGTTTGTTTGTGTGTATGTGTCTGTGTGTCTGTAGGTCTGTGTGTTCTGTGTGTCGGTGTGTCTGTGTGTCTGTGTGTCTGTGTGTCTGTGTGTCTGTGTCTGTGTGTCTGTGTATCTGTGTGTCTGTGTGTCTGTGTGTCTGTGTTTCTGTGTGTCTGTGTGTCTGTGTGTCTGTGTGTCTGTGTGTCTTTGTGTCTGTGTGTCTGTGTGTCTGTGTTTCTGTGTGCCTGTGTGTATGTGTGTGTGTGTGCGTGTGTGTGTGTGTGTGTGTGTGTGTGTGTGTGTGTGTGTGTGTGTGTGTACTCCATAACTTTCGAAGGACTTAACAGATCAGCTTGAAATTTGGCACACATATAGACGTCAACTACCCAAAGCGACTGATTGGGGTCAATGGGGTATGAGGAAAGGGGTAAAATTGGGGGATGAGTATCCCTTTTACAAATTTTTATTTTTTTATATTTTTTTACTTAGTGTAATTAGTAATATAATTGCAAGACTTTTTTATCTCTATAGATTTTATGTCCCACAAACGGTTTATTAGCAAAAAAACCGTCACTTAGAAAACAGATTTTTCCTAAATATCTCCGGAACTACTTAACATATTCAGAAAGTGAAAAGACCATTAGATATGAAATCAAATTTCTCACAAAAAGCGTTTTTGCAATTTTTTCGAAATATTTACAGAAAAATAGATTTTGGTACCCGTCCACGCGATTTTTTTTTATTTTGGAATTATATAAAAATCAAATTTCTGACTGAAAAGAATTTTTGTAATTTTTCTTTAAGTTAATAGTTTTCGAGTTATTTACGAAAAAGCGATTTTTAAAATTGATGGCTTTTTATCTATCTCGAAGCTAGTGTGTACTCGATTTATCAAAAAGAGGTTAAAATATTTGGACGGTATGTCAGTTTAAAAATAAATTTGAACAAATTATATTTTAGAATTTAGTAACAAATTTAACAACTTCACTTAATCATAACTCCATTCTTCTCCATCAGGAATGTTAATGGTCTAGGTATAGACGCAACCAGGTTTTGTCAATACTGTTGTATTAAATTATTCCATTCCATATTTATGGCATTTAAGTTGGTATAAATTAAATGACATTGATCTAATTGTGAGTATTTTTGTCCCTATAATTTTTCTATACAACAAATAGTGTAAATCTCATTTTGACAACATAATTTAAATTTTTGATGTGGAAGTATTGATACAATTTGCAGCGTTTTTCATTAGATCTTGAATTTAATCTGTGCGTAAACCGTTCTTTTAATGACTACGAGTTCGTAAACAGCTGTCAGCCATATTTTTATCTTTTAATGTTTGTGACGTATTAATTCACATTAGTTTAGCTTTAGATATTTTCTATATAGTTTACATTTTTAATTTGATATTGATAATTGATTTAATTTTATTATTTTTCTTAACGTTCTCTTTCAAATTACTTAAAATTAAATTTCTATTAGGACATAACAAGTATTCTAAATTTAAATTACCGTTTAGCGTATTAACTTTTTACGATTAAAATATAGAAAACCTTAGGAAGGCTTTTCGAAATTAAACAAGTTTCTATTTATCTAAAATTATAATTTACTATAAAATCAATTCTTTCACACTTTTCACGTTTTACGAAATAATTTGGTTGTGTTGTCGATATTTTCATTTTATTTTGTTTTCTTTAAATTTTTTAAATTAACGTTATACACTTATAAATTTATTTTTTGTTAAATTGCGTATTTATCTCATTTTGGACGTCACTTGCCAAGTGCCAGTTGTTAATCACAATTAATTCAGTTTTATATTTTTAAAATTTTCTACACGCATACTTCATCTTACCATCGAATAATCATATTCAAATTTAAAAGGGACATATCAACAATGATTAGGGACGACCTCCAAATAAGTATTTTAAAAACTACTTTGAAATTAAACGTTGTGTTTACATGTATAAAAATTTACTTCGCAATTTGCGGCTTTGATTATTGAGTTTTTGGTAAATTTTAATTAATTTATTTTTGATTGAAAGGTCTTAACGAGGCGTAAGTTACATTATTTTAATTACCCAAAACTTATAACAATCTTTTAGCTTTTTTCAGTACTCCTCATATCCGCGTTGTTTTGATACGAGGCAATAGAATTTTAAGCTACTGGAATTTTGGAAAACACGCTAAAAATATTGAAATTTTGTCTGGGAAATCCGCCATTAGCATTTGTGTTTTTCGAAATTTTCCAATCGAACAAGGTCAAGTTCAATACTTTACCAGGAAGCGTGCCAGTAGATAGAGGATTTTAGCTGTGAAAAAGGTCAGCGAATAATTTTACTTCAACACTACCGAAATAATTGAATTAAGAACAGGCCAATATTTTTGGTAATTTCCATAATCCTCAACGTCAGATAACACCTGAAGAAAGAAATAGATAAATCTTTCTCCATTTCAATTATTAATATTCCAACCAATCATTGGAGGTCTGCTTATAAAAATATTTATTAAGTTTAGATCTTAAAGTACAGTTGAGTGAATACATTTTTCTATTACTTGCAATCTAATTTATTTTCATTTTTGGTCATTGTGTACGACAGAACATTTGTAAGTAATTCTTTTGTTCAAAGTGCTTTAGAAAAATAAAAATATCGCGCTGAATTATACGAGATTAAACATTTATATATTATTTTTCTGAATAAAGAAATGGTTATTGTTTATTTGTATTTGAAGCGATCACAGATAGTCGCGATAAGTAAGCGAACAGAAAGGGTCGCATAAAAATAAGCGATAAATGCCCTATAAAGTGAGAAAATTTCAAATAAGAGTTAATTAACGATGATAGGGAAGAAGTAGAAAATTACCTTCCGTATTAAAATAATAATAAGTGAAGTAATAAGTGAAAATAACGCGTTTTGTATGTTTCAGAACCGCAATCGATTGTGTTTAAACAGTGAACAATAAATATAAACAGTAATCGACCTAAATTGGAAAATCGAAGTATAAAGGACAATAACTAGAATTTATTGATGTGTAAAAAGGGAGCATTCGCGGGTTGTAAATAACTTTCATTTTGTTGCGCAGACTATTTATAGTTAAAACTGAACGATTAAGTAAAAACTGTATAGTGTAAATATATCGAACAATGATTTACTATAATCATTAATTGATGGAAGAAAATTAGAAGCGTATTCAACTACACAAAAGTACAAGAAAAGATAAGGACAGCAATAGACAAGCGGTTCCAGAGTGCCGACAGGTGACATGATCGGAATAGCAGGCTCTAACCTATCTGAGGCCCCTTGATCGGTCAAAGAAACGCCAGCATTACATCATTAGTTGCAACGAAAATAAGTAAGAACCTTTTTTGTTTGTGTTAATAAATAAAACTTTTTCGTGTGTTTGATTTCACGAAACTTTACATATGACTGTCACAATTAAACGAAAACAATCGTTTAATTTTGATAAGGATTTTATTTGTTATATGTTAGCTTTAGGAAGATTATTGTAGATTTAGGTTTGATTTTATAAATATTTGTAAACAACATATTGATGCATTTTCGTTCAGATTTGGAATTTAATTAAATGAGTATAACGTTTGATTTACTTTTATCGCTAAAAATTATTAATATCACAAGCTTACACAATTATTGAATATATAAATGCAGAAAGAGGTCAACTCAATAGGAATCCAGGTAAATAACTAATTCAAAATGAGCATAACTTTGAGCAATGATAACAGAAATAGTTTCTTTATATTAATTTGAGCTAGCCGTTGCAACGAATAAAGAAAGGAATTAGTAAACATAAAGCTTAAAATTCATTTACGCAAACCGAAATTAATTAGCAAGCAAAGTAAAAATTAACTAGTAAATGATATCTTTATAAATTGAACCCATTCAGCTTTAATAAAACGTAATAAAAAATAATCATCTCAGTTATTAAATTTTATTCAGAAATGGTGGAATTATAAAAAAAGTTTAAAAGAACTCAAATCTTATTCTTTGGAGCGAGTTAAACAAACAAAAGTAGTATCTAAGGGTATTACGCCCGTTGCAAAGCTTATACGATCGTATTTTCCCTTATTCTTGTGCACACTTTATTAGTAGTGTAGGTAGCGGACCGCAAAAATGTTATTATTGTCATAAACGTTTGTCAAATCGCCATTGTTACCGCGATAGAAACGATAATTAGTGGATTTTTAATATCTTGATAATTCGTCGTAATTTGGTAATGTTTTCGGAATATTTTATGTTATGTAAGAAATGTGGGAATGGATGTAACTGATATTTGGCTAATAGTTGACAAAACATGTTTGGAGGTTAGCTAGCAAGTGTCCACCTTTACTGAAGGAGTGTAACGAATCGTTGAGTAGTTTTACGCGCAGATTTTTGATGTAAAATTGTCACTGATTTAACGATTAATTACGTCGGAGCATATATACCGCAGATCAAAGGACGTCTTTGTTAGGTGCTTTGAAACTCGAGACCTAAAAGTACGGTTTCAATGCATATTTTTAAAATTAAGATGTCGTTCAATAATTAAAATGACACTGTTCCAACGTAATGTTTCCTGTATTTTAATACTTTTGAAAGGCGGGGTTGATTTTCCGGTGTGAATATAGCCGGTTTGAAATCGAAGGGAAAGGCAGTTGCGTTTACAATTTTGATTAAACCGGATCACTTTGATTTGTTTTAATTAGAAACTCCCATAGCAAACCGTTCCGTCTATAAATATTTTTGTCGTGCACATTTGAGAAAACTAGAAACGCCAATTCGTTCTTTTCTTTTAGTGTATGTTTTAATGTAATTGTTGTTTTTTGTTTATATTTATATTTGTGTAAAGGTAGGCGTGGACGAATGGGTACAGGATAAAGCTTGGTTATAATTGTAAATAGGCATTTACCGAGTGTTGACATACTCCTGGGTCCAGATGACCATTAAACACCTCGAATTTTATTTTTACTGTTTTTATTGTTTTATAGATGAATGTGTTCTAACGCACTCAAACTAGTATATCGGTCACGATATAATGATTTATTTACAACTTGCCTTTGTAAGGCTTCATTTTAATGAGTTTTTTTGTGTCAGTTTGTTTAAGTATAATTGTTTGCCTGCCAACTAATTTCTCTTTATATGCAATTTATTGTAACTACATGTATGTATTTTGTGCTTTAGTAGTAACTAACCAATTGTGTACGTGTAAATTCCTTGCCTTTACCTTATTATCACCTGTGCAACTTTACTGTTGTTGTATTTTATATGAACAGTAGTTTTCCATATTGTTTTATTTGCTTATTTACTTAAAGACCAGCATGATAGGTTTTAGAGGGCCACATGTTTAGTTACAATTTTTATTCTGATTTATTTACGATACAATTGTGGGTGTGACTACATGGTTTTTTTAAATGTTTATGTGTAGTCTAACTTCTTTTTATTTATTTTTTTCTTAATGTATAATTTTGTACGCACTTTAGCCCGATTTAATGATGTTTTGTTACATATTTAACCCTTTCATTGTTTTTTTTTTGTGTTATTTGATTTATTAGTACACTCGTGCAATTACTTATTTATAAATAAAGTGGGTTTTCTTGGTGGTTCTTTCCCGCAATAGTACATTAACGGGGTGAACCATCCTTGCGCAAAGCTCGTTAATTTTAATTTGAGTAGTTTCATTGTTTACGTACCCCACATGATGCAACACTTAACCTCATCCAGCCTATCTAATTAAAATAGCACACGTACATACCACTAGACGGCCAATTCTTTTGATCAGATTTCAGGTTTGCGAGTATTTAAACATCAGACTTGTAAATAAATTCTAATGTTTTAATTATTACCAGGAAAGTCAATGTAAGGCAATCAATTAACTTAAGTAATAGTAACCTTATTGTCAGTAAAGTCAAGATAAATCACTTAGTGATTGTTTTGTTCTTGAATTTGCATTATTGCAAGGAAGTTCAAATTACACTTTTCAAGATAGGGTACCTGGGGGACGCTACAGTAGGTACATAAATGTTAGTCATAGTTACACAGTTGCACTTATTTTAATTGATCACATTTCTATTGAGGTTAAAATTGAGATACACCCCATATAGACTTACAGGCACGAACCCAGCGTTATTTACCCGTTTACATTACATATTATTTTTCATTATAACCAACATTAGTGGTTATAAATTTATTTGTCTTTTGTTAGAACTTATTTATTTTTGAAACACGTTTTATTTTTATATGTATTATATGTCTTTTAATAATTACAAGTTCTGTTTTATGCCACAACACTATTCTTTTCCCTATTAGTTTCTCCTCTTTTCCTACGGTTACTTACTCGGCTTTTCTGACACCGTTATTCAGGAGCTGGGATAACGGTGAGTTCTTCTTTAACGCCTCCTGGCGGCCTTTTTGTCTCTACCGTATATTTCTTGACCCTGCCCGAAGTATTTGATTAGTTCAACAAATAGAAAATTACCTCTGCAATGCAATGTTTCGTGAGAAGTAACACGACATTGGCTTACTTTCAATGTGTAACAGGTCAATTCAAAGAAATCAGCTTGAAGAGAGCGAAAGAAAGAAATAAATGTACACTCTGTGCACAACATAATTATGCTGTGTGTGTGTGTGTGTGTGTGTGTGTGTGTGTGTGTGTGTGTGTGTGTGTGTGTGTGTGTGTGGTGTTGGTGCGTGCGTTCGTGCAGCGGTGCGTGCGTGCGTGCGTGCGTTGCGTGCGCTGCGTGCGGCGTGCGTGCGTGCGTGCGTGCGTGCGTGCGTGCGTTGCGTGCGTGCGTTCGGCGTGCGTGCGTGCGTGCGTGCGTGCGTCGCGTGCGTGCGTGAGTGCGTGCGTGCGTGCGTGCGTGCGTGCGTGCGTGCGTGCGTGCGTGCGTGCGTGTGCGTGCGTGCGTGTGCGTGTGTGCGTGTGCGTGCGTGTGCGTGTGTGCGTGTGTGCGCGTGCGCGTGCGCGTGTGGCGTGTGCGCGTGTCCGCGTGCGCGCGCGTGCGTGCGCGTGTCGCGGCGGCGCGTGGCGCGTGCGCGTGTGTGCGTGTGTGCGTGTGCGTGGGCGCGTGTGTGTGTGTGTGTGTGTGTGTGTGTGTGTGTGTGTGTGTGTGTGTGTGTGTGCGTATTGCAACGGGCGTAATACCTTTGGTTATTGCTTGTGTTGTTTACACCCCGCTACAAAGAATTATATTAGGGTTCTTTCACAATTCTTAATAATTTCACAATCATTGAAAATTTATATTGTGTGCTTGAGAGTTTTAAATGATCACCCTTTTTATTTTAATCGGAATTACGTTGATTTATAGAGATATCATCTACTAGTTTAATTCGCTTGTTTAAATGAAGCTAGCTCAAATAAAACAAGAAATGATTACTGTTATCAATGACCAAAATTATACTCAATTTTGGTTTTCTTATTTATTTGGATTTCTATAGAGTTTACTTCCTTCTGCATTTATATATTCAATATTTGTATAAGGTTTTAATATTAATAATCTATAATAATAAAAATAAATCAAAAGTTATACTTGTTTAATCACTAAAATTCGAAATGCAGAAATGTTTTGTTTACAACAACATACAACAATCAAACTTTTAATTATTAATATTACTAATGCTAAACATGCAACAAAAAATCGTTTATCAAATTGAATGGAATCGTTTCCGTTCAATTTTGATATTCAAATTCATAGAAAATAAAACACATAAACGTTTCTTTATTTACACAATTAGAGATCGTACTTATCTGTCACTTCGTTTAAAGCTGAAGACGTAGCTCTGCGTTTGTAGGCCGATGCTCAGAGGCCTCCCTTGGTTTGTTTCGTTACCCTTTCAGTGATGTGGACTTCGGACGCCTTGCTCCCTTTGTTCTTTCGATAACTTCTTTGGAGCTTTATTTGGAATGTTTCCACATTTATATTCAACAAATTATTGAGTTTGTTATTCATTGGTGGATATATTGATAGTTTATAAATATCACTTTAATTGTTTGATTTGTCTACAATTAGCGTGCTCCAACCAACAGCAACGAACCACAAAACGCAACACTTTTTATTTGAACATCAATGATTTCGAGTTATTGTTCTTTATATATTGATTTATTACATTGAATCTGTTGTTGCATTCGATATTTATCGTTCAATGTGGACGAATTTCGGTATACACAAAAAACGTGAATTTTGATTATTACGTAACATTTAACGCGATTTTAAAGTATTGCGTAATCTTTTTTATTATCAATAACAATACTATTTACATTTAATTTTATTTACTTTAGCGTTTTATTATCTTAATAAGGAAGGTAATTTCACTTCTTCCCTATTATACACTAAATGTTATTTTAGTTTATTTCTAAAATTAGGGTAACTTGACTATTACCCTCTTTGATTATTCTCAACCAACTCGGACCGCTTACTTAAAGCGACTGTTTAAAAACTGCACGTCATTATCACAGCGTCTCTCCCTCTACAAAACATTTACGCTTCCGCAACTGCCACGTATATTTAAATACTTTCTAATTCAACATATAGATAACTTATTGAAATAAACTCAAGCTTTTCATATTAACATTAATTACATATACATGCAGATAACCAACAACCATCTCTTTATGTAGAAAAATAATAATACAACTATTTAATGTAATTTGAAATTTTCTAAGGCTCCCGTTACACGGTGAATTACGCAATGGGTAGTTAATATGGGATATTGGTTTTACTAGCATCTAGTACATCAAAAATAAAATTGCTCTGATAATATACAGGGTTAGGAAAAAGTACCGGAACGCTTAAATATCTACAAAATCGCGAAACTTACGATTACACAATTCGCCATTTGGGGGTTTCGGGCGCGCGGAATTGGAAAATGATATCGGCACTGTTGCCAGATTTTCCAGTTTTGCGATACACGTAGTCATTTTGTTATCTTAAATAGACTGCCCTACTTATTTTTATTGCAGTCAATTGAGCGTCTCAAACTTAGTAAGATCTCAAATTTTCAAACTTTTAGATCTACTAGTTGCTGAGATATAGAAAATGATATCGGCACTGTTGCCAGATTTCCCAGTTTTGCACTACACGTAGTCATTTTGTTTTCTTAAATAGAATGCTCTATTTATTTTTATTGCAATCAATTGGGCGTCTCAAACTTATTAAGACCTCAATACTTAGTCTTTTTGTTATCTTAAATGGAAGATCCCAAATTCTCAAAATTCTGTTTATACTATTAGATACTAGTGAGAAATATTATGGGATAGTTACTTATTTTAAAATCAGCATGCATTAAACTTATCGGAGATGCCCGAAAATATGAATACCCTAGGAATAAGTAAGCACTGCTTCAATTGTTTTCAACACTCTAGCCATCGCCATGTTACAACAATGACAAATTAAACACATCATTGTCAGTTAATCCGCTGAATATTGCATCGATTACAAAATTATAATTTGATTATGGCTTTTGTTCTATCAGAAATCCAACGTACTGATATTTTGATTTTTCGTGGATATGGAAATAAAACAAGGACATATCAAGAAGTCTGCAACTTGTTTAATGATCGTTATCCTAATAAACCCATTAAAAAGTCTACCGTACACAGAACTTGTCGACGTTACGAGGAAACAGGGTCCATAAAATGTTTACCTAAAACCGGACGCCCCAGAACTGCTACAAGTGATGAAAATAAATTAAACGTTTTATTACAAATAGAGGAAAATCCAAAAGTAAGCACCAATCAATTAGCTATAAATATCGAAATCTGTCAAAAATCTGTAAGGAGTATTTTGAAGGAAAATAAATTAAAGCCGTACAAGATCCATTACACTCAAGAGCTTTTAGAGGATGATCCTGACCGCAGCAATGAATTCGCCGAAATCATGATAGAAAATATCAACCAAGATTCTTATTTTGCGCACAAAATTGTATTCAGTGACGAAGCTACTTTTTGCTTGAACGGCCAAGTTAATAGGCACAATTACCGAATTTGGTCTAGAGATAACCCCATTGGATGGAAGAACTTCATACCCAATATCCTGAGAAAGTTAACGTCTGGGCGGGAATATTGGGAAACAATATTATCGGACCTTTTTTAATAGAAGGTACATTAACAGGGCGAAAGTATTTGGAGCTCCTTAGAAAGTATAGTTCCTGCCATTCAACAAAATAGAAATATAGGTGAAATCTGGTACCAACATGATGGTGCTCCGCCCCATTATTCAAGAGAAGCCATGCAATTTCTAAACAACCAATTCCCAGGAAGCCTGATTGGAAGACGTGGAGCATTTGGATGGCCACCTCGATCCCCTGATATGACTCCACTGGACTTCTTCTTGTGGGGTCATTTGAAGAACCGTGTCTACAGAAATCGTACAGAAAATTTGAACGAACTCTGCGAAAGAATCGGCATCGAAATTGTACTTATAACATCGGATATGTTGAGCAACACACTGCGAGAATTTTATGATCGACTTGGATACTGTCTGGCAAATAATGGAGCCCACTTTGAGCATTTAATTAAAAGTTAGTGTCGTTAATTATTAATTCTATTGTTGAGTAATTAATTAAGTTATTGTTGTTTTAGTCCATTGGCTTTTAATCTCCTTCTTATCATAGCATTATTGTTATTAGTTAAAGTGAAGTGAAGTCACAAATAAAAAAATAACCTTCATAACTCAAGTCATTTATTTGAATAAAAATAAATGGGACATTCCATTTAAGATAACAAAAAGACTATGTGTAGCGCAAGACTGGGAAATCTGGCAACAGTGCCGATATCATTTTCCAATTCCGCATGCCTAGAACCCCCAAATGCCGAATGTTGTAATCATAGCTTTAGCGGTTTTGCAGATATTTAAGCGTTTCGGTACTTGTTACTGAAAACGCGATGTTGTCTTATCTCGGCAACTAGTAGAGATAAAATTTTGAAAATTTGAAATCTTAATAAGTTTGAAACACCCAATTGATTGCAATAAAAATAAATAGGGCATTCTATTTGAGAAAACAAAATGACTACGTGGAGCGCAAAATTAGGAAATCTGACAACAGTGCCGATATCATTTTCCAATCCTGCACGCCCCGAAACCCCCAAATGCTGAATTTTGTAATCGTAACTTTAGCGATTTTGTAGATATTTAAGCGTTCCGGTACTTTTTCCCAACCCTGTATGGCTAAAGCTCCCGTTATAGTATACGTGTGCGTGTGTGTGTGGTTGTGCGTGAGCGTCAGCGTGTGTGCAAGTGTGTATCAGTGCGTGAGCAAGCGCGCGTACGTGCGTGCGTGTGTTAAATCGTGTGGATGTGTGCGTCGTGCGCGTGCGCGTGTGCATGGTATGTAGAAAATGGTTGAGATCGTTTTAAAAAGGCTGAAAACTTAAAACCGTCGAAAACTCGTGGTCGGTTTTTTCGCGAAAGCAATACTTACTTCTGCGCGTATAAGAAGTGAAAAACAATTCTACATTACAGTAGAAATGTGTTTTAACAATTTGTAGTAATGAATATTTCAAGCTTTTACAATATGGGTCACATTAGTCTTCCTCGAATGCGAAACATACTATATCTACTAATGTAGTGGAGAAAAAACAAATAACAATTTGGATTTAAATCAATTACTCTTGGAAAGAATAACTAACGATCGCAATTTTACTTCGTAGATTATACCAAAGAAGGGATTTTTACAACAGACGGAATTACAAACTTTCGAAACCTTGGAAAACCTACATAAAAATAGACTATTCCATTATCCGCTATCAACCTATAGGAGGGTTTCCGGAACATTCACGGACACACAATTCGCCGATCGCAATTACTAACTTCAGTTCACCGATGTGGCATTTTACCGATTCACAGTTCACCGACAGTAGAATTCACCAATATTAAAAATACGAAATATTTGAAAATAATTAGTGGTTAGTAGGTAGTTGTCAAAGTTGATAAAAAATACACTTTTTCATACCTTATAAATTAGTATCTTAGTTATGAGTGATAATCGTGAAGGTTTGCATTTTCAGAATTTTTGCAGTTTATTAAAACATTTTCCAAATTATAATGATATTCTCGATTTTAGAAATCCTAAAATTCTAAAAAGTGAAAAATATTAAGAAAAAGACTCATTGTAGAAATGATCGAAATTTATGTTGATGATTCAGTCATCAATAAAAAAAACGGATATTAATGGATAGAATGTCATTTATACTAACATTTTAAATTATTGTAAAAAATTAGTATTAGTAGATATGGAGGTATGGATTATTATTCCTTTTCCAACGTGAAGGTTTTTCTATCTATTGCATTAAAGATTACGTATATGTTATTCAACTCCACCCATGAAACTAAATTTAGTCAATTTATGTTTGAGTATCGCCAAGTATGATGATGGTTGTTGAAACCTCCAGTATGTAAGGAAGATCTGGTCAATTTCTATTCCAATTCTGCTCACAAAATCACTTGTCTCTAGAAATACCTTTAATATTTGTTTATAAAATATTCAACATATGTCAAAAAGCCGTTAATTGTATGTTTTACGTCTTCTGGATGACGCATATCTTTAACTAACTATTCTTCTAATGCTTGAATGAGACCTGTCGTTTTTACCCATTTGAATGTAATTTTTTGTGGGAAGAAATTACAATTATTGAAATTATTTCAGTTTGATAACCGAAGTACATCATAAATAAATACATACTTATTAAATAACGTACAAGTGAATGTAAACTATTTATACAGTTGATACACTGAGACGAGAATTAACTGTCCTTGAAAGAGATCATACGCAAATTCTAGGTTTTTCATTATTTCTTTAGTCTGCGAGTCGTATTGATTTTAAGTCTATATTTCGGGCAAAAATAATTTTATTTAAAATCGATACATTCGTGTTCCTTTAATTAACGTTAGTTTCTAATTTAACTTAAAATGTATGACTCATTCTGTTATGTTATCACAGTTGGGGACCTAGTTACTACCGTTTTAAGTAATAAATGCATGTACACTTTTTCTGATTTCAATTTTATTCTGTTGTGTCAGAATTTTCCAATATCTTACAAGCAGTCAAAACTACTGATTTTATCTTATAAATAACGTGAATTACTTTGTTATATAAAACATTTAATTTATAACAGGGTATAAATTCAAAGTTATCAAACAATAAATTAAATTAGTGGACGGTTTGCATGCTACCAACATTGAAATGGTTTTATGACGTATTTCATACTCATACAGTTTAAAAATTTGGTAATTTATACCTACACTTTGTATTAATCTCTATTCATTGATTTTATAATTAAATAAATTGAAGATTATTACATTTAAGAAAACAATAATGATAGATGATAATAAGCAGTAACATGCCTGAGTTTTGTATGTGTGCCCATATTCTATTTATACCTCACATTTTATAATTCACTTGTAAGATTATTACTTTGGATTAAAACAAATTATTCTATTTATAAGCACAATATAAGTATTAGGAGGAAGGGCACTGAGCGTGGATAAATCATTTTTGTAATATATGCAACCTTGTGTGATTGTGGGTATCGGTTTCGGTGTACGTGTGTGCGTGTGCGTGTGTGTGTGAATGGGTGGGTGGGTGCGTGAGGGTGAGCGTGGATGTTTGTGTGGGTCTGGTAGCACGTGTGTGTGTGTGTGTGTGTGCGTGTGTGTGTGTGTGTGTGTGTGTGCGTGTCGTGTGCGTGTGCGTGCGTGTGCGTGTGCGTGTGCGTGTGCGTGTGCGTGTGCGTGTGCGTGTGCGTGTGCGTGTGCGTGTGTGTGTATGTGAGTGTGTGTGAGTATGTGAGTGTGTGTGTGTGTGTGTGTGTGTGTGTATGCGAAATAATGGCGGCCATATACCACCTCGGGTTGTACCGGAAGTTGACCTCATCTTCGTTATTTTAAGTGGAACATAATATATACTATTGCAAATTTAGATTCTATGTAACGTTTTAAGTGGACTTCATCAGGTTTCCCTATTCCTAAAACCGTTTTTTTTTTCAAAAAATTGAAAGAGACAGTTAATAGTTTAATACCATGTGTATTTTACAGTAAGAGAGATAGAGAGACAATATTCTCAGAAGGGTTAGCTGCATCCCTAGTTTCCCATCTAACTTTCATAGTGGTTTAATAGCATACATGGTGGCAGAAATGTCCAGTTTAGATAAATTCAAACCTTCACAAGTCGGTTTTTTCCAATGGAACACCCTGTATGTTTTCAATATTCTGGTACAAGATTTTATTCTCTTTTGAACGATATAAGGTTCTCTATACCTATTTCTTCAACTTTTTTGGGTTATGTACTGGTTTTTTATGTAGTCAACTAAAATCGTGTAATTACTTGCGAAGATGTATGTGAAATTCTTAGCAAACCTCCAAAACAATCAACAAAGCTGCTGGTTTTTTGCAGTGCCAGTTTAATTTAGTATTTATAAGAAATGGAACATAATACATATTGAATTACTGATACTTTAAATTATTTCTTCACGGATGTTGCAATAGGATTATAAACAGTGTATGTATGTACAGTTCTTAGAAAAACATATCCCAAGCGACCAATGCGCAAGAAAAAGTTAAGAGAATTTATAATAAGTTAACTAGGGTATGGTAGAATTAGTGCGAAAAGAATTTTATCAAAGCCAAAAGTTTTGCGACAAAATAAAAAGCTTTAAAAAAAAATTTTATGTAAATACTGTTTGTTTCTTAATATTTTGCAACCGTTTGTGGCAGATTTTGTGAATGATATACCTTTAGACCAAACAAGGAAGTGTTTGTATCAATTAGACGTGGCTTCACCTCTCTGTCATAATCAGATCGACCAACAGCTGACTCAAATGTTTTAAGATAGATGGATGAGACGTCTAGGATTGTGGAATTAGCCAGTGAGGTCCACCGACCTCACGCCATTAAATTTTTACGTTTGGAGATTAATGAAGTGAGTTTATTCTACTACGCAGTTTAAAAGAGATTTTGATTGCTCTAATACGAAGAGCGTTCCGTGAATTTTCTGCAGTTGCAATAGCAAAATCGGTGACTGTTATCTCTAGAAATCACAAAAGTTTAACTGCTAATAAGGTCATATTCAACACTAAGGACATTGCCATTATCAACATACATAATTAAAATTGTGTATTATTAAGCATTAAGTAAATTTTTTTAACTTCTTCTGACTCGGTCAATTAAAAGAGTGTTACAAATAAAAAAACAATTCTTTTTTACAATGCCAATATTTCACAACTTTTTGGTTGCTTTATCAAGGTTCTATAATTGTATTATACTTAAAAATCAGAAACAAAAAAGGTAAATAAACTTACATGTAAGTGAAGTTATAAACAAGAAAACTTACAATTGACATGATATTAATGTCATACACGTAAAATACAATAATTAATATCAAATATCTGAAATGGTTACACCCCGATTCAGCGGTCCCCGTTTTAGCGGTCCTGTTTCAGCAGCCCCCGTTTCAGCGGCGACCTGTTAGCGCGGTTCCCGTTTTAACGGTGACACGCTTCAGCGGCCCCCTTTTCGGCGGTATACCTTTATCGCAGTCCTCAACTCTCATTCACATAATGCCTTACTTTGTAATTACTTTTATTATAAATATTTCTTTTATCTCAAACGGTATTCTAAATTGCCAAAATCCTTGGTTTATCTTCAAAAGCGCTTGGAATTTTTGATTTTTTAAGGACGCTGCTTATCCCATCAAAAAGTTTATCTCAATCAATTCATTATTAGCAATTTGAAAATATTAAAATTTGAACTATTAATTAAAATTAATTTATTCATATCGAATATAACCAATAATTAGATTTTGTGACAATTGTTTTTTTTTTATAAAATCGCTGCATTAACTTACCTCAAAAACCAGGATGCGCTTCTTTGAAAGTATTATTTGGATACCTACTCTGGTAAAGAGAGAATGTAAGAGCCGACCTTAGGTTCGTACTCGTAACAAAAAGAAAGGGTTAGGTAACACCCAAGGCAAACACGCCCAATCATAAAGTAGTCTCTACACCAAGATAATTATTTGTTATAATTCAAAAATTTCATGAATAACATATTTTAAAGAAGCAACTTAAGCAGTTATGCGTGTTATAGAACACAATATTAGGGTTAACCTTTGGACCAATACATATATTTAATAACAAAACATTAATGGCACTCTCGTCTTTTGACGAACACCTTGTATATTTATATATTTAATTGCATGGCAACTACGTATCTACAACCTTCGCATTGAAATGGTCCACTTAAGCGTGGTCAATATATATTGAAATTTAGTATAGTAAGCTCTTTTTGTGCTAAAACCTATATGAATAAGTAAAAAAGTAAAATAAAACATCAATAGCCACGAAGAGTTTGTTAAAATTTAGTTACAAAGCAATTAAAGCAGATTATCGCAGCTGCAGGCAATCCACATAAAGGAAAAATTTAATGAATTGGCGTTAGATACCAAACAGATCGTTTCAGATAACCTCTCAAAAAAAAAGATCTGATACAAATCGTACAATGAATTCTTTTCTTATCTTACATTATATACTACTTCGGGAGGGGTTGCGGGATGAGGGAAGGTTCGCAACGGTAGTGTCGCCCGAACATGACGACACCGAGTGCGAGGAGGTATTCAATGGTGTCTTGGGAAGAGGTAATGACACGGATGAGGGATGTAGGGGTGTTCGTCGCCTTAGAGGTGATGCGAACGGCCTTCCTCACATGCGGAAGATTGATCGCACCCAGGATCTCTTCGACTAGGATATCCTTATCTACGTGACGAATCACGCAGGAAAAGGAGGGAGGTCTAGGATTGGAGTTGGATGGACAGGGACCGAACAGTAGGGTAAGGGTTACTGAGGGATCACCGAAAAGGTGTCGCAGCCTAAGCTGCGTACCATCCGGCAAGGGAGAGGAGGTCTCTAAGAGACAGGTATGGTTGTGGTTGAATGACAAATTCAACCAGAGAAGCTTAAGGGGTTTGAGGGAATTAAAAAGGCATTTCTGACTTGTAATGGATTTTGGGATATTGCGGACGCAATATCTCGAGGATTGTGAGCGGGTGGGTAAAGGATTAGGATTGGGGTTAACAGGAGTCTCACGGCGGGTACAGGTGGTTGAGCGGGTGAAGGTAAGAGAGCAGGTGTAGGTAAGAGAGCGGGTTTGTGTGTGTGTGTGTGTGTGTGTGTGTGTGTGTGTGTGTGTGTGTGTGTGTGTGTGTGTGTGCGGGATTGTGTGTGTGTGGGTTTTTGTGGTTTTGTGGAGGAAGTGGAACGTGTGGAAATGTAGGAGTGAGTGGATGAAGTGGAAATGGATGAGGCGTTTGAATGGGAGCGTGTACGTGAGGAAGGTAGAGGTGAAACGAGTGTGTGTGCGTAGGATTGTGTGGTGTATGAGGTGTGTGGGGGTGTGTGAGGACGGACGGCGTCGGGGGTTGGGGACACAACCGTTAGGGTAGTACGGTGGCGACCGTGGTTAACCAGCGCGGTTGTTGTTAGTAGGTTTAAAAGTGAAATAGGATAAATAAAATTAAAAATTGTTTAGAGAAAGGCCGGGTCTCGCCGAGGTGCAGTCTCACACCCCGAGGAATAAAGACTTGGAAATCGGAGACCCAAATAGAAAAGTGTTGAAATAAAACAAATAATAAATTAAAATTAATTAAAAATTATTTTTTATTAAACGGTAACCTACGACGCGGTCCGGTGTTGGCGGTGTCCTGGATGCTTCTGGAATTCTTCGCTGCTGCTGCTATATTCCGGCGGCTCCTGCTTGCGGCTAGGCTGTGGCTCCTCTACCGATGACCGCTTCTTCGTATTATCTGTATGCAAACAGTGACAGATCTAACTCCGAAGCGGCGAAGATCACGATGCCGGAACGATGAGCAAAAACGCTAAGTTCTTTTTTGTGAAGTTAAGCGATTGCAATAAAAATCACAAAGCGCTTACGCTGGATAGGGGCTTACGTTCGTAACCGAGATTCGGCCTGCCCTATTTCAAACCATGAAAGAACATCTACGAAAGATACAATTTCTACACTAGAAATCAAAAGGAGAATGAAGAATTTGATCATTTTTATACGTCTGTAGTAAAAACTATTAATATTGTTTCTATATGGTTGTGTAAAATTTGTCTTGAAAACGTAAATCTGGTAGAATTTAAGCTTGATACAGGTTCAGAAGTTAACATACTACCTTTAAAATATTTAACAAATTAAGTTTTAGTAAAAATGTAAATAAAACGAATGTGATACTACAAGCATATGGAGGATTTAAGAATAAGCCAATGTTTAAAGGCGCATTCTGGCCAAACTTTTATTTTTCGAATATTCCGCTATTATTATTATCTTTAATTGTCATGGAAATGCTACGTAAAAACGTAAATGTATCTACGGAACAAAAATCTCTTTTAGTAGAATTCGTTAAGAAAAATTAGAAACTTATAAGTGGCAAATTTCTACAGGATTTCACTCAAAAAGAAGGACAGACTCTTTGGAAACAACTTACCGTATTATTGCGTAATAACCCCTTAAAATTGTAGCAACATTTAATAAAGCATTGAATATAAAAAGATTGTAAAAGCCAATTTAGCGGCGGTGTAAAGCACAAAAAAATAGCTATTTTACTAAAGAATTCACTTATCTGCGTTAAATGGTGACATAGACGCATCAGGTGTGTCGTTCGTAACCGAGGTTCGGACTGCCCTGTTTCAAACCAAGAAAAACATCTACGAAAGATACAATTTCTACACTAGAAATCAAAAGGAGAATGAAGAATTTGATAATTTTTATACGTCTGTAGTAAAAACTTAAAAGTTGAAAATATTTCGCAGCGCCACTGTCCTTGGCGTTGCGAATGTATAAACAATGATACGGCGTAGGAAATTCGATTTAATCAATCGAATTGTAGTCAATCAGAAACAAAAATAAGCATGCAGCTCCTGATAGAAAGGCAGAAAAGAACCGTTCTTGGATATGGCGATTTGCCACGTAACCCCATTTACCCAATTATGTAGTCATCCATATCACTTTTATTTGTTTAATTATTGTGTTATCCGGTAGTTTCCGTAATTACAAAAATTACAATAATAAAACTGGTATAATTGCACTAATAACCAAAGAACGGTTCGAGGTGCGGCATGTAATGAAGTTGAAAACCAACTGCTAGCTATAAGAACAGGTATCGCACACGATCGTACATGTTAAACAGAATGCATTGTTTTGATTCGGTTGAAATTTAAAATAAAGCTGCGTTTACACTATGAAGGAAAATCATTAGTAAAGAAATAAAAATGTAACAACGGGGTCCGCTGGAACAGGGGCCGCTGAAACGAGGATCGTTGAAACGGGGCACCGTCGAAACGGGGCACCGCCGAACGGTAACAGCTGAAACGGGACCGCTGAAACGGGGAAGGCTGAATAGGAGGCCACTGAATAGGGGTTATGCCATATAAGATACAGACTAGATCTAAACGCTTAACAGAATTCATAACCAACATTTTTATGCCTAATAGATAATATTAAATTTACTATCTGAGAAAGTCAATTAAAATTATTATTTAAATATACCGGGCTATCTAAATATTACGTCGAAAATTTATTATAAAAGTTTAACAAATAATTATAACTTGTATTTAAATTTGCTGTCACTTTTAAAATTCATAGAATTGTTATTACGACACATTTCTAAAAACGCTCTCCTTTTGAGATTGCTGTCTTTAGCTAAAATTTTTGTATTTTAATAATTTAACCTATGATCCAATTTATTAAAGTGAACTGCTAAAACACACGATTTAGGATTTAACTTACAGTCACTTTTGTGCTGGGTTAATCTATGTTTTAGTTTTTGCGATGTATGTCCAATATAACATTTACAGCAATCTCCACAAGGTATCTTGTATAATGACATCGTGGTGTTGACATGAAGAGGTAATATGTTTAATTTAGCCAACTGTGGTGTCAATCTCTGTATGTAAGGGAGTTTTTATAAGGAATCTCTCCAACACTGGCATTTTTTAGTCATTGATATATGCAGGTGTTCTGATGGTACCAATTGAAATTGAGATATCATCCTGAACTTGTAGGTTCTTGGTACCAATCTAACGATAAGTGATTATTCTCAAATCGCTTTATTGCCTAAAAATGGAACCGCGATCAGTTTCGCCTATGGGATCTAACCTCAGTCCTACATAGTTATGGATGATTCCTTTAAATCTTGTGTAAAAGAGTTTGATTTTCTATTTCCTTTTCTCGACCAATACGTACATGATATAATTTGCGCAGTTCCAAAGGATGGTGCGTCACACGTTCTCGCATATTAAGTTTATCATAGAAGAAGAAATTGATCGTGGTGTTCCATTTTTACACAGTAAAGTGATTAGAGATGGGAAATGGGAGAATTACTTATTGTTAGATTGGTACTAAAAAACCTACAAGCTCATGACGCTACCTCAACTTCAACCCATACCATGTTTTCAATCATAAAATAGATTTAGTGCTTGGATTATGCAATAGAATTTAAAAAATTTCTCATCCTTCTCTAGTCCATAAAAATTACCTACCCAAGATCACTTCTTAACAAACTTATATTCAACCAGCAGAACACCTACATATATCAACAACTAAAAAATGCCATGTTGGAGAAATTGTTTATAAAAAACTCCCTTACATAGATAGATTGACACCACAGTTGGCTAAATTTATGCGAAATTTACCTATTAAATTAGCCAAATTTAATTTTTACACATCACAACTTCTTTTTAACAACACGATGTTATACACAAGATACCTTGTGGAGATTGTTGTAAATGTTATATTGGACATACATCACAAAAACTAAAACATATATTAACCCAGCACAAAAGTGGCTGTAAGTTGAAACCTAAATCGTGTGCTTTAGCAGTTCAGTTTAATGAATTGGACCATACGTTAAATTATGAAAATAAAGACATCAATCTCGAAAAACTCCTCCACGAGATGGTCGCTTCTTAAGATTGTGAATTTTACGGAATCTATCAAATACTGCGATAAATGTTCAGAAAGATCTTAACCAAATTCGTGGTGTTGGAGTAAGTAAGCAGACGATATGTAGACGTCTAAAAGAAGTTAATTTAAAAGCTAGGAGACCTGAAAAATTCTTATATATTATATTCCCGAATAAAGGTACGCTCTTGCCAGAGACCTGCGGAAAGTCTCTTATAAATGGCAGATACATTAGTGGAAGAATAGGATCCCATACAAACGGGAGCGATAAGAAACCTAATTTCCAGTATACCGCATAAAATATTAGAGAAGGCAACACAAGGTTCTAATCAGTTATTAGAGTTTGTAATTATATTTTTAACAAAAATGTTTCCTAAAATTCGTATCAGTTTATTTCACTAGAAAAATGTTTATCGATAAATTCAGAAAATGCAGTAATACGGACAAATTTAGAGATAAACCAATGAATAAAAAACAAAATGAAAGGCAGAAATTACCTATTAACGAATAAAAAATTTAAATATCAGCCGACCGGTTTGAAAAAGACATTTGAGTAAGGTCAAAAATCAAGTGTGTCGGTTTTCTTGGAATTGAGTGTATGTATGTTGTCACTTTAGAAATTGTAAAAATTGTTTTGGTTAGGTGAAACTTGGTGTTTATTTTAAATTTCTTTTACTTAATCATTACATTATTATTGAAACAAACAACTTTCAAAAATCTTCACGTTGTTTATTATTACTACTGTACTTATTTTAACATAATATTCAACAGTTTTATACAATAATCTACGTATAAAATCCCAAAAAATGGATAAAAAAAGGCAGGACCCATCAAACTAACAATGGAGTTCTAGCCTTTCCAAATGGTAAGTTGCCGAAGCTTTAAATTGGGTAAAAACCATTACCGTAACGTCATATGAGTTTCATACTATTGTCGAGGCCTCTATCATAACGGTGGCTGCGCGCCTATATGTCAATTAACCTTTATCCGACATGAATATTTAAACGTCTGTCTAACATAAATTATTATTATTGCTTTTACAACGTTGCCATTCTTTCATTTGTGACCGTATTACAAAAGAGATGTAATTATACTAAAAAATACATTGATTTCTTTTAATTTCCACTTTTCAAGTTAAAAGTTAGGTGTTGTTTATGTTCAATTTTCAAATTTTCAAAGTATTCAAATTATTTCGGATATGTACAGCAATATATATATATATATATATATATATATATATAAATATATATATATATATATATATATATATATATATATATTAATTCATGTTTTACATCGATGCAGATTTAAAGGTGATAGAAGTGATTTTGAGCCGATTTAAGCAAACATACCATATACCAAGTGTTGCCGTTTTTGAGATAATGCCACTTTTATATTTCTTGATTTTACCGTGTTTTTCTGCAAATATCGAAGTGTACAAGAGTAAGTCTTATCGCAAATTTATACTAAGTTTTTTTTCCTATAAGTGATTGTTCATAAGTAGTACTGAGGCACCTTGGCCGCCATCTTGGATTTTGACGTCACAAGCCCGCCCACGTGGGACCGATTTTCCACCCTTATTTTTACTCGCTTACGGTAGGACGTTTTTTCACCCTATTTTACACATCTACTGTGAGACCGGATTTTTCCACCCTTATTTTTACTCGCTTACGTGTAGGACGTGTTTTTTCACCTATTTTGCACATCCACGTGTGAGACCGCATTTTCAACCCTAATTTTCACATCAACGTGTGAGACCGTATTTTCATCCCTAATTTTTTTATACCTCGTGGATTTCTTTGAAGGCCCTTTTTTAACACCTATTTTTACTTGCTTACGTGTAGGACGGTATTTTCACTATTTTATGCACCTACGTGTGAGACCGTTTTCAACCCTAATTATTTTAATGGTTTACGTGAAGGACCGATTACCCTTATTTTTATGATTTCTTTTGGGATTAAACCTTATGGTTGTATTAAGGTCCTTTGACAGCTAGGACTTTTGCTAACGCGAGGACAGGGGGGGCTGGTCTTGGCTTAGGTTGTACTTAGGGTGGGGCTGGGGCTGTATGTAGAGCTAGGGTTGGAGTTTAGGCTGCATTAGGTGGGGTCTGAGGCTGTGTAAGCTAGGGTTGGAGCTTAGGGGCTGGTCTAGGTAGGGTTGTTTTCTGGTATATCTCTGCCTTAATTAAGGTCCTTTGGTTGTAACCTGGAGGTTGCACACGCATACAATGTTGAAATTGTATAAAGATTATTATTTAGTCTATTGCTTTAAAAGGGTTAATGCTATTGAGAAAACGTTTTCTAATAATGATGTAAAATAGCATGTGTTAAGGATTGATCTTGCGTGGGGAATTTGAATGACAGTAAAATTTAATTATAGAACACTTATTTTTATTGTAAATTGCATACTTATCCTCAGTGAACTATAAAAATTACTGACACTCTAATGAAACAATTTTTATTAAGTTAATTAATTACATTAACAGTTTGTATTTTCTAAACGATATTAAAACATAGTTTACCTGCATTGAAATAATATCCATCCGTCCGCTAAGAATGTTGTACGCCTTAATATTTTTAAAGAAACTTAATGCTTGTGTTTTATAACTGTAATTAAAATCTGTAAATAAATAAAGGGTTAACACCACACTTACCAGCTCTGTACTTAAAGAATGTTTTGAGGACTGCTTTATGAGTGATAGTCACCGCTTGTGTTGCTTGTGTAATTAAACTTTCTAGGCTGTGTAAAAACCACCTATAATTAGAGTGTAAAATATACAAATAACCTTATCATCTTTATCGCGCTTACTGCAACATACATTTACCTTTCTCTTAAAATAAATCGGTTTGAAAAATATTCATATACGGATACCAAATTGTTTTATAAAAAACCATATTAAGTGTTTGGAATGTTTAAAATTCCATAACAATATGTAGTAAGAAATCACTGTTCACGTTTACTTTTAACTAATTACAGTGTTATTTTTAATATTCTTTTATATTTTAATTAGTTAACATTTTGTATTTTTTTAAATTTTAATAATTTTATATTTTTAAAGTTTTGGATTTTTGGTATCTCCGTCCAAATTTTAGGAGGGTTTGTAAAACCTTAATTTTTTGTATTACAAAATAGTTAATCATAAAATTGCATTGTTTATTTGCGTAACACGATTAGAGTTAGAATTTTAATTCCATTTGGCTTGGAATTTTTTTGGAATTACTGGCAGACTTAATTGGATTTCATAAAATATTATTTGTTACAATAAAATAGTTAAGATTCTATCTTTAAATTTATTGATGTTAAAATTTACTGCAGCTCAACGAAAGAAAACTAAATTCTTACATTTGAGTTGATTGAAATTGTTCTGATTTGTTAGTAATTCTTATGCTGAGGACTGTTAACCGTCAAAAGATTAGTCAAATTTATTAACGTTTTGAGTTAGGTCAAGAAGTGTTGTATGAGTGATAAATTTTTTTCATGTTAGTTTAAACCTACATTTGTTTATTTTTAGTGACGTTTAGTCTATTTAGTATTTTACATCGCTTTTAATTTTAAACCTTGATATTCAAAATGGCTTGTTAAGTAAGCTTATTTGCACAGTTATCTTTGGTTTAATTTGACTTACACTATAATATTATTGTTTAATGTATAGAGAGCATTGTTTAAGAACACGATGGTAATTAATCGCTCATCTGTTGACCTTCAAGTCTCCGATATTTGAAGTTAGTCTAAGGAAATACTTCTTGAGGATTCTTTGCTTGTAAATATTATTGAAGTTTAATATTTTAGTCTCTCCTACTGATCCTATAATTACGGTTTCCGGTAAGATAAATTTTTCGTATCATTGTTATTTTTGTTATTATTAGTTAAAGTTTTCTTATTTAGGTTTGTTATTTCCTTGGACGTGTTGAGGTAACTTGGTGCCTCGGAATCATTTCACTTACCATATCTAACATTTTGTACGTAATTTTTGTATTAATAGTGCATATTTTAACTTTGCTATACACTGTTTCGTATTTATTTTAAAATTCTTAATATATTGAGCTTGCCTGTTGGAATCTAACCGATTGTGACGTAGAGGTCATATTTTAGAGCGGCATTAGTAGTGATGAAATTACCTATTTGTTTAGATTGTATTAGAAAAACGTTTGCTAGTATCGTTATTTATTAATTAGAGGATTTTATTAACACTAGGTAATTGAACTGCTTATTTGCACTTCATATAACTCTTTTTATGTGTTATACAAAATTTTTAATATCTTAAAAGTGATGGTTATATTAATTAAATTGCACGAGAGCCGGGTTCTCTGCCAGTGCCTTCACAGAGGAGTAATTCAGTTCTGAATTAACCCAATAGAAAATTTGAACTAATTGTTTATATTGTGCCATCCAAGTAAATTTTAATTAAGTATTTTTATTCATATGGTTAACTACGCGTCTTGTTTGGTGTTGGAGGTTTCCTGGCACATTTGACTTCTTGAATTTTCCTGTTATATAATATGGCTGCTTAATTTAACTTAGCTTACATTTGTCTTTAAATAATTTTATTATTATGTGTTTGAATTCGTTACTCCGAAGTCCAAGATTTAGAGGGAGATGTAAAACGCTTTCTTTTTGAGTTGCGATTGAATAAAATCGCTAGCTGAATTTATTTGGTTAAATTGATTTTAAGCTTATTTCAAACCATTGAAAGAACATCTCTACAAATTTTGGTAATACAATTTTTCTACTTTATTGATTATATTAGAAAGGCAGAATGAAAATTTTTGATTATTCACTGTTTAGTAACATACTGTTACAATATTGAATATTTCTAATTTTTGTAAATTTGTCTTATTAATAGGTATAATTGAAGAATTAACTAAGCAGTTGATACAGCGTTCAGGTGACATATACCAATTTAAAATTATATTAACAAATCTAACGTATTTACAGTTCGGAAAATTAAATAATAACGAATGTTATATAAAGACATAATGAAAGATTGTAAGAATAACTTGCCAGTATCGTATTATTAAGCTTCTGAAAATTATTTTGAATATTTTTTGTTAATTATTTTAATTTATGAAATGCTATAAAACTTTAAATGTACTCTCACGGACATAATTTTAGTAGAAAATTTGATAAATTTAGAAATTATTAAGCAAATTTTAATTTCATTAAAAGGTAATTCGACAAGACTCTGTTGGACGAATTCCAGTTTAATTATTGCGTAATATACGTTAATTGTTCTTTATTAATAGCATATGAATATAATAAGCAGTTGTACAGATTTAGGCTGTACAATTGCAAAACAAATAAGTCTATTTATCTAAGATTACAGCGTTATTGCAATTAAATGACAAGCAGCTATAGGTGTGTCGATGAAAGGTTACGCTGTCTGTTTCAAAATGAAAGAACATCTACGAAAGATACAATTTCTACACTAGAAATCATAGAGAATGGAATTTGATATATTTTTATATGTTGTGTAAAATCTTAAAAGTAAATGGTAATTTAAATTTTGAACAGTCTGCAGTCAGCACAATAGCCTTGCGTGACAATATGTTAATAAACAATTAATTAAATTAGTAAAATTATTTATAAACGAAGTAATCACTCTGGGGTTCTAGAATAAGCAATCTCCTGTAGAAGGCGCATTGCTAAACTAGATACCGCTTCTTGTATTATCATTTGCTCACGTAACATTACAATGTATGTAGGAACATACAATATTTTATTTGTTAATTGAATTAAAGTCAAAGTTACCGGTAGTTTCACGTAATTAAAAATAAAACTTCTAAATAATAACAATTTAGCAACTTAGATCAAAGCAGAATGAAGATTGAATTTAACTGTAGCTAAAAATAGTATTGTTCTAAGATTCGTTAATTGTTGAAAACGAATCTGGTGTTTTGATACGGTTCGAGAATTTAAACATAAAGCTCTTTACATATAAGAAAATCATTAGTAAAAGAAATAAAAATGATACTAGTCAAAAGGAGGCTTGAAAACAATGTTGAAACGCACGACTTTTTCGAATATCCGCATGTATACTTAATGTCATGAAAATGCTGTAAAACGTAATGTAGTCAACAGAAATAGCTCATTTAGAAATGCAGAAAAGAATCTAGAAGCTTATACAGAATTCTACCAAATTTTCATCCAATAGATAATTTTAAATTGTATTATCTGGTAATGAATTAAAATTATTAAAATATAAGCTATTGAAATATACCAAAATTTATTATAAAAGTTGTAACAATTTACTTTATAAATTTGCTATCATCGTTTAAATACATAGCGATTGTTTTGACGGTTGACACATTTCAAAAAAGCTCTTTACGATAAGGAAAATCATTAGTAAAAAAAAATGTAACAATTGATCCAATTTATTAAGTGCTGTAAACACAGTTGAAATTTAACTACAGCCACTGTCCTTGTGCGTGGTTAAACAAGTGTAATAGTTTATGCATGATATGTATCAATAAACAATAGCAGCAGATCTAAACAAAGAACTTCTATGAATCGATTTGACATCCATAGATAATATTTAATTTACTACTGTGTATCTATTAGTATTAAATAATGTATCTTAACATGATTAGTCATTATATATGAAAATTTAAAGAAATGGTATCCAACTTGAATTTAGAATCATTGCTGACTTGAAATTTCAAATGAAAGTGTTATTACACATAAAAATCCTTTAGTTGCCTAAAAATGTAACGCGATCAGTTTAACCTATGGGATCTAACATCAGTGAACGCTAACAACGATTAATAGATGAAAAGTCTTGTGAGAGTTGATTTTCTATTTTTGCCATAGTACATGATATAATTTACGCAATTCACAAGGATTTGTCTAATGATATTAAGTTTATCATGAAGAAATTTTAATTTAGATACTGTGGTTCAATTTTACGTAAAGTGATTTAAATAAATAGATTTACTTATTGTATAGATTTGGTACTAATTAAAAATATCATCATGAACTTGTTACCAATTCAACATACCATTTTTCAATCGCTTTATAAAATGATTTAGTGTCTATGGATTAATATGACAATTATGGAATTCCTTTAAACTTAAGATTTGCATTTTATTTCCTTTCGTAGTATGAATAATTTACCATTACCAAGGATCACTTCTAACAGACATTAGTTATCATAAGAGAAACTATGTTCATTTACAACGTAAATGCCATTTGGATGAAATGTTTATAAAATAACTGCTTATTAGTATAATTGACACCAAGTTGGATATCTCAACTTATGATAATTTACCAATCTAAATAGATTTAATTTTTACAATAACGATCATTTTAACAACTCATCCTCTAGTATATACAAATACCTTGTGAGAGTTGATTCTAAATTTATATTCATACCACAAAACTACATATATAACGTCAAAAGTGCGCATGTTAATTGTTTATAAAAAATCGGTGTCATTCATAAGATTGACAGGGAAATGAATTACCTAGTTAAATTATGAAATAAAGACATCAACTCTCAACAACCCACGATGTTTCATCATAAATAGATTTTGTGAATTGTTTAAATTTCATATCATATCCAAATCACTCAAAAATATTTAACCCAGCACAAAATCTAACCTAAATGTGTTAGAGATGTTTAAAACTATACGATATGTTAACAGTTCTAAAATGAAGTTAATTAAAATTAGAGACCTAAATTTATATTATTTATAAGTATCTTTCAGAAAAGTTATAAAAGATACTTAGTGGAAGAATAATCATACAAACAGCGATAAGAAATAATTGTATACCGCATAAAATATTAGAGAAGGCAATACAAGGTTCTAATCAGTTATTAGAGTTTGTAATATTTTTAACAAAAATGTTAAAATTCGTATCAGTTTCCACTAGAAAATGTTTATCGATAAATTCAGAAATGCAGTAATACGGACAAATTTAGAGATAAACCAATGAATAAAAAAACGAAATGAAAGGCAGAAATTACCTTTAACGAATAAAAATTTAAATATCACGACCGTTTGAAAAGACATTTGAGTAAGGTCAAAAATCAAGTGTAATTTCTGGAAGAGTGTATGCTATGTTGTCAACTTTTAGACATTGTAAAACTTTTAGTTAGGTGAAACATTGAAGTGTTACTTTTAATTTCTTTTACTTAATCATTACATTATTATTGAACAAACAACTTTCATAAAATCTTCACGTTGTTTATTATTACTATGTACTATTTTACATAATATTCACAGTTTATACATAATCACGATAAATTTAAATAATGGATAAAAAAGGCAGACCCATCAAACTAGACAATGGAGTTCTACCTTTAAATGGTAATGCAATTTAAATTGCACGGTAAAAGCATTTGACGTAAGGTCATAGTGGTGTTCTTGATGATGATGTAGTGCCTCTATTTAAGTGTTGGCTAGGGTATTGGTGTTTGACTTTATTCTTCGTATCATGAATTATTTTAAAAGTCTGTCTAACATAAGTTGATTATTATTGACTTTTTAACATAGTTCACATTTATCATATTGACGTATTAAATAAAGATGGATAATTATACTAAATAAATACATTGGATTCTCTTTTAATTAATCCGAACTTTAATTTAAAACTTATGTTGTTCCATATGTTTCAACTTTTCAAGTCTATCAAAGTGCTCTAAATTTATTTATCGAATGTAACATTTATATTTATACATATATATATATATTATGCTTTAATATTCCATCTTCTAGATAAGATAGTTAATATTAAAATATCATTTGTTTTAGTAATTTACTTATTCAATTAAAAATTAGTTGTATATAATTTGAATGTTTAAATTTAAGTTTCTTAAAAAATTAAATTTGGTTGTAGCAATATATTATATATAATATAACTATATTTTATACTATATATATATATTTTAATATGTTAAGAATAATGTTATTGTTATTTAACTTTATAAGTAATTATAATTAAATATTTATAAGAAAACTTTGTTACTTTTGATATTAAGTTGAATAAACTATTAATTAATTTTAACTATTAAATAATTTTTTTAACATTTTATAAATTAATTGATTTAGCAATTAAATAAATTATTCAATTTATATATATATATAATATATATATATATATATATATATATATATATATATATAATATAACATGTTTTACATCGATGCAAAGATTTAAATGATAGAATACGTATTTTAGATTTAACAAACATACCCATATACCAAGTGTTGCCGTTTTGAGATAATGCCACTTTTAATATTTCTTGATTTTACCGTGTTTTTCTCAAATATCAAGTGTACAAGAGTAACAACGTCTTATCGCAAATTTATACTAAGTTTTTAATTCCTTATGAAGTGATTGTCATATAGTACTGCACTTGGCCGCCATCTTGGATTTTCGTCACAGTGCCCACGTACCGGATTTTCCACCCTTATTTTACCGCTTACGTGTACGTGTTTTTCAATTTTTACACATCACGTGTGAGACCGATTTAATTATTTTACTCGCTTACGTGTAGGACGTGTTTCGTAATTTATTTGCACATCCACGTGTGAGACCGCATTAACCCTAATTTTACATCAACGTGTGAGACCGTATTTTACATCCCTAATTATTTTTATATCCTCGTGTGAGATTCTTTCGAATTGGTTTTAACACCTATTTTACTTGCTTACGTAGGACGGTATTTTCACCTATTTTTATGCACCTACGTGAGACCGTATTTTCAACCCTAATTATTTTAATGGTTTACGTGAAGGACCGTATTACTCCTTATTTTTATGATTTCTTTTGGATTAAACCTTATGGTTGTATTAAGTCCTTTTGACAGCTAGGATCTTTTGCTAACGCGAGGACATCTGGTCTTGGCTTATGTATTAGTGCTTGTATGTAGAGCTAGTTGGACCAGGGCTGCATTTAGTTCTGAGGCTAGTAGCTATTGGAGCTTATTCTTAGGCGGTAAGTTGTTTTCTGGTAATTATCTCTGTAATTAAGGTCCTTTGGTTGTAACCTTGAGGCTTGCACACGCATACAATGTTGGAAATTGTATAAAGATTATTATTTAGTCTATTGCTTTAAAAGGGTTAACATGCTATTGGAGAAAACGTATTTTCTAATAATGATGTAAAATAGCAGCTGTGTTAAGGATCTGATCTATGCGGGAATTTGAATGACAGTAAAATTTAATTATAGAACACTTATTTTATTGTAAATTGCATACTTATCCTCAGTGAACTATAAAAATTACTGACATTCCTAATGAAACAATTTTTATTAAGTTAATTAATTACATTAACAGTTTGTATTTTCTAAAGCGAGTATTAAAACATAGTTTACCTGCATTGAAATAATATCCATCCGTCCGTAAGAATGTTGTACGCCTTAATATTTTTAAAGAAACTTAATGCTTGTGTTTTATAACTGTATTAAATCTGTAAATAAATAAAGGGTTAACAACACTTACCAGCTCTGTACTTAAAGAATGTTTTGAGGGACTGCTTTATGAGTGATAGTCACCGCTTTGTGTTGCTTGTGTAATTAAACTTTCTAGGCTGTTGTAAAACCACCTATAATTAGAGTGTAAAATATACAAATAACCTTATCATCTTTATCGCGCTTACTGCAACATACATTTACCTTTCTCTTAAAATAAATCGGTTTGAAAAATATTCATATACGGATACGCAAATTGTTTTATAAAACCATATTAAGTGTTTGGAATGTTTAAAATTCCATAACAATATGTAGTAAGAAATCACTGTTCAGTTTACTTTTAACTAATTACAGTGTAATTATATAACTATCTAATTTAATAGTCTAAAACCAATATAAATGGTTAATATATTTCTTAAAAACTAAATAATAAATTTTATATAATACGATTTTAAAAACGCATGCCGAATTAAAAGAAAAAACAGTAGGTATTACGCAATTCTTAATTAAAACAATTAAGGTACTAAAATATTTTTATTTATCAGAATAGAATGTTGGGCAACAGGCATTAAACAATATTTTAATTATCTCATCATTTAGAATTAAACATGTACTAAAATAGTTTTTTACAAAATCAATCATTGATAAACTATGTAATCTAAAATATAGAAACACTAAGACATAAATCCACATACATCCGAATGATAGTCTTGTATTTTTTTTATTATATACGAAGCATATGGAATTCTTCTCTAGGAAATCGTAAATGATATCCTTGCGGTGCTCTCAAAGGAATCAAAATACTCGCCATTACCATTCTCGTCAATGAAGATAGCGGTCCAATGCTGACCTGGTTGTTTGCAGGATCCGTGTTTACGATAATTGCACACGGTCGAGGTGCGTGTTCGGTAATTGATTAGCACCATACTGCCGAAACACATTCTTCTTGTGGTGGGGATCGATTTCAAGCATCTCAACACTTGTACCGCATACATCTTTGAATTGGTATGTGTCCAGTCTTGTAGTAGTAATGCGTTTTCCAGCACACATAGGCTCAGTGATTCAATTGTAATCGACGGGCAACCAGTCTCTCCAAGTTTACTATTGGTTTGTTAAGAAACCTTAAAACTGTTGTTTTCACACCCTTAACGTGAATTTGTTAAATGGCGCAACACTTCATCAGCTCCTCACGGAAATCGTTGTAATGTACATGACCACCATTTTAATCCATGATAATTATCTTCCATAAATTTTATCTGTCGTACATGGATCCTGATATAAAGTAGCCTCGTGGTGGTTTTATGAGCATCAACGATAAATGACCGTGATCTGTAACCACGGCAATTTCTTTAGGTATGAATTCGTTGTAACACACTAAACCCTTGCATGTCCAAGTATACGTCCATCTTCTATCGGTTTGCTGTACACTGAAGCTTTGCAGGTTAGAGTTACCACTTTAACAGCTAAAATCCACAACGAATTCCGATGTTTATCGATCTCGATCACATTATCGAATTCTGCATACACCAAGCAGTTAACGGTTACGGTGACGCTTCTTCAAACCCTACTTCCAGCCGAAGGGACATTTCTAACTAAATTCCAGTGCGTGCTAGTTTGCAGACAGGTTGGTTTACCAATAGCCTTAACACAGACTTAAATAACGGTATTATACTTCTAAATATACCACCTAACCAGCTCCCTATTCCATGACCACGTTGATATGGCGCACCTCTGTAGATAGAACCGATACCGTTACCGGCCTGATTCATGTAATATTGCTGGTAAGGGCAAACCATTATTGTACTTTCTTAAAGTGTAGCTTCAGGCACGACGTTCCAAACTCAAATGGCATTGCTGCACCCGTATCTGTTTTTTATATTAATCTCGATATTTTCAAATTCCCGTGTCATTACCGGTATGTAGTGTGCAGGCGAAAAAACTACATCTTTATGACCCCCGTAAGCATAGTTTTCTGAAGTAATATTTATTATACGCATAAGCGGAGATAAAACATCACCCACAATTTGCGGTTCAACGATGTCACAATAAACAAACATCTGAGTTGGTAAGCCTATCCATATACTAGCGGGGTGAGGGGGGATTGGTTCAATGCCTGATACGGTCGATAACCCAATTGTAAGGCTAGACGTTGTGAGAATCCGAATAGCGAGAGCTGGGTTTTTAATTTCGTAGTGACGCGCTTAGTTAGATTATGATACTCGATTGTTAGCAATTTACTTATTAGTACATGGTTATTTAACTCGCTGATAATTTCTTCTATGCCGGCGTAATTTCCCGAAGCGAATCGTATCACATACCAGCCATCTTCAATATAAATGATCTTCTCGTTGTCGAGTTGAAAATATTCTGCGGCCTTTTTTAATATCGTTTCCAACACGTTCTCGCCAGGTGGCTCTGTTCTATAATAAATTAAATTATCTGTTGCACTTACAGCGGCAAAAGAACATGGGTACTGAATTTCCGATATCCCTACAACCCACGAGCCCGTTAATCTTATTCGTTTTGGTAGTTGCGTAATAAAACTTGACGTCATAGAGCTATTACTCAATAAGGTAAGATAAAACTCCATTTTTTATATATCTCTCAGCTGCGAAGCTAACACCCAGCTATTAAATTTGTCACTGTATCCACACACTTGACCAAGTATTGTTTATTTCGCCCGCGGCCCTTCTCAGCTAGAATCTTATCGACTTTGAATAGAGTATCTTTATCAACCGTAACAACTTGCAATTCTTCTTCGTAAAAGGAACCCTCAACAGGATCGTTATTAAGATCGATTATTCTATAAACTGGTGGTCTTCTTTTTATCACCGCGCTAATTGTAAAAACTTCCTCGCTCCAATTCGTTTCATATCCCTTCTCAAAGGTGTACTTAGTTCTGGCTATTCTGACATGCTCACCGACTTTATATTTAGGATGGCGTACTGGACCTAAACCTTTCGCGTACAGGTTATTCCACACTTCCAAAATGTTTTTATCGTTTACAGCCGCGGGGGCCATCTTTATACTTGAATGAGGACTATTGTTGTAGGCAGTCACAAGTCTTTCGAGCACATCAATATATCTGTAGGAATTTTGTAAGTGAAATAACGCCACATCTTTGTTTTCAATGTTTTATTAAATCTTTCAACTACAGATGCTTTTACATCAGGGTTATTTGTTACATAGAAATTGATATTTTGTTTCTTGAAAAAGTTTTGTACACTGCTCGCCACAAACTCTTTACCTTTATCCGTCTGTAGATTTGCCGGAGTATTGTCGCAATCCTTAAGAATATCAGCGAATGCTTCAATTACAGATGAGGCTGTCTTCGTTTTAAGTGCTCTCGCCCATGCCCTCTTGCTAAATACATCAATTACCGTTAGTATGTAGTTGTATCCGCTATTGTGTTCACTTAAAGTCCGCATATCACAAAGATCAGCCTGCCACAATTCGTAAAGGTTACTCACAATATATTTATTTCGTAGAAACTTTTTTCTGACTGGTTTATGTACCGTATAAGCTTCCTGTGTCTGCAACCAGTTTTTTTACTTCACCATATTTACCCTTTACAGCATTAGTTAAAGGTGTTATACCAGCGAACCCTGCAGGGTGGGAGGGGTCATAGTATACAGCATCCATGTTATGGCCGCCACGAATCCCAATCTAGTGAAAGTCCTCTTCTTCTTTGAGAGATTCTTCTCGGTGTTTCTCGCATTTCACTATCAGCATCGTAATGCTCACCTATAGTTGTGAGGGTCCGTTCAACGCTGGGTGATACAGAAACATCATACCTTTGCGTATCTCCGATAAACGCTCGTGGTATATTTATCTCTTTAATGTACGTCGCAAACTGACGCCAACCGCGCGGATTTGTGGTTTTTCGTTTTCTTAACGTCTCGTGAACCAGATCGATAATGTTGGAATGTGGTATGATCTCGCCTTTTATTGTGACAGTACCCCTTTTATCCCAAAAAACATCACTGTTCGTATTCAGTATATGTAACAAATTCGCGCCTTTTCTCTTATATGAAGGAGGAAGCGTTGATACTATCTCGTCGTCTGTCAGACCTTTGCGTTGCGGTAAACCTCTAACATCATCAGCAATAGCGTCGCCGCTTATTGTTATACTGGCAGGCTGACGTAACTGATTGGAAAAGTGTAAATACCTTTGAAGAACTTGGTTGTACTGCTGCCATTTGTCCATATCGTTACCCAGCTGCGTTAAAATGTTGTTTTGTGAAACATCTGGTGCCTGTAAGCGCTGTATAAAGTCCATCGGTAGAATAATCATCTTCTTCAGAGTGTGCTCCATGGTTATTGAAACAGATTACCCAGAATTCCGCCGAGTAATGGTCCTAACAGGAGTGGTAGAAATGCACCACCTTTCTGTACAAGAAACTGTTTCTTCTTTTTTATAGATTCGCCTCGCTGTGCCAAGCGTCTTAAAGTGTGCTTATGTTGAGAGAGTCGCTGCTTCTGATCAGCTGACAGAGGCACACGACCTTTTAAAATGTTATGTGCACACTCGCAAATACACTCTACCTGTTTACTATCCAAACACTTCAATAAAGCGTCACGTTGACTTTTACTTAATCGGGCTAATGCATGTAGGATATCAGTGTTCTCGCTTAAAACGTCAACCATCATATATGATGTAATCTTTATGACTGTGAGACTTGAACCCTTTTTTCGCTATATATACATGGCAAATACCCTGAGGCCCGAATATGTTTGTTCTATAACGTAGCACATCCGGTGTATTCTGTTTTAAATCGAACAATAAATACCCATGTGGGCTTGAGGTAGCATCTTGGTATACGGATTCTAAAAATTTTGGATTGTCCGGCGAAATCTGTCTTGCTAAATGCTGTATCTGAGCTCTGTCACGTGGGTTCTTAAACAAAATTATGTAATGTGCGTTGAGAGAAATATCCCGTTGTCCACGTCCTTGATGAAATATGTTCTGCGTTAAGAAAAACACACTTAGATTTCGATGATGACAGCCTTTTGTAAAAATATCAACCACAGAGCCGTTAGTTTCGCGCATTAGATCGTCAATTATTATTAAGACAGGTTTTTCCCCGTCAAACTGCTCCATATCAGGTAAACCCTTTTGAAACTCCACAGAGAGATCTTTAAATAAAGGCTGCCACTCACTGTAAAACCAGATAATTTTTTCAAAACCTGTATCGCAAGCGGTTTCGATATTTTTTAGAAAATCAACGATAAAATACGATTTCCCACATCCCTACGGACCTGCAACTATAGCTGAAAAGGGATGCTTAAACTGACCTTCCATCTTGAATCGCTAAACGATACTAACAGATACACCACCAGCAGCTTCGTTTAAATAGACAAATGCCTTGCGGGCTAATAGTTGTGTTTGTGAGTTTCCGTTTTTTCGTGTTTGCGCATTTGTATGCTAGCGATTTTTTTCCGTGTTTACGAATTTTAGTGATTTCGTATTTGCTTGTTTTTTCGTCTGTACTTGTTTTGAAATAGACAAATGCCTTGCGGACAAATAGTTGTGTGAAGCGAAATAAGCGAGAGAATCGAGGGTGAAAGAAAGAGAGAGAGAGAAAGGGGGAGGAAGAAACACGATAGTTGTGTGTGTGTGTGTAGAGAGAGAGAGAGAGAGAGAGAGAGAGAGAGAGAGCGATAGCGTATCTTACAAGATATAATTTAAAAGAGCACAATTGCCTAACCTCCAGGGTTACAACCAAAAGGACCTTAATACCATCAGAAATAACCCTAAGACCTAGACCAGCCCTAAGCTCCAACCCTAGCTCTAATACAGCCCCAGACCCCACCCCTAAATACAGCCCTAAACTCCAACCCTAGCTCTACATACAGCCCCAGCCCTAAGTACAGCTCTAAGCTAAGACCAGCCCCCACCCCTGTCCTCGCGCTAGCAAAAGTCCTAGCTGTCAAAATGTCCTTAATACAACCATAAGGTTTAATCCCAAAGAAATCATAAAAATAAGGGTAATACGGTCCTTCACGTAAACCATTAAAAATAATTAGGGTTGAAAATACGGTCTCACACGTAGGTGCATAAAAAATAGGGGTGAAAATACACGTCCTACACGTAAGCAAGTAAAAAATAATTAGGGTTGAAAAGGGCCTTCGGAAAGAAATCTCACACGAGGGTATATAAAAAATAATTAGGGATGAAAAATACGGTCTCACACGTTGATGTGTAAAAATTAGGGTTGAAAATGCGGTCTCACACGTGGATATGCAAAAATAGGGGTGAAAAAAACACGTCCTACACGTAAGCGAGTAAAAATAAGGGTGGAAAAATCCGGTCTCACACGTGGATGTGTAAAAATAGGGGTGAAAAAACACGTCCTACACGTAAGCGAGTAAAAATAAGGGTGGAAAAACCGGCCCTCCACGTGGGCGGGCTTGTGACGTCAAAATCCAAGATGGCGGCCAAGGTGCCTCAGTACTACTTTCATATTCTTTTATCAGAAAAGCCTAATATGTCTTTGGTTCTTGCCTAGAACTTCTTAAACATGAAAGTTTTAATTTGTAAAAAAGCAATCACTAAATTCAATCGTGGATTTAGTCTAAAATCTTTCGTTAATTTTTTTCAATTTCAGTAAACTTCTTGACAATGGTCTTTAGATAGCATGAATAGATTTACAAATTTTTACAAACTGGAAAATTGAATTTAATTACCAAAGTACTAGCGCATTCGCCAAAACGTAAAATAGCCCTTCATTATTTAGTTTAAATAGTTTAAAAAGCAGATTTTTAGAAAATGTCCGATTTATTAAAACATTAATAGTATTATTATTGGTGTTCAAAATTAGTACTGCACGAGGCAATATTATATTGAGTATCAAGAACAGTAAGGACGTTTACCGGTCGCCGGCCATGTTTGGAGGCTGAGCGATAGCGAATTTGGCCGGAGACCGGTACAACCCTTAATGTTCGTGATGCTCATACTTTTTGCACGATTGTATTAAATTTACCACAATTGAAATTATTTCCACTAAATAAACGAAAAGTCAAAAGTGACGTTTTAAATAGCAATGTAGATTCACTTGAAAATAAACTCGATTTTGCAAGAAAATTTTACATTCCAGTGTTAGTGAGGTGAAAGAAATCTTGAATTCAGAAACAGTTTCTGTAAACTCAAGTACTGGGTGGAGCGATAACCGCAAAACATTTTCTAAAAATCTGCTTTTTTAACTATTTAAACTAAATAATGAAGGGCTATTTTACGTTTTGGCGAATGCGCCTATATTTTGGTAATTAAATTCAATTTTTCCAATTGTAAAATTTTTGTAAATCTATTCATGCTATCTTAAAGACCATTGCCCAAGGAAATTTTACTGAAATTGGAAAAAATTAAGGATTTTAGACTAAATCCACGTTTGAATTTTAGTGATTGCTTTTACAAATTAAACTTTCATGTTTAAGAAGTTCTAGGCAAGAACCAAAGACAGTTTAGGCTTTTCTGATAAAATAATATGAACAATCACTTCATGAGGAATAAAAACTTAGTATAAGTTTGCGATAAGACGGCTTATTACGCTTGTACACTTCGATATTTGCAGAAAAGCACGGTAAAATCAAGAAATATTAAAAGTGGCATTATCTCAAAAACGGTAACACTTGGTATATAAGTATGTTTGCTTAAATCGACTCAAAATCACCTATTATATCACCGCTTTAAATATTTGCATCGATGTACCAAACACCCTGTATATATATATATATATATATATATATATATATATATATATATATATATATATATATATATATATATATATATATATATCTACTTAAGTTGGCGTCATATGGAAAACTTTGTTATGTTTTACGAAAAAAAGTTAATTTTTATAGAAATCTCTGCTTTCGAAAACAATAGTATTCAGCTATTCACAACGAATGTGCAGGGTGTCCACAAATTGAAACAGTTCGATAGGAATTTTTCAAAAGAATTGTTTCCCTAATTATCCTTTCTAAATGGTCTAAATCTCTAAACGGTCCTTGTTGATATACCTTCTCTTTTAAATAACCCCACAAGAAAATATCTAGTGGGGTGAAGTCGGGAGATCGAGATGGCCAAAAAATCACAGAATCCCTACGCATGACTCATCCATTAAAAATATTATCAAGGTATTCCCTAACATCGATCGTACTGTGACATGATGCACCGTCCTGCGGGAATTTGTTGTCGTTCAGTTATGGGTATATCATCTAGAACATCAGCCAATTCATTTTGCAAAAAGTCCAAATAACGACCTGCGTTTAGAGTGTTTCGAAAAAAGAAGGGCCCAATTATTTTATCTTTATGAATTCCACACCAAACATTGGTTTTGAATGAACACTGATCGTGAGTTTTTAGGTAAAATGAGGGTTCTCACCACTCCACCACCTACAGTTTCGGGAACTGATTGTACCGTTGGAACTAAACGTTGCATCGTCCGAAAACATACTACGTCTTGTCATGAAACGGCCATCTTCTAACATTCCTTGAATATCACAGCAGAATTCAAAACGCTTGTCATATCTCTTAGTTTTAACGTATAAAGAAACTGTGACTTATATAGACGAAACCTATTCTCTTTTAAAATTTTTGCAGCTGTGTCTTTGCTGACAGGATTTGGTAGCAAAGATGCTCTTTTTCGTAATGAATAGTTAGGATGCTCAATTGCAGAAAGTTTAGAAGAAAAGTGTTCGTCAGATTGGAACAAATAGATCTGAGCAAAAGAATTATAAGCAAACATAAACATCACCCATACCATTTGTGCTTGCATTAAAGCCTACGACCACAAGATTTCGCAGATCGTGTCCCATTTTGCATTGTTATTATGGAATAATAACATTTGTATTGTGTTCTTGATTCCATTTTAAAGTTTACAGTTATGCTGTCCTACGAGTAAAATAATTACTAAGCGTTGCCCTTTTATAGTCCAAAATGTTGTATTGTGTCATAAAAAATGCTATTCAAATCTGTAATAAAATACAGTACTGTATATGTAGAGAAAGGAGTTTGCAATCTGAACGTAGAAGTTAAAACTAAACACGTTGGAAAAACACATCCCAAAATTTCACCCCGATATCTTTCAAGATAGCGGGACTCAATTGACTAATTTTTTTACATAAAAATGTCAATAACTTAGGAACCGTTGGTCGTAAACTTATAGTACTTTGTATAATTTTGCTCACCATTTAACAAAGAATGTAAATATATAAAAATGTATAGGGTGTTCATTAAAACAAAGTTTAGTGTAGTGCTCGAAAATGGGCCGTCCTGTATATACAAAAATATTTTTACAAGATGCTCCTCATTGTTGACTACAATACTCTGTTTATATATATATATATATATATATATATATATATATATATATATATATATATATCCTTGTCCCATATAAGAATGTTTTGTATGGGGATCTCGGAAACGGTAAGAGACAGAAAGTCGATTAAATGGGGCAAAAGTTACGCATTCGTGGGAACGTAGGGGAAAGTCGGACAAAACCGGGACGGCGAGTAAAACCGGGACGTTGCGTAAACCCTCTAATTAGTGCTGCCATCTAGCTGTGATTACTTGAACTACTCGATTGTCGGTCACTATAACAGTCCGAACCGTTTAGCAGTCGTTATTTGATGTTGTAAAGGTGCAGTACAGTTTGCAGCAGTAAACTTTTTGAATTTGAGGTTAAATTATTTGCATTTGTAGTTATTTACATTCATCGGAAATTTATCGGTAAGTAAACCAGTGTACTTAATAGTTTATAAGGAGTATTTTAATATATTAAGGGTTTCTACAACGTGTCTTTGTTTGTGTCGACGCCATGTTTTTTCTTATTTTGCAATGTGAGGTAAAACCGAGACATACGCGTTGGGGCAAAACCGGTACGTCCCGGTTTTACCCCACAGAGTGTAAATATTAAAAATATTAGTAAAGATAAAAATTTGTAAGTAATAGCAATAATGTTATCTACATATTATTTTGTTTATTTCTTGCAGATGTCTTTTCCTAAATTATTGTTAATTGTATACTCTAGTGTAGGTAAATACATATAATAATATAAAATAATAAAATTTGTTTTGCTGTGATTAAAATATAGTTTCATTGGTTCTTTTAAATATTTATATGTTTGCTATTTTTACCTAGTATATTCTTTGAAAAATATTTAGGCCTTTATCTGTTAGGTATATATCCAGAGAGAAAAATATATGTTCTATATTTTTGCATTTTTCATTCACAGTTAGACTTTTCGTTACCGACATGCCTCGCAACTACGTGAGAAAAACCACTAGACAGAGCTGGTCCCAAGAAAGCACGGCTGAAGCTATATCTGAGGTTATGGAAGGACGTATGGGCTACAGGAAAGCGTCTGCATCTTTCAACGTTCCGCAATCTACCCTGGAAGATAGAGTAAGAAAAGCTCGCCAAAAAAACCTTTCTGTAGAATGTGCAGCAGAAAAACAATTAGGTCGCTTTCATACCGTATTTTCTGAAGCCCAGGAGTGCGAAATCGTTGAACATATTCTCTTTTTAGAAGAAAGATTATTTGGCCTAGCACTATATGATCTGCGTAAATTTTCATTTGAATTAGCAGAAAAAAACGGTATTAAATTCATTCAATAAAGAGAGGAAAATGGCAGGAAAGGAATGGATGTACGGCTTCCTCGTAGACACCTCGGCTTTCTTTGAGGGATCCTGAGAAGACATGCGCGTGCAAAAGGGTTCAATAGAGTTGCAGTGGGAACGTTTTATGACTTACTCCAGTCCATTTATGAAAAGCATAATATGTCACCCAGCGATATCTACAACGTAGATGAGACTGGTATATTAACAGTTCCAAACAAACCTTCGAAAGTCCTAGCCTTGCGTGGAAAAAAGCAAGTTGCCTGCTTGTCTTCGGCAGAACGAGCAGTTCTAGTGACGGTTGAAACGTGTATGAACGCAGCTGGTAATTTCGTACCACACATGTTTGTGTTTCCTTGGAAAAGAAACAACCCGATGCTGATGGACGACGGGCCACCAGGATCATCTGCATACTTTCATGAGAGTGGCTGGATTAATTCAGAATCATTTATTGCTTGGTTTCAACGCTTAGTGACCTACGCTAACCCTTCTGAAGAAAAACCACTCCTTCTTAAACTTGATGGACACGCTTCTCACACAAAGAGCTTAGCTCTTATAAATATGGCGAGAGAAAAACATGTCATCTTGCTATGTTTCCCCCATCACACGTCGCACCGTCTTCAGCCACTGGATGCGTCGTTCATGGCTCCTCTCAGCACATTCTACGAACAAGAAGTTCGTAAATGGTTGATTGCTCATCCCGGCCGAGCAGTTCGCAGCAGCATATACGAGAGCTGCTATTATGCAGACTGCCATTAAAGGGTTTGAAAAAACTGGAATATATCCCTTTAATAGGGATATCTTTCCTGACCATTTGTATGCACCTGCAGAAACAACAAACAGGGCTGAACCTATCACTTCTCCTAATGAGTTGGATCGTGAAGAAAATTGTTGCTCTGGGCAAAACAACAATGAATTATCAGCCAGCAAAACTCCCAAGGTAGACACTCTTCCTATGAGCACAGACCAATGTAATCCAGTAGCAACCTCGGTGACAAACATTGATTTGGATCCACAACCTTCTACATCAGCAGGGACCTCGTCATTTTCAATTTCACCAAGAATGATAATGCCTCCACCTCAAGAGTTTAACAGGAAACCACAAACGAAGACCGGAAGGAAAAAGGGAAAAACTGTGATTCTTACGTCAAGCCCTTACAAGGTAGAATTAGAAAAGGAAGAAGAAGAAAAAAAAACAAAAGGAAAAGAAGAAAAGCATAAAAAGAAAAGTAATGGAGACTAATGGGGAAGATGAAAAGTGTACCAACAAAAATAACCAAGAAAGTATTGGAAAGGAAATAAAGAAAAATATAAAAAATCAGCCAAAGAAAAATAATTGCGGTGCCACTACAGCAAATATTTCAAAACAGGAACAACATGAAGAGAATGCTAACAAAAATAAACAAAGATATAAAGAAAAGGAAAAAGAGAAAATTAATATAAAACCTCAGTCAAAGAAAAAAAAGTGCTATGACAGCAGAATCAACTTCAGAAGAGGAAGAGGAGACTTACATATTTTGCAATGAATTGTACACAAAGTCTAAAGCAAAAGAAGGGTGGATTCAGTGCAATGTGTGAAGAAATTGGGCCCACGAAGCTTGTTCTAATGCGGCAGAAGATGATGACTCATTTACCTGTGACTTTTGTTCGGAAACTTAATGTTTGTTTAGATAAAAATCAGTATTATTTAGTATAAATATTATTCCATTCCTACGATAAGTGTAAAGTTCATAATATAAAGTTGTTTTGAAAATTTATTTTTTTTTCTATATAGTTAAATGATGTCCCGATTTTACCCAACCCGTGGGACAAAACCGGGTATTTGCATATTTTTTCAAAATGTGCCTCTAGACTATAAATAAAATATGTGGTAATCGTTTTACATATGTTTTCTTTAAGGTTACATCTTAGTATTCAGATAATGTATATTTGAAACTTTATTGTTTTAATAAAAAGAAATATCTATGATCAAATATTAGCGTCCCGGTTTTGTCCGACTTTCCCCTATTTATGGTATTTATGTATTTAAAAAAAAACTGAAATTTTCGTTTTTTTATTTTTTTCTGACTTTATTTAAAGAGCTATCAAAAAAACGAAACCACATTTTCATGGCCACTTTTTCTACTCTATTAAATCGTATCATCCAATTTTTGATTCAACGTTTCGTATCATAGCAATCATCATAAACTTTATTTTTTTAAGTACAAGAAAAAAATGTTTTTAATTTATTTAAATTCTCTCTTTGATTCTGAATTCAACGATATATCACACTTTATATTTTTGATGCATTTCGAACGAGAAAATCCATTTTCAATGTCAAAATCTAGAACACACGGTTTTTAAGGATAAAAGTATTATTAGAAACATTAGGCAACTTTAAATTATTACAAAATAATTAAAGTATAAACAAAATAAAAAAAGATTAGATAACTATCGTATAAAACAATCTAGTCTATGTTCAGAAATGTCCCCTTCATATTCCAAACACACATAGCAACGTCGCACAATTTCGTCCATTACATTTTTTAGCATGTTTGGTGAATTTTCCAGAATGCTGCATTCACCTCTGCTCCAATTCTGCAATATTGTCAAACTTTTTCCAGTATACTTGTTCTTTGATAAACCCCCATAAGAAAAAATTCAATTGGGTGATATCCGGTGACCCTGCAGGTCAATGTACAATACCGTTTGTAGCAATCACACTATTGTTAAAGTTTTCTGCTAAATAGTTCATAACTTCAAGGGAATCGTGGGGAGGCGCACCATCTGGCTGGTGCCAAATGTTTCTACGTTCCGCTAATGGAATATTACGTAGTAAATCTTCCATTTCATTAGCCAACGTCTGTAAATAGCGTTGTTATGTCAAAGTACCTTCATAAAATATCGTTCCTATAACTCGTTTCCCCAGAAGTCCATGCCAAATATTAAAACCGAATCGATTTTGATTTCGTAACGATCGCACACGAAACTGATTATGGCTCGACCAATAACGCTGATTTTTTTCTGTTAAGTACGCCATTGTTGCTAAAATATGTTTCATCAGATCATAGGACATTAGAAGGAAAATATTCGTCGTCATTGCATTTTCTAGTTAACCATTCACAAAAAATCATTCGCAGGATGCTATTTCCGGCCAATAAAGTTTGTACACCCTGTATTTGTAAGGATGGTATTTTTCCTTAGAGAGTATTCTTTGTACTGTTGATCTCGGAATGTTCTTTTTCAATATCTCTAAAATTGTATTATCCTCAGGAATCGCCAACAAAACATTTTTAAAAGATCCATGTTCTTTCAGATTCTTTACTAGTCTATTAAATATGGCTTTGTTTGGTTGTCGATGTTCTGGAAATTTCAGTAAATATCGTCTTTCTGCATCATCTGTATTTTTGCGACTTTCAATAAAACACCATAGCATATGAAACTTTCTAGATTTGAAAAATGTGCCATTAGTGTTTTAAAATAAACCAATTTCTTTTCAATAAAACCAAAATTTACTTCTGACAACTTTTCGCACAAGTTTATTGTGTATTCAACCACAGAATTATTCTGTTATTTAACTATTCATTAGGTGACATGAAAATAAACAAAAAGAAAAACAAGGCCTACTTAAGGGTATGAATGATATTAGTGATGTAAATAATACATTTTAATATTTATATATACTGAATACTTATGAGTAGAAAACTGTTAATTTAAAATTGATTGTAACTGATTCGATAGTTTGTTTTTATTAAAAATTAGGAAACATATTTTTTGCAGTAATTTAAAGTTACCCAATGTTTCTAATAATACTTTTAATTTTTATCCTTAAAAACATCAAAAATATAAAGTGTGATATATCGTTGAATTCAGAATCAAAGAGAGAACTTAAATAGGTTAAAAACAATGTTTTCTTGTATTTAGAAAATAAAGTTGATGATGGTTGCTATAATACGAAACGTTGAATCAAAAACTGGATGATACGATTTAATAGAGTAGAAAAAGTGGCCATGAAAATGTGGTTTGGTTTTTGATAGGTCTTCAAATAAAGTAAGAAAAAAATGAAACCGAAAAACGAAAATTTCAGTTTTTTGAAAATATCTCAAAAATGAGTTCTACAAACACCATAAATACGTTCCCTCGAATGCGCAACTTTTGTCCCATTTAATCGACTTTATATTTCTTACCGTTTCCGAGATCCCCATACAAAACATTTTTATATGGGACATGGTTATAAAGTTCGAGCAAAGCAAAAAGCGTTGCACGTCACCAGTATGATAAAATGGCAACAGTGTTATCATATGGATTGTTATTTTAGGTTATGTTCTTTACAGTGCCTTTAGGGTAAGCGTAATTGCTTTCTTAGTTTATTTGTGTGATTATGGGATTAATCCAGTAACACCTGTCAAAGTTAGAAAATAAAATATAAAATAGTGACTCCTAAATTAATTTTAGCCTACTTGAAATTGTACTCACAAAATGCATCCAAGGAAGCTTGAGCAGTTAAAAGTTTCTTAATTGTTTGTTTAATCAGAAATTATCGTTATGTGAATGACAAATACAGTTACAACAAAGGGACTAAACGTATCAGTGGAAAGTATTCGTGTGCGTTTGTAACATGTTAAGCCCCATCTGCCCAAGCACTAATAGACATCTTAATTTTCAAAGAGGTTGCAGAGACTCGGGTGAGCATGATCGATTTTGGTTGTTACGTGACCACCGGTGGTCACACTACTTGATTTGGTCCGAGAATGACCATCGCTAACGTGTTAAATATGTAAAAATAAAACAGAGCAATTATTTATTTCTTTGTTAATTATTTACGAGACAAGTCCAATTTATAAAAAAAGTAAATTTAACATTTCCGACTTATAACAATTACAAATTTAACACACTGTACAACTAATTAAAACAAATTGCACTGAAACAAGTTGGGTACAATTCACAGTAAATTCCTTAAATAACTATTAGAATGACCAGCCGATGAAAAGAAATAATTCATACGATGTTCAATTACTTAATAAAATACGAAATGAAACTAACAAACACAATAATAAACGACAATAAATGAGATATGTCTTGGTAGCAACATTGTAATTTTATTCATGATGCTGCCAACGTGTAGAATTATTTTACCCTAGAATACTAGCTTTAATGATCCTAAATATTAGTATTACATTGGTACTGCTTTTACGTTATATGATATGTGCAAAGCTTTTGAGATTGCCAGGACTTTATAATTGTTCTTATTCAATTAGTATTAATGGACTGTTTTGAGTGGATTTGAAAAATTTTAAGGTCATGTTACACAGAAGGAAATGAACAAAAATCTGCAAAAATATTTTGGGGTTGCATTTTAAAAAAATTATTCTAATATTGCCTTATAGTTATATTGGAAGTTTTGTTGTATTTATCTGTCCTGTAAGACCAAAGTACCTGTAAGAATGAAATTGTTAATTGAATTTTCGGTATTTAGTAGGTATTTAATTTTATTAATCTTTGGTTTCACTTTTAAGTTGTTAATGCAACTCGTAATGGGTCTGACTGATTCTAGATTATCTATCCTGACAATTCCATTTGATCCTAAACTATATTTCTAATCTGTTTCAATTGTAAGTATTAGGTATTGTACGAACGAATAAAATTTCTTAGCACGTTACGAAATATTTAAAAAAAAAATGGCAATTTGGCATTTTCTGTGATTTTATCAGTGAAGTGTCACGTTTTATACCTACATTTGTTTAAAATAGTATGTAGGTGTAATAACTTACAAGGTTTTTTTAACAAACGTTATGCAAATCTTATTCGCTTTGTGAAAATATTGCTTAATCAGAGTGAAATTTTGTGTTCCATATCCTTTTCTAAATCACTTCCGAACACGCCACTGCTTCCAACAATAATAGAATACAATTGTAACTTACTTTCTGATAATTACAATCAGTTAAAATATTTATTTATCAATAACAATTGTTATCATATAATTATTAAAAACGTAATCTGCTACTGCGTATTTTATTAAGCGTTAGCCTTGTTTATGTATAAATGTCGTTAGAATCATGTTGCATAGCAATCGGCCATCTTACAGTTAAACAATTGAGTTGTAAAATTAGTGAAAATGAAATTGAAAGTTAGTGCTGATAAAATAAGGAATCCCGTAAGTACTCACACATAATTTATTCCGATTTATATATTTAAATTGTCAATGCCAATTTTTGTGTTAGAATATCTTATCTACACACCAGCTGTCTCTGAAGTGTTGTAACAGTTATTCGATAATAGTAATCATAATTCAAAATGCAAGTTTTACGTACACGTGCATGTTATCGGATTTCCTGATTTGTTTATCGTTATAAAAATGTATTTAAGATAAGTAAATAAACAGTACATTCCACTTGATTAAACAAATAATCGTGGTTCTTTCTTCATTTCAGTTCAGTGGCGGCGTATTAATTATTGTGAAAAAAATGACATCTTGTACATTATATTTTTTTAACCCCCGACGAAAAAAGATTGTTATACATTGAACGTGTGTATCTGTCTGGGGCATCGTAGCTCCCAACGGATGAGCCGGTTTTAATTTAGTTTTCTTTGTTCGAAAATGCGCTCCAATGCAAATTGCTTTTAAGCGCCCCTATACAATGTATCCCAAATTCGCTTCTCTATAAAGGGATCTCGGATTATGTTATACTTACGGCAAAGGTTAAATGGGGAAAGTTTTACAGGAAGCTTAGAGCATTCGATATCCGGTTTCAGATTTACGATCGGTCAATTGGTTTTGAAAATATCGGCGAAAAACCGAAAATGGCGGATTTCGTTTGTCGCCAGTAAATCCGAAATGGTTAATTTGACAGCTGTCACAATGTGAGATTATTCGGACACTTTTTTAAGAAGAATAAGATGGCGTGCATGACATGCCACAATCGTCTTTTGTTATCCCACAATCTGCCTCAACTTTCATTTTTATTATTGCCGCCATATTTGATTTTTCGATTTTTTTAAAGAGCGCAATATTTCCAGTTTAGTGATGTCTCACAACTGCATAACAGATTAGAGTTTCATCGAAATATCACACTTTCTAAAGTTAGGTCTTATTTATTATTAGTAGGCCATGATTTATTTGTCGCAAAATAACATTAATAAATAATGTATAAAATTCTTTGAATTTTCAATAAAACATGAAATTAAATAACGACCTCTCAACAAGACAGATGTTTTAGGACAAATTCCCAGCTATGAGTGTGTTAAAAATAAAGCCAGAAAAATCGTCATTAATTTAATTAATACTTGAACCTTTGAACAACCTACAATAAAATTACAATTAATTTACAGATTTACAAAATGACGTCCATTTACATCGAGACATTTTTGACAATTGGTGACTGTTTTTCGTACAACCCTAGCAAGTGTATTTCCATTAACACTATTTCTAAATGTATCCAAAACTCTCTGTCTCAGGATTTCTATGGTCGCAGGAGGATCAAACTCGTATACCTCATTCTTTGTGTAACCCCAGAGGTAGAAATCCAAGGGCGAAAGGCCAGGGGATCTAGGAGGCCAAGATATTGGACCATTTAATGCAATAATTCTTTCATCAAACTGCTACCTTAAGAAGTTCCTGACTTGAATGGTGTTGTGTGCCGGACATCCATCCTGTTGAAACCAGGTTCTTCTGAACTCATCTTCGGTGAGAGTAGCTCGTAAAGCCGGCACAACCTGGTTTCGCAAAAGCTCTAGGTACCTCTGTCTGTTTAAGTTATAGTCAAATAAAATGGTCCTATAAGTCGATTTCCTGCAATGATTAATAATTTATAATACTAGGTGCCCAATTAAAATAGGTAAGTTAGATTAAATTACGAATAATCCCACACCAAACGTTACTTCTAAATCTGGTCTGTAGACGCCGTTCTGCCACTTCGTGAGAGTTTTCTAGCCCAATGATGAATATTGTGCTTATTAAAACTCCACAATTCGTAAACCTACTCTCATCAGACCACAAGACATGATTAACAAAATCAGGATTTTCATTACACATTCTAGTATACTACTGCAGAAGCGCATTCGTCTTGGAAAATCAGTTTCCTTAAGTCCTTGAACTATTGTGGGTTTGTATGGATAGTAGTTATTCTTTTTAACACTCTTTGTACCGTTGATTTTGATACACGAATTTCCCGTTCTACCGTTCTTACCGATCCACTGGGGTTTTCGTTGTCAGCTTGTAAAATGTTTCTGTCACGATTTTCATTATCAATATTGTATCCGCTTTTAGGTTGTTCGAAGGCCCCATAGTTAATTAAATTAATTACAATTTTTTTGAAGCGGGTTTTATGAGGCTGCCGTCGTAATGTCGGCGTTTCTGTTTGACTGCAAATAAAGCGCTAACATGTCAAACTTTTCTTCATTTGAATCGGGAATACCGGCCATTTTCAACAGGCTTTTACAATTTGTTTGTCACGTTTATGATTTTAATGACAGAAAAGCGTACTACTTATGAAAACACTACTTTGAATTATTTAACGTCAAAGTCAGAGCCACCTTATATGGAAAAAATGAAACCCAATTTTACTGACAAATAAATCATGTCCTACTAATAATAATAAATAAGACCTAACTTTAGAAAGTGTGATATTTCGATGAAACTCTAATCTTTTATGCACTTGTGAGACATCACTAAACTGGAAATATTGCGCTCTTTCAAAAATCGAAAAAGCCAATATGGCAGCAATAAGAAAAATGAAAGTTGAGGCAGATTGTGGGATAACAAAAGACGATTGTAACATGTCATACACGCCATCTTATTCGTCTTAAAAAAGTGTCCGAATAATCTCACATTGTGACAGCTGTCAAATTAACCATTTCGGATTTACTGGCGAAAAACGAAATCCGCCATTTTTGGTTTTTCGCCGATATTTTCAAAACCAATTGACCGATCGTAAATCTGAAACCGGATATCGAATGCTCTAAGCTTCCTCTAAAACTTTCCTCATTTAACCTTTACCGTAAGTATAACAGAAGCCGAGATCCCTTTATAGAGAAGCGAATTTGGGACACATTGTATATGTATATATATTCGCAAGTCAACCCAGTACTACTATTCGGTTATTTTTTCAAGTAGCTTAGACAAAATGATTTTAATAATCTCTGCAAACGTTGTTATGAATAAAAAGATTAACTTGGAGTAAACACTAAATCAAAATGTTTATATTTATAATTATAAAAGTACAGGTACAGCCTTGATATATTGTATCTTATTCTATTTGATATACGTATACATAGATTTATAAAAATTAATGCTGTTTCCAGAAGCGTTACTAGCATTGATTCTTCATAAAAATTTCACTTTTCTACTTTTAAATGAAGCAAATTCATTAAGATTACAAACATCGCTTCCAATCGATATTAATGCTAAGCCAACTTAAACTCTCTTAGCAAGTACTAGAGCAAACGCCAAATACGAAGACAGCTACGCAGAAACCGAATATTGCATTAAAAAGAAATGGAATAATGATTTGAGTCGGAAGTAGATATTATGTTCCGTCCACAAAATGTAGTGTTGTTTATTGTTTTCTAACCTCATTTTTCGTGCACGTTTTTATCAATTGTAAACAGTTTATTTCAAAACTCCTTCCGTTTCAGCACCTTTTATTTACAAGTAAGTTGTATTTGTAATCCACAGTAATACGTATTAATATAATATATTGATTTAGTTCGTTGTTTATAATGGGTGATGCGAGTACATCGTCTGATAGTACATCAAACATTCCAGCAAAGAAGCGGCGTGTCTTATCGCAAGATGTCCGCGAAATTCTTTGGAATGTCCATCAGTTTCATAAAATATGAATGAAGGAATGTCATTATTGTACGATTAACATCTGTCAGTTTTTTCACGATTACATTTCTTTACAGTTAACGTTCTTGATATCGTTGTGAATATCTAAAAGTACCGTCGTTAGAATTATTAGAAAAGGGAGTGCAATTCAACGTAGTGAAATAGAATCGTTCAAGACTTCTAATAAAAGAATGAAAACCGCATTCGACGCATTGTATACAATTTTCATGTCACGGAGAAACGACGACCAACCGTCAATGCTATCTATAATTTTTTTTTTTTTTAATGTATTATAATATTATTAAAGATGACGAATCCATTGGTTTCTCTGGAAGGAAACGTCTTTAAGAAGATTATTAAATAAAATAGGTTTTAAATGGACGAAAAACGTTGACAATCGTAAATGTTTAATGGAACGATACTATATACGATCTTTACGTTGTGCTTATATACGAGCAATAACAAAGTATTGAAGAGCAGGGCGACCCATTGTGTATACAGATGAAACATATATACATGCATCGCATACAACGCCACATTGCTGGGTAGATGATTTCAACGAAGGTTTAAAATGTCCAATCGGTAAAGGTCAACGTCTTATAATAGTACATGCTGGTGGTGAAATGGGATTTATCAATAATGCTCTCTTAGTTTTTAAATCGGGCTCAAAAACAGGTGATTATCACGACGATATGAACTTTATTAATTATAAACGATGGATTGAGCACCAGTTATTACCGAATTTGCTCGAAAAGTCAGTTATTGTTATGGATAACGCAAGTTATAACAACACGTTAGCAGTTAAACATCCAACTTTTAGCAGTAAAAAAATGGAAATGATAGCTTGGTTACAAGAACGAGGGATCGTACGTGATGAATCCCAAACAAAAGTGGAGCTGTATGATTTAATAAAATGTAATAAACCGAGCTATACGGAATATTCAATTGATGCTATATTTGCGAAACATGGTCACTCTGTATGTCTACTACCTCCATACCACCCGGAGCTAAATCCAATAGAAAAAATATGGGCCATTGTAAAAGCTTGGGTGGCATCGAGAAACAACTTTTAAATTAGCCGATGTGGGAAACTAACTCGTGAAAAGTGTTCGATGGATTTGGAGAGCCACTGGCAAGAAGTGTGCCGTCATGTTAAAGAAATTGAAGAGGAATACATTAATAAAGAGCATATTTGTGCTCTTTGAGCCGTTTGTGAGGAATTGATTATACGTAGGAGTGGAAACTCGTCGGATGAATCTGATTTTATATCAGATTATGATAACGAAGAAATAAGTGTAGAGTAATTGTGTAATATTTTATGGTATTTATATTGTTAATTCCACATTGCGCATGTGTTGTTCATGTTCTTAGATATGTTTCTAAGGCACTTTAACTTCTAAAGCACTTCTTTAAACACTTAGTCTATGATCTACCAACATAACGTCTTCGTACCATAACCCTTTTTATAGTTCGCAGAGTTTTTATGCATTGTACCAATTATTATACATGTTCTACAGATTAGGATTATTGTACTTCATGTAATCAATATCTGTTATGTGTTTAATACTTAATAATATTGATTTATGTGTGAAATTTCTTAATTATCTTTAACACACTAATATGTATCGTGTTGACATTTTTAACATGCTATTGCCATAGCTGAATGCTAATGGCAAACCCCATAAAACCTGTTTTGTTGTATAAATACCATCTGTTTATATTCGTATACTATATTTTCCTCATAACAAATTATATAACTTCTTCAACTTTATTTGAACTTGCATACTATCTAATATTTGAATTCGATAAAACTGTTTAGACACGAATTATTTACCCTTAGAACTGGGGTTAATAATTAAAATGCGAATTACAACCTTTCCGAGTAAATTTGTGAACAAGTAACATAATATGAAAATGTCAACTTTCACCATTAACACTCATAATAAAATACTTATCTTTTTTGGGATTTTTTAATGGTGTACTTTAAATTATACAATCTAAACGTTTCGATAACACTTAGTTATCTTCGTCAGTAGTAATGTTTGTTAAAAATTGTTAAAGATGTAGTAAACAATTTTGTCAAATTTGAAAAATTCAAACATAAACATAAGCCTGCTATTAATATAACAGTTTGAGAAACGTATAAGCCAACTATAAAATTGTAGTAAAGAATAACTAGGTCATTAAAATTAAATATTGTTAAACTGCCTCAAAGATGACAAACCAGAACACTCTGTACGACGAAAGCTAACAATGAAATTTGCCAGCCAAAACACATTTAACAAAATTTAATCGAGTTATGATGTAAGTGTAAAGTTGTGAAAAACTTCAATTTTAAAATGATAGAAGCATTCACAAATCCAAACATTACATCAAATAAAATAAAATAACCCAGTTAATTCTAACAAAGAGATATCTTTATCAATAATTGGAAGTGTTATTAACAATGAAAAGCACAATGCAGAACGTTCTTTGTAATTTTAATTTCAATTTAATTTCAACTACTTATGTTAAATTATAGTGCTGTGGAAATTTAACATATAATTGGTAAAGCATTTGCTTCAAGGTCTAGGAAAACACAGCAAAAACCTAGACATACCAAAAGTTGAAAACAAATTAAAATCAAGGCGTATCATTATGCTCTTTTTAATTATAAGATGCCAAAACCTATTTAAACGGAGATTTTCTTCTTGTCTATTAAAATTATTCGGGTGTTTATATATTTCAATAGCTTCACGTTGCAAACGAACATAATAATGAGTTTGTCTTGACAATATTTTCATATTGTCAATTACACTAATTTTTGACGTGGATGGTGGTTGGATAATTTATGAAGGTATCTATCAGTGTGTGTCGGCTTTCTGTAAACCTTAAAAGATAGTGAATTATTATTTTTAGATATTAATATGTCAAGAAATGGTAAACTTCCATTAGTTTCTTTTTCCATGGTAAACTGAGTACTAGGATGTATACGATTTATAAAAACGAAAAACTCATGCAGTGCTTCTTCTCCATGTCTCCAAATAACAAATGTGTCATCTACATATCTATACCAAACTGAAGGTTTTTAAGGTGTATTTTGTAACGTTAATGTTTCAAATTTTTCCATATAAAAATTAGCTATAACAAGACTAAGGGGACTACCCATTGCTACACCTTCAATCTGTTCATAAAATTTACTATTCCACTGAAAATAAGTTGTAGTAAGACAGTGCTGAAAAAGAATGGTTATGTCCTTTGGAATGCATTTTTTCAACAAAGTCGGTAGAATTTTTAATGTAATGGGGTGTTTTTCCTATATGAGGTTGTAACAACAATGTAAGATGTTTTGCAAGGTTATATGTAGGAGAACCAATTGCACTAACAATAGGCCTTAAAGGGATATTAGGTTTATGAATTTTTGGTAAACCATATAGTTTTGGTGAAATAGCTTCAGAGTTAGATAGTTTCTTCTTTATTTTTTCAGGAGTAGATGATAATTTAATCAGCTCTTTAGTTTTTAAAAGAAACTTTTTTGTTGGATCTTTTGGTATTTCACGATAAGTTTCTGGTCCCAACAATTGTTCTATCTTAGTGTTATAATCGTTCATATTTAATATAACAGTTGCATTACCTTTATCTGATTTTAATATTATAATACTTTCATTGCGTTTAAGATCAAGTAAAGCATGTCGTTGACGAAAGGATAAGTTGCTCTTTGGAGGTTTTGTTTTACGTAATATGTTAACGGGGTTATATCTAACTTCATTAGCAGCATCAAAAGGTAATAATCTAATGGAGTTTTCGATGTTGGAAATTATATCTTCAAAATCGCAAAATTTCCTCCTTTAGAAATCGCTTCAATAGCATAATCTGAAACAACATTATCAGAAAGGTTTATAACTGTTTTTCAACAATCAATAGATGGTCTATTATTTTGTTGTTTGTATAATTTATTAAATTTTTCTTTTTGACGTTGACATGAGATGTCAAAATTTTTTTTCATAGATTTAAACGTTATAGAATCAATTTTATCCCAATCTTCTTTATTCAAAATAGATGAAATTTCTAAACGTAAATATAAAAGATTTTTATCGGTGTTATCCAGTAACTTCCTAGTAATATGTATTTGATTACGTAGAAGAGCATTTTCAGTTCTTCTGTAAATATTATTCGCTTGCTTGTTATTAAAATTTCTTTTAATATAGATAAACTTTGGGATAATCTTTTGGTCTCGGCATCGTAATAAAAAAGTGAGTGACGATAATAATTGTGCTTTACGTTTCCTTAATTTTTCAAATTGTCTGATAAAACGATAAGTTTCCTCCCCATAAAGGACTGAAATATGAAAATGTAAACTTTCACCATTAACACTCATAATAAAATACTTATCTTTTTTGGGATTTTTTAATATAATAACATAACCTTATATTTCACTTTTCACAATTAAATAAATGTTTTTTTTTTGTTTAAATTGTTCTAATTATAAAATATAAACATCATAATTAAGAGGTTATTAACTGAAAAATGTACAAAACGTAACTTTTACTTTTCTTAAAAAAAGTAATATTTTCCGGTTGAATAGTACATGGTCACGTGGTTTTTTTCGCACAGCTTGGTGTCTTCATATTTGGCGTTTAGTCTAGTCAGAAAGTTACATTTAGTTACATGATTCGATATGTGCTCAAATCTCTCTAAATTATACGTAAATTAAATTTTCCCAGGGATCTAGCAGGACAAAATATACATAAAAATTGTTAAATTTCACTACACAATAATTAAAAATTTAACAAGCTTAAATACGCACTATTGTTTTTGAAAATGTTAAAAAAATTATAACACTAAAAACGTCGTTTACAATTATAAATTATAATTAACGTTTACTTTGACTGGAAAATTCTGTTACACTTGGACTTGTGCCACAGCATATTTTATGCTGTGCTTGTGCGTCTGGCCAGAAATACTGATTATTGATTAAAGCTGGAAGTAATCACTCACAACGCACGAATGTTGTGTAACGTGCAATTTCAGCAGGATTGTTTGTTATTCATTCAAAATAACAGTTTGCTGATATAAGTATAATATTTAAGTAATTAATCGGATATTTCACCTTATTCCAGAAAATATTTATTAATGCACTACTAGTTTCAAATGCTATGGCATTCATTTTCAAGTTCTTTTTATAACCGATTTAAAAATAATTTGAAATCTATCAAATAAACAGATACTACGATTTTAAAAAACAAAGGGTAGTAGGGTAGGTAACGGTAACAGTATGTAAAAAATTAAACATAAACAATAAAGGACTAAACTAAATCTAATAATATGGTTGTAGTATTGCCGCAATTTGAGTTCATCAATTTGGTTTTGTCAAATTTTGTAATATAAATCGCCTCAAAAATGTCTAGATGGCATGGGTTTGATACCTTTTGCACTAATTTCATTTCATTAATGTCTGTGTAATGGCCATAATTCAGTAGATGTTCAGCAACACTGGATTTTGAAGGTTCATTGTTTTTAAAAGCCCGGAAATGTTCTTTAAGTCTCGTTTGTAAATTTCTAGATGTTCTTTCAAAATATGTACGATCACAACCATCTTGACATGAAATTTTATATATACCTGAATTTTGTAACTCTAGAATGACGTCTTTAGGATTTCCTAACAAAAATTGAAAAGTACTTCATTTTTAAAAACCGCACTAATATTGTTTTTCTTACAGCACTTCTGTATAGAGTTCGTAACTGATTTAAAAAACGGTAAACTAAAACGGATAACAGGGTCTAAATTTGAAACTAAGGCTGTAAGAGTTTTTCTTTGTTGAAGTCTTTCATGTTTCTGAATCACTGCACGAATTGTTTGCTCAGAATATCCATTAATTCCATTTAATTTAAGAATGTAGTTATATTCTTTTTTATAATTTTCTTGACTTAACGGTAAAGAAACTAAGCGATGTGCCATAAAATGGAACGCGACCGTTTTATGCTGATAGCAGTGGTGTGAATTTTCAGCCACCTGTAAAGGTAGGTTTTCTATAAATATCGAAAAATTATTTGCTATCTAATCTCTCAACCATTACGTCCAAGAAAGGAAGATGGTTGTCGATTTCTTCTTCGTACGTAAATTTTATAGATGGAAATTGTGAGTTATCTGTTTTAGTTTACCGTTTTTTAAATCAGTTACGAACTCGATACAGAAGTGCTGTAAGAAAAATAATATTAGTGCCGTTTTTGAAAATCAAAATATTTTGCAATTTTTGTTAGGAGATCATAAAGACGTCATTCCAGATTAACAAAATTCAGGTATATATAAAATTTCATGTCAAGATGGTTGTGATCGTACATATTTTGGAAGAACATCTAGAAATTTACAAACGATATTTAAATAACATTTCCGGGTTTTTAAAAACAATGAACCTTCAAAATCCAGTGTTGCTGCACATCTACTAGATTATGGCCATTACACAGACATTAATAAAATGAAATTAGTGCAAAAAGTATCAAACGCATGCCATCTAGACATTTTTGAGGCGATTTATATTACAAAATTTGTGAACACCAAATTGATGAACTCAGATTCCGGCAATACTACAATCATATTATTAGATTTAGTTTAGTCCTTTATTGTTTATGTTTAATTTTTTACATATTGTTACCGTTACCTACCCTACTACCCTTTCTTTAAAATCATAGTATCTGTTTATTTGATAGATTTCAAATTATTTTCTGGAATAAGGTGAAATATCCGATTAATTATTTAAAATATTACAATTTCAGAAGTTTCTCAATTTAATTTTTATATAAGTATAATATTAAGTATAATACGTTTCATTTACAAATTTGTTTTGTACGGTACTACACTACTGGGACACAACGATTCTTGTTTGTGTATATTTCGGGAGTAAGAACTATGTTTACAAATTTTACATTTCAATTCTTATATTCCAATGTATTTGGCAGATTTTGTGTAATAATTTAAACGCCGAAGATCGACTCTCCAAATCTAAAATAATATATGCCTGACAATCCTGTAAAAGTTTGGATGTTGGTAGATCAAACTAGATATTGCTACAAATTTGAAATATACACTGGTAAGGCAGGTGACGGTATTGAACAGGTGTTGAAAATTTGAAATAGGTTGGGCAGCCGAGTTAAAAAAACTTTGTGCCAGGGGTCGGAAAATAAAGGCAATTGTCTACATTTGGGTAATTTTTCTAATAATGCAGCCTTGATGATGTATCTACAAGAAAAGAAAATATTTCCTTGTGGAACTGTAAACTCGACTAAAAAAGTTTTTTACCGGAGAACAAAATGAAATGTGGTAAATTTGATTCTTACACATGCAACTACGGTTGTTTTAGTCGTCAAATGGAAGGATACGAGATCAGTGTGTTTACTTTCTATCATGACAGTCGGGAGAAATCCACAGGAAAAAAAGACGGAACAGTCGAGGACGTACCATGTCCACAGCTTCTAATTGACAACAACAAATATATGAATAGAGTCGATAAGTTTGACCATATGAAGTTGATAGAAACAGCCATAAATGGTGGCACAGAATATTTTTCTTTTTTCTAGATGCTTGTATCGTTAACGCCTTTATTACATAACAATGATCTTAATCTGATAATGAAAGAATTTAGATTGGCTGTCGCTGAATACCCTATATTTATGCCTGATAGAAAAAGACGATGCTCCGATCTAACCAACCCCATTACCATAAAAAAACAATCCATTTGACCCTTCAGAAAAAAGACAGAAGCAACATATTTTACTAGAAGACGATGTGCCTTATGTAGTACCAATGATAATCAAATACATACAAACTGGTTTCGTTCGTTGTGTATAGGAAAACAAAAAGATTGTTTCCAGGCATATCATCAACGCTACAGTGTGCAGTGGTACAGGAGATGTACCAACATTTATTTCGAAAAACGCTGTTTATTTGTTTAAAATGTATATCAGGATGTATGAAATATTTTTTTTATTGACAATTTAATTCATCTGTCCAAAACAATGCATACGTTTTATCACTTTCACATCGAAAAAACTGCTAGTAGGTGTACTTCGCAAGTGAAAAAACTACATGTTGATATATTTCCATGGTAACGATGGTTAAATTCTATCGGTAACGCTTAAAGTATAGTTTATTACTTTTAATTACATGATTCATTAAATTGTCTTACCAAATACTATTCGAGCTTGTGTTTATTCCCGGGACAAACTTTCATTTTGAAAAAACTCAAGCTTTGTTGCTTTTAGGTAATGTGACTCGAGCAAATAACAGAAGGTTATTTGCTCTCGTCAATTACTAAGCAACACAGCTTTCGTTAGTTTCAAAATGAAAGTTTGTCCGAATAAACACAAGCTCTTATGGTATTACCCCCGAAAAAATATGTTTAAAATGCTGTTTAAATAATAGTGATACAGAATATGATTATGATAAACTAGTGATGAATCTGGATCACCTGGAAACAAAAACTGATTTATGTTATATGAAATCATTATGAAATGAAAATATCATATTATCGACTAAAGTTCAGGCAAAGCAAAAAGCGTTGCACGACACCAGTATGATAGAATGTCAACACTGTTGTCATATGGATTATGTTATTTTAGGTTACGGTTCTTTGCAGTTCCTTTAGGATAAGCGTAATTGCTTTCTTAGTTTATTTGTGTGATTATGGGATTAAAACATTTACACATGTCAAAGTTATATAATAGAATATAAAATAGTGATTCCTAAATTAATTTTAGCTTACTTAAAATTGTGCTCACAAAATGCATCCAAGGAATAAAAAGCTTGAGCAGTTAAAAGTTTCTTAATTGTTTGTTTAATCTGAAATTATCGTTATGTGAATGACAAATACATTTACAACAAAGGGACTAAACGTATCAGTGGAAAGTATTCGTGTGCGTTTGTAACATGTTAAGCCCCACCTACCCAAGCACTAATGGACATCTTAATTTTCAAAGAGGTTGCAGAGACTCCGGTGGGCATGATCGATTTTGGTTGTTACGTGACCACCGGTGGTCACACTACTACTTGATTTGGTCCGAGAATGACCATCGGTGCACTAACGTGTTAAATATGTAAAAATAAAATAGAGCAATTATTTATTACTTTGTTAATTATTTACGAGACAAGCCCAATTTATAAAAAAAGTAAATTTAACATTTCCGACTTATAACAACTACAAATAGGTATCATTTTAACACACTGTACAAAATTAAAACAAATTGCACTGAAACAAGTTGGGTACAATTCACAGTAAATGCCTTAAATAACTATTAGAATGACCAGCCGATGAAAAGAAATAATTCACACGATGTTCAATTACTTAATCACTAATATCTTATAATCGCTATCTGATTCATTTTGATTTATACGAATTATTATAGGTGCAATATCACCATGATCGAACCTTATTTCACGATCACAATCCATTGCTGAACAAGACCTTCAAAATGTTGGATCAAGTTGTCTCACATTTCTGGAAGTCGAAGTATTCTATGACCTTACTTTTCCGCCAGCTGATCCGCAACAAATAGTTTTGGTGGTTTTGTTTCTACAATTATACATAAAGCGATTTAATAATATTGTAATACTTTATACGTACTCGGCAACTACTTGTAATGCACGTCAAATGGAATTTTTTGTCCCGTCAACCAATCTTGAATAGCACCTTTTGTCCACGAACTGTTCGGTATTTTGATAACTACAGTGCTATCCAGTGTTGTCCATTACAATAACGGATGGTTGACTTAAATTCTGTAACTGGTGCTCAAACCACTGTAAAAAATTTCTTTCGTTCATTTCCCCGTGATAATCGGAACGATATATCTAATGAGAAAAATTATAATAAAATATACCATGAACATTATTTCGAACCAACCTTTTGCCATCTACTTTTGTACTTTTAACCGTAATTGTCATCTTGCCAAGAATGACAAACAGTGCCATTTTGGAATATCTAGGTTTCGTCTAGAAAAACAAATTCGTATAACCTTTCGTGTTTCAAACGATTGTACAATTTGAGGAAACATATTCGTTTTAAAACAATATCGGGTAGCTCCATTAAACCTCTTCGAGGATCATTTTTTTTTCCATTGAAAACCTATGTTTCGTAATACAGTATGTAAAGACCTTCGACATCCTTCAAAAAGTTGATCATTTTTTAATTTTCTCCCATAAAATTTATACGGTAATATGTTCGCCTACAAAACAATAACTCATTGGTTACAATGTCAATAAATTGATATCCACTTACGATTCTCATACATTCTGTAAATCAAATTTCGAATCGCATCCTGGCAGAAGTTTTCAACATTGGCGATAGGTTTCGGGTGCACACGAGATCTAGCGACTGGTTGAACTACTTCATGCTTTTTAAGAGACTGCGATATTCTACTAACAGTAGCAATATTGACGTTTAAAGCTATAGCTACCCTCTACAACAAGACTACGATTAGATTAACTACACACATGGTAAAACAATACATTACCTCTCTTACAGAATAAAAGGGCTCCCTGCATCCCGTTCTTTTTCAAAGAAATCTATTAACAAACCAACCAGTTCCCTTCCACGAATACCTACATGCTTGCGACACATATTAGGCGAGGTCACACAACGGAAAATTACACAAATTTGTTCTGAAAAGAAGATTCACAAAAACGAAATAGAATAAAATACAATAATAAATGACAGATGTCTTGGTTGCAACATTGTAATTTTATTTATGTTGCTGCCAACTTGTAGAATTATTTTACCCTAGAATATTACCTTTAATGACAATCCTAAATATTAGTATTACATTGGCACTGCTTTTACGTCATATGTCACGTCCATCGCTTTTAAGATTGCCAAGACTTTACCAAAAACAACTCACTTCCGACATTAACCCAACAATCGGTGTTACAACGAAGTACTTGTAAACACGAAATTGTTATAACAAACAATGCGGTGGACTATACAACTGCGGGGTACTATACAACGTATGCACGATGTTTTTTAATTAGGTTAATGAATATCCTGCTTTCTTTTCAGTACAATTACTTTATTCAGCAATCGTACAAAAAATTTTGTTTGATATAATGCAATGTAAACTAATTACTGCTTCCTTTTCAGCTCTAATATTCTACAACTACATGGGTGGAAGGTATGTATACCCCATGCCGCCCAGTGCAATACCACCACATTTACCATGGGCTCCTTAATATTGGTGCTCCAATTTTCTGAGTTCGGTAAGGCCTGCCGATTACTTTCCACTTTATTCCTTATGTATTCTCCAACTCGCACTAACCAAGCGTGGCGTTTTAACGGCTAAACCCTTAAAATGACGAGTTCTAAAACAGACGCTATAGCCCAGGTGAGTAGGGCGAGACGCCCACACCCTCACATCGATTCGTCGATCCGTCCCAAAGATTCTGGGGGATGGGAGGGACTAGGAAGGAGACTAAGAAGAGCAAGATTTGCCCAGAATAAAATTTTGCCCCATTCGGTTGCCCGGGAGGGCAGGACTCAAGCGACCTCGGTCATCGAAAGTACCAACATTCAGATTCATTACTGCAACATACGTGGTATCAGGTCGAATCTTAATGCTGTTCACCAACACCTTGAACAAGTGCAACCGGACATTCGGTTTCTATCAGAAACACAAGTCTCCCCTGGAAGCACTGATTCGCCTGACCTGCAATTTCCCAGATACAACCTCCACTCTAACTTTCGCCTTAAAGGCGGAGTATGTGCGTATACCAAAGACAACGTAGGTTGTAACAGGATGTCCACCTTGGAACACAACGAATTTGACGCGATTTGGTTCAAACATTCTGGGCCCCAATTTGTGAAATTCTATTTGTTGTTTGTGTAGGTCTCACAATGATAATAAGATCTTTTCGATTACCTTGGTTCAAACATTCTAGGCCACAATTTGTGAAATTCTATTGTTGTTTGCGTAGGTCTCACAATGATAATAAGATCTCTTTGATTACCTTGGTCCGAAAATAGACTACCTCTTATCGCAGTTTCTATCTTCTGATATTTCAATTTTGGGAGATTTTAATGCCCACAACTCTAATATTTTTTTTTTACTTATAGTATTCCCGAACAGGCTGATTTGCCTAACGTGCTAAAGCACTCAGGTACATTGGGAGGGTTTAGGGATATTGTTTGGCTGCCGAGAAATGTTTATGAATGGCTAGCTTAAATTGACTGAAGTCAAGGAAAACAGGAACTGGGTAGTGCATTCCACAATTTGGTCGCCGTGTGGAAAAATGTAGAATGATCCCGTTTAGTGTGACACGATGGACTTTTGAGTGCGTAATTATGGTGTGAATGGGCAAACCGAGTGTTCCTAGCGAAGCTATTAAGGAGTGTATTTCGGAGGCACTTGCCATGGTAATAGCGATAGAACAAGGAAAGAACCGAAACTAAACGTATATGCTCAAGAGGCTGTAGGTCAGATCTCAGAGGCGGGTCATTTATAAGCCTAATAGCTCTTTTCTGGATGCGGTTTACCATATCAAGGGCGTATTGGGGAGTACTGGCCCAGAGGTGGGAATTTTATTCCAGATGAGGTCGAATTTGAGCCTTATACAGTAAAACGAGTTGTTGCGATGCGAAGTACTGTTTAGATCTGTATAGAAAGCCCAGCTTACGGGCAGCTGTTTTGCTGGCTGACGAAATATGGTCAACCCATGAAAGGTTCGATGATAAGGACATCCCTAACATAGAAATAGAGTTTGAAAACTTGAGTTCTAAGCGATTCATATTTACAGCAGGAAATGATCGTTCTTTCTTGGCGGACACAAGGCAACAATGCGTTTTGTCGGCGTTGAACGAGAGTAGATTATTCCTTCTCCATTCAAGGACACGTTCTAAGTCACTGATTAAGGCTGCCATTTTCACCTGTACGTCCTGTCTAGACTTATTGTTGTGGAAAAACTGAGAAGAACTACAATGTAGAGTGCTATCATCCGCAAAGCAATGGATCGGGTTAGTTCTTGAGGAAATGAGGTCATTTGTGTACAGCAGGGAAAGTGTGGGAGCTATCTCTGATCCTTGGGGTACTCCGGCGTTAATAGTAGTTTCTTTCGAAAAGAAGCCATCGACGACAACGCGTATACGTCTTTTGTCAAGAAAACTGGATATCCAATTGATGAGTGAATCGGATAACCCGAACGAAGTGAGCTTGGCAAGTAGGCACTTGTGCCAAACCTGGTCAAAAGCTTTTAGAAATATTTAAGCTACTACTACTGCTTCACCGGACCTCTCTAATGTGTTATTCCAAAGTTGGGTGACATATGAAAGAAGATCACCCATTGAACGACTCTGTCTGAACCCATACTGGTAGTCGTTTAAGAGTTTATTGGTCTCGAGGAACGAAAGTAGTCGGTGGTTGATGGCTTTTTTCCATGATTGGACAGAATGAAAATGATAGGTATTGATCGATAGTTTGAGGGATCGGTTTTGTCGCCCTTTTTAGGAATAGGCTGGACAGATGACATGGAGGTCGAAAAGAGTTTGGACAATACAGGTACTAGCTCGGGGTAGCATTTTTTAAGGACGATAGCTGGAATACCGTTAGGGCCAGTTGCCTTGTTTGGGTCAAGTTTATTGATAATTGATTCCAGGAGCTTGTAACGAAAGTGGATTGGTTTAATATCGTATGGGGTAGATTTGGGCGACGGCACAGTTTTGCCAGAATCATTGAGACGTGAATTTGATGCAAAGTAATCGACAAAGAGGTTGACTTTTTCAGCAGGATCAGCTACAACAGCTCCGTCGCGAGACGTCATGGGAGGAAAGGAAGATGTACTAAAGTTTTTACTGATGGCTTTAGCTAATGACCAAAATTTACGACCACCCAAAGGACATGAGACTAATTCTTTGCATTTACGTTCTTCAAACATCTTTTTGGCCTTGGTCATGGTACTTTTGCAACTATTCCTTGCGGCAATATAGTTGATATGATTTTAGGTAGATTTATTTGATTTCCATTTGATATAGAGTTTATGCTTTTGCGTTAATGCATCAGTGCAAGCACTATTAAACCAGGGTTGGGAACGGGCATGACCTACACGATTATGTTTTTTGGGAATGTACAACTCCAAACCCACCAGGATAACTTCAGTTATTGAAAGAGCAATTTTTGAAGAGGAGGGCCATTTAAAGCAATACTCACGCCAGGGGAAGTTGTAAAAGAATCTCGCAGTTCGCTCCAGTTAGCTAATTTAAAACACCACATAGTTCTATCTGTTTTTCGAGTAACAGTGGGATTGGATACAGAGGAAGCTATTGCGATTAGGCAGTGGTCTGATTGACCAAGTGGGGAAAGGACTCTTGTTTTATACACAAGTGGGTTAGTTGTACGGAATAGGTCCAGGAGATGTGGAGTATAGTTAGGGTTGTCAGGGATTCTGGTTGGTTCGGAAATGTTTGTGTGAGATCACAGGATACAGCAAATGCTTCTGCACTATGACCTGCGGAATTAGTAGATGAAAAATAAAGCCAATTGGAATTGTGGGCATTAAAATCTACCAAAATTGAAATAGTGCAAGATGGGAACTGTGATAAGAAGTAGTCTATTTTCAGACTAAGGTAATCAAAAAGATCTTGGAAGTTGTTATCATTGGGAGACCTATACAAACAACAGTAGAATTTCACAAATTGGGACCCAGAATATTTGAACCAAATCGCGTCAAATTTGTTGTTTTCCAAAGTGGACATCCTCTTACAACCTACGTTGTCCTTGGTATACACACATACTCCGCCTTTAAGGTGAAAGTTAGAGTGGAGGTTGTATCTGGGAAATTGCAGGTCAGGCGAATCGGTGCTTCCAGAGGAGATAAAATGCCCGGTTGCACTTGTTCAAGGTGTTGGTGAACAGCATTAAGATTCGACCTGATACTACGTATGTTGCAGTAATGAATGCGGATGTTGGTACTTTCGATGACCGAGGTCGCTCGAGCCCTGCCCTCCCGGGCATCCGAATGGGGCAGAATTTTATTCCTGGCAGATCTTGTTCTTCTTAGTCTTGATTTTGGCATTGACGAATTTTTGTCCCCCCCAGAATCGTTGGGACGGATGGACGAATCGATGTGAGAGTGTGGGTTTCAATTTTCATCTAACACTAATCCCGAAGGTCATATTGCAGAAGCATTTGCTGTATCCTGTGATCTCACACAGATCATTTCCGAAGCAACCAGAATCCCTGACAACCCTAACTGTACTCCACATCTCCTGGACCTATTCATATTAATTAGTCTCATGTCCTTTGGGTGGTTGTAAATTCTGGTCATGAGCTAAAGCCATCAGTAGAAACTTTAGTACACATTCCTTTCCTTCGCGACGGAGCTGTAGTAGCTGATCCCGCTGAAACAGCCAACCTCTTTGTCGATTACTTTGCATCAAATTCATGCCTCAATGATTCTGGTAATACTGTGCCGTCGCCCAAATCTACCCCATACGCTATTAAACCAATCCACTTTCGTTACAAGCTCCTAGAATCAATTATCAATAAACTTGACTCTAACAAGGCGACTGGCCCTGACGCTATTCCAGCTATCGCTCCATGTTATCGTTGAATTTCCCTCATCGTGGAAGTTGGCAGATGTCCAGCTTATTCCTAAAAAGGTCCACAAAACCGATCCCTCAAACTATCGGCCAATAGCTGTCGAAAATCATGGAGAAAGCCATCAACCACCAACTACTTTCGTTCCTCGAGTCCAATAAACTCCTAAACGCCCACCAGTATGGGTCCAGACAGAGTCGTTCAACGGGTGACCTTTCATATGTCATCTAACTTTGGAATAACACATTACAGAGATCTGGTGAAACAATCGTAGTAGCTTTGGATATTTCAAAGCCTTTTGACCAGATTTGGCACAAGTGCCTACTTGCCTAGCTCACTTCATTCGGCTTATCCGATACGCTCATCAATTGGATATCCAGCTTTCTTGACAAAAGACGTATACGCGTTGTCGTCGATGGCTTCTTTTCGAAAGAAACTACTATTAACGCGGGAGTACCCCAACGATCAGTGATAGCTCCCACACTTTTCCTGCTGTACACAAATGACCTCATTTCCTCAAGAACTAACCCGATCCATTGCTTTGCGGATGATAGCACTCTACATTGTAGTTCTTCTCAGTTTTTCCACAACAATAAGTCTAGACAGGACGTAAAGGCGAAAATGGCAGCCTTAATCAGTGACTTAGAACGTGTCCTTGAATGGAGAAGGAATAATCTACTCTCGTTCAACGCCGACAAAACGCATTGTTGCCTTGTGTCCGCCAAGAAAGAACGATCATTTCCTGTTGTAAATATGAATCGCTTAGAACTCAAGTTTTCAAACTCTATTTCTATGTTAGGGATGTCCTTATCATCGAACCTTTCATGGGTTGACCACATTTCGTCAGCCAGCAAAACAGCTGCCCGTAAGCTGGGCTTTCTATACAGATCTAAACAGTACTTCGCATCGCAACAACTCGTTTTACTGTATAAGGCTCAAATTCGACCTCATCTGGAATAAAATTCCACCTCTGGGCCAGTACTCAATACGCCCTTGATATGGTAAACCGCATCCAGAAAAGAGCTATTAGGCTTATAAATGACCCGCCTCTGACTTCTGACCTACAGCCTCTTGAGCATATACGTTCAGTTTCGGACGACCGCACTTGACATACATACAACATGAATACTGGACTATATTTTACATACACTGATATGGACTATCGTAATTTTAACGAGTATTGAATAAAACGCTTAATCTTTGTGAAATGTTTATTCAATGAACGAAAATGGTACAATACATTAAATGAATATCAGAATACATTATTAAAGTAAAAACGTTATTATATTACTTTTGGGCACATTCACTGCATATATCTCCTCGGCGTTCTCCACAAATAGCATTCTTGCATTGATCTCAATATGTACACGTCATAGGTCTCTTTCGACTAGTACAGTAGAAACAAGTTTTGCGCTTCTTTTGTAGATAGTATGCCGTTTCAGTTTCCTCAGGTAAATAGAGGGCAACGGCGATATCTTTTCTAATATCCCGACGCAAAGTTTTTATTTGTAATCGTTCTCTTAGCCATGAATCAGCAAAGCAATTGCTTCGTTCAATCATATACTGGTACCTATTGATCGATTTCCTGTTCGATTTTAATGTATTTGTAGTGTAGATTATATCGTCTCAAACTTATTTTTTTTGGGTTTTTTTAATGGTGTATTTTAAATTATACAATCTAAGCGTTTCGATAACACTTACAGTTACCTTCGTCAGTAGTAATATCTGTTAAAGAGATGTTGTAAACAATTTTGTTAAAGTTGAAAAATTAAAACATAACATCAGCCTGCTATTAATATAACAGTTTAAGAAACGTATAAAGCCAACTATAAAATTAAGTTTTAGTAAAGAATAACTAGGTCATTATAAATTAAACATTGTTATTACGATGCTGAGACCAAAAAATTATCCCAAAGTTTATCTATATTAAAAGAAATTTTAATAACAAACAAGCTAATAATATTTACAGAAGAACTGCGTAATCAAATACATATTACTAGGAAGTTATTGGATAACACCGATAAAAATCTTTTATATTTACGTTTAGAAATTTCATCTATATTGAATAAAGAAGATTGGGATAAAATTGATTCTATAAATATGAAAATGTAAACTTTCACCATTAACACTCATAATAAAATACTTATCTTTTTTGGGTTTTTTAATGGTGTATTTAAATTATACAATCTAAATGTTTCGATAACACTTTATGTTTTAATTTTTCAACTTTGACAAAATTGTTTACAACATCTTTAACAATTTTTACAAATATTACTACTGACGAAGATAACTGTAAGTGTTATCGAAACGTTTAGATTGTATAATTTAAATACATCATTAAAAAAACCAAAAAAGATAAGTATTTTATTGATTCTATAAAGTTTAAATCTATGAAAATAAATTTTGACATCTCATGTCAACGTCAAAAAGAAAAATTTAATAAATTATACAAACAACAAAATAATAGACCATCTATTGATTATAAAAAAGGGCAACTTATCCTTTCGTCAACGACGTGCTTTACTTAATCTTAAACGCAATGAAAGTATAATAATATTAGAATCAGATAAAGGTAGTGCAACTGTTATATTAAATATGAACGATTATAACATTAAGATAGAACAATTCTTGGGACCAGAAACTTATCGTGAAATACCAAAAGATCCAACAAAAAAGTTTCTTTTAAAAACTAAAGAGCTGATTAAATTATCATCTATTCCTGAAGAAATAAAAAAGAAACTAACTAACTCTGAAGCTATTTCACCAAAACTATATGGTTTACCAAAAATTTCTAAACCTAATATTCCTTTAAGACCTATTGTTAGTGCAATTGGTTCTCCTACATATAGCCTTGCAAAACATCTTACATTTTTATTACAACCGCATATAGGAAAAACACCCCATTACATTAAAGCATCTGCCGACTTTGTTGAAAAAATGCATAGTTTCAAAATTGAATTGAATTGATGTTGTTTCACTTTTTACAAAAGTACAAAAGAAACTATTGAATACATTCATCATCTTTTTCCAAAGGACATAACTATTTTTTTTAGCACTGGTCTAACTACAACTTATTTTCAGTGGAATCGTAAATTTTATGAACAGATTGAAGGTGTAGCAATGGGTAGTCCCCTTAGTCCTGTTATAATAGCTAATTTTTACATGGAAAAATTTGAAACATTAGCTTTACAAAATACACCTAAAAAACCTTCAGTTTGGTATAGATATGTAGGTAACACATTTGTTATTTGGAGACATGGAGAAGAAGCACTGCATGAGTTTTTGGTTTTTATAAATGGTATACATCCTAGTATTGTTTACCAAGGAAAAAGAAACTAATGGAAGTTTACCATTTCTTGACGTATTAATATCTAAAAATAATAATTCACTATCTTTTAAGGTTTACAGAAAGCCAACACACTCTGATAGATACCTTCATAAATTATCCAACCACCATCCACGTCAAAAAATTGGTGTAATTAAATCTTTAGTAGATCGAGCAAAACGAATTTGTGACCCTGAATTTTTGAAGGATGAATATAAATATTTAACAAAATCCTTACAAGATAATGGATATTCACTTACAGATATTAATTATGTTATTACACCTTCTAGGCGTAACGTTAAAGAAAAACCAGTTCTTAATGTTGGTACTGCTTTTCTTCCTCTTATAGCTAATGTTACAGATAGATTTGAAAAAATCCTAATTAAATATGGCATTAGGACTATTTTTAAACCTACAAGAAAAATTAAAGAACATTTAAGATCACCTAAAGATGTGTCAAACCCTTTATCATCTTTCGGCGTGTATAAGTTATCTTGTTCATGTGGAAAAGTATACATCGGAACCACAAAATGTAGCTTTGATACAAGACGTATGAGATTTTGTAGATTAGGTCAACCAGAGAGGTCTGCTGTGACTGACCATGCCCTGAATAATATAAATCATGACATTCAATTTGACAATATGGAAATATTGTCAAGACAAACTCATTATTATGTTCGTTTACAACATGAAGCTATTGAAACATATAAACATATAAAGAAGAAAATCTCTGTTTAAATAGGTTTTGGCATCTTATAATTAAAAAATAGCACAATGATACGTCTTAATTTTGATTTGAATTTTAGTATGTCTAGGTTTTTTGCTGTGTTTTTCCTAAACCTTGAAGCAAATGATCTCTTTGTTAGATTTAACTGGATTATTTATTTGATGTCATGTTTATATTTGTGAATGCTTCTATCATTTTGAAATTGGAAGTTTTTCACAACTTTACACTTACATCATAACTTGATTAAATTTTGTTAAATGTGTTTTTTGGCTGACATTTTTCATTGTTAGGTTTCGCCGTAGAGAGTGTTCTGATTTGTCATCTTTAAGGCAGCTTAACAATATTTAATTTTTAATGACCTAGTTATTCTTTACTAAAATTTAATTTTATAGTTGGCTTTATACGTTTCTCAAACTGTTATATTAATAGCAGGCTAATGTTTATGTTTTAATTTTTCAACTTTGACAAAATTGTTTACAACATCTTTAACAATTTTTAACAGATATTACTACTGACGAAGATAACTGTAAGTGTTATCGAAACGTTTAAATTGTACAATTTAAAATACACCATTTAAAAAAACCCAAAAAAGATAAGTATTTTATTGTGTTTGATAATGGTGAAAGTTTACATTTTCATATTTCAGTCATGTGTTTAAATTTTAACCAAACAGTTGTTACTTTGTTGTTTGGATTAAAATTTTCTAACATTTATATTATAACTACAATTTCATTCCTTAAAATTATATTAGGACAATAAAATTAATTTACAGTATTATAAATAGTATATTTCATTTAACTGGTGTGAAATAAACAAGAAATAGAACTACTTGAGCGAGATTTCCAGACTTCATGTTCTTCCTTTATGAGTTATCTCAAAATGTCCCTTTCGAAAACAACCAAGTGGGCCGTAACACACTGAAGTTTTTCAACTTCTCCCCAGGTTTTCATACTCTCATGGTCAGTGGCCAGGTGCTGTGGCAGTAGTTCATTTTATACATAGAACAAAACATGTAGTAGTGTGATTCTCAGGCATAATAATCTGTTAGACTGGTAATATTAGTCACCTTTTCTTACCTCAGTGCATAAACTGTGTACATATAAGGATAGAAATGAGCAGCTGTGCGGTAAGGCCCTGAATAATAGTTGTTTTCCGAAGAGGTTGGCCCTCCATTGACAGTAATGATGGGATACTTTATAAAAAAGTGGTATGAATGGTATAATAAATTTAATAATAAATAAATGTAATAATGAAATAATGTTCTCCACAACACAAATCGTCAAACTAACTGGAGATACAAACCATTCACCACAAATAGTGCCTTTGTCCCAGTCGGTAGTTTAAGTAGGGGAGGTTCAATATTTTGATTTGCTTAATTACCACTAAATCTGCTCGCTTACTTCCACCGAACATAAATAATAAAAAAATTGTATGTAATACTAATAAAATGATCTCGGACGCCAAGTTATTATTATTTTTTTGAATAATGTCGGCACAACTAAATCGAGTTTGTTAACAATAAAAATTTTATCAAAATGTAAAAAAAATAAAAATATACAATTATGTTTATTGACGGTTAATATGATATGGTTAAATAAAATATATCTTAAAACTAATTGTAAAAACCTTAAAATACTAAAAAATCAAAACATAAATACACATTTTTAAGAAATGCCACTCTGGAAATATTTTTAGCACTATTTTCTGAAATAAATGATAGGTGTAAGAATGTTCTGTTTAAGGAATGCTTTTTTGACTGTCATTTCTTTATTCATGATGCTGGCAAAGTAAGGAATGGGGAGGTTTGTGCCATTCTATTATTTGGGTCTTGCGTATCCATAAATTAAATGTTAAGATAACCTGAATAACATTTTATAACCATATATGTTACCTTTTACAACTGACATTCCTGAATAAATTAGTAACTGTGTTTTTTATTAATCTAAGCTCTATAATTTGCTCCTCTCTCCTCTGAAAAATGCTCACTACATATTTTGTTGTTGACTATTAACTCTCGTCTTCTAAAACGAATTTATTTATTCCAATTAAACAACCAATGAATTTACCTAAAATAAAATTGATATAACTAGCGTGTAGAAAATAGATTTAAAACGAATACCAGTATAATCATTCCGTAGAATTATACTGGTATCAACATATAGGTTCTAAAAAATTGCAAAATCCACATAATTTTGCAACATAACTATTAGACCCCTAATTAGTTGTTATCCACTGGAAAAATAAGTGTTTCATTTTTGGTATTACAAAAGTAATTCTAAAATATAAAAGCTACTTCAAAAGTGAATAACATTCCATTTACCCAATATACTATTTTGGTAATCATTAGAATCGAAAATAGCTACATTTTCTTTTGTTATCCACTCAACCAAGGTTCACATTTAAATGCTTACCTGAATTTTCAATCCACTTTTACGTTTCACATGAGTAACAGGAAAGAAATATGATTTTTCATCTGGTATGCGACGCTTTGATTTTTCACAAAAAGTGTAGGAGCACTTTGCGGTCATCCTCTAAAAAATACCAATAGTAATTACTTTTAATTATTTCATTGTCAATGAGAATAATTCTTTACACTTATGAAATCTAATTTCTGTTAAAAAGTTTTTAATTGTAATCAGAGGATAACAGAATACTTTTATTTTCTGCGACTAAAATGTTTATATAAAAAAATATTTTACAGGAAGTAAGATGAATAATAGCACGAAATAAACATACCTACTAAATCACTAATTTAAAATTTATATTAGGAATATGGATGCTTGAGAATTTACATGTATAAATGTTTTAAAAACGTGTATATCCTTAATAATTAATATAATAAATTGGTAGAATCAGAAACTGCTACTTACAACTTAATTGTGAGAAACATACACTCTATTTTCTAGTAAATATAAATTGTTATTATTATAATTAAATGGTTCAGTTTACACTAGAATAAGTAAAAATAAACAAAACACAAGTAAAAATTCAACACGTTCAAAAGGATACAAATAAAGTATAGTTATAGAATTAAAATTTAAATTGAAATAAATCCAGTTTATACTGTGATAATCCTCAAAAACTGCAAGCCAACAAAATAGGGTTAATAACAGAACATTATATGTACGCATTAAAAAAATATATACTGACTTCCATAAAAATTGCAACACCTAGAATTTATTGAACGATTTTATTGAAATTTTCGTCAACGATGTCTTTCATTAGAACAAACAAACGATTAAAATTTGAAAACAAAAGAACAAAAACTAAAAATGTTTTTTCAATAATGAGTTGCTCCGCCACGATTTGTAATGCACTCATTTAGACGGCGTGGCATGCTATCAATCAAGTGATCTATAGCTGCCTGTGGTATATCAACCCAAGCTTCTTGAATCCATAGCCGGAGATCGTGTAAATTATCCGGAGGGTGTGGTAAATTACCTACTCGCCTACCGACCTCATCCCATACATGTTCAATAGGCGACAAATCAGGCGACCGAGCAGGCCATGGGATGACGGCAATGTTAGCTTCTTCCAAAAAACGTGTTGTATACCTTGCCGCATTATCCTGTTGGAAAATAGAATTTTCCAGTCCCTGAAGATATGGAAGCGAAACGGGTTCTAGCACATTGGCAATATAACCAGCGGCGTTTAAGTTGCCATCAATGAAGACCAAGTGTGATCTGCTACCGTAACATATTGTACCCGATATCATCACTCCTTGTGTGAGGGCTGTGTTGCATTCCACAAAAAATGTTGGATTTTTACGTTCTCCACGGATCCGTCTGACCCTCCTACGATCATCGTAGGCCCACAAGCAAAATCGGGACTCGTCATTAAACACAATTCGATGCCATTCTTGCGTCCAATTCGCTCTTTCGTTGTTCCATTCTAACCTGAGTAGACGGTGAAGTGGTGTAAGAAGAAGACATAAAAATGAACGATATCAACGCAGCCCATAAGACCTTATCCTGCGATAAACATTGACATTGACATTATGGGTCCTACACCTCTCATCCAATAATTTGCAATCGATCGAGTTGTTGAAAATCTGTCTCTTGTGCCAAAAGTCTTAAGCGACGTTCTTCGCAATCTGTAGTCCTGCGGGGACGTCCAGATCCAGGGCGACGTTGGTGCATCCCTTCCTCGGACCATTTGTACCAACATCTCAATACCGTTGTAACATTTCGGTTTACACGACGAACAATTTCTCTTAGCGAAAGTCCGGCCTCTCTTATGCCAATAATACGGCCACGTTCAAAATCAGTCAATTGGGAAAAATGTTGATGTTGACGTACTCTTGGCATTGTTCCCAAGTTCAGAATGAAATTGTGAACAAATAATTTGCAAAATTGACAGTTAATTACACACTGAGTGGTTTATTTCATCAAATTTATTGTTACTAAGTGCAAAGGAAAAAACAAAAAAAAAACCACTAGCTAGGTTTTATTCAAATTTTAATGGTCTGTTTGTTCTAATGAAAGACATCGTTGACGAAAATTTCAATAAAATCGTTCAACAAATTCTAGGTGTTGCAATTTTTATGGAAGTCAGTATATTTGTCAAAGTTCTTTTATGCAACCCATCAAACAGAATTGCGTTTCGAACTTTCATTCCAAATGTTACAGTGACTTTATAAAGTCACTGTACCAAATGTGTTATTAGTATGCCCCCTGTCAGTTATTTTTTACATTATCGGGTTGTGAGCTAAAATAAAATGTATTACAAACGACACATTACCCAACACGCCCTCTACGGATTACCCACCTATACTAACCGTCGTTGAATAACTATAATAGTAATTACGAGAGCTCGAGTATAACTCAGCTAAGTAAGCAACAAGAATTTATCAATAAGATTTGTCTATCTCTGTCACACTTTGAAGAATTGTATAATAGAAAAGAAATAGCAACTAATAATATGTCTAGCCATGCTTTAAATGCAACGTGTGTCGGTTTTAAAATCATATATTCACTATCACCAGCTATTCATTGTAACGTAACCTAAAATTTGCGCGTTGTTCTTTTCGACTTTATTCTGATATATTATTAAAAGTAAAAACAGTTCTTATTAGTTAGTGCTTTAAGTTGTTGTCGCTTACTAATAAATCTTTAAAAAGTCAAACACAACTTATGTTGTTGAATGTGCTTAAATATTTTGAAAATGAAAGTGAACGAGGCGGATGCAATGTACCATTAACATCGATAGTACAAGTACAGTATATCTACAATTTTAAATATGTGAATTTTGTAAAATTAATGTTATAATTGGCGAACTGCGGAGGCATGTGGTGTTTCAACTTACGCCGTTACTTCTACAAAGAAACGGATGGCAGAAGCATTAAAACAAGGTAAATCGGTTCCTACCAGCCCACAGAAAAAACGTAGACTTCTTTGCAAAAAGTCTGTTGATGTAGATGATCACATAAAAGATATTGTCAAGAAAACAATTTATCAAATGCATTCTAAATGTAAATACTGATAAACAAATTTTATGCTCCGAATAATTACGCTGTTAATTTTTGTTTCAGTAATGCCAGTTACGATTACTTACAAAAACAATTAAAGGGCAATGACGTGTTTAAGTTTAGTATTAGTAGTTTAACGAAACTAGTAAAATCTCTCGGTTTCTCTTTTAAAACAGAAGATAGTCGTAGAGCTTTATTTGAACAAGACTACATTGCTGCGAGTCGAACAAAGTTTTTAAGAGAATATTTTAAAAATAAACAAGAGGCATTGTATGAACCAGTCTTCCTAGACGAAACGTGGATTTTTGGAAGAGGTTCAGCAAAAAAAGTTGGCACGATTCTAATAAACAAAGTATAAGAAAAAAGCAATTAGGTGAAGGAAAAAGGTAAATAAATGCGTGTTAAAATATTATAATACTTACATAGAATATATTTTAGTGTTATTATTCTTAGTGCTGGTAATAAGGATAGTTGTATTGAAAATACATCCTTAATATTTTCTTCAAAATCCAAGACCTACGATTATCATGATAACATGAATTCAGATTTATTTACGAAATGGTTTATTGAACAACTTTTACCAAATGAGCACCAGCCAAGCATTATTCTATTAGACAATGCCTCATATCACTCGAAATTAGTTGAAAAATTACCAACTGCCTCTTGCAAAAAGGATGAAATTAAGTCATTTTTAATCAAATACAATTTACCAAGGATATGTTAAAGAACGAATTACTTTTTATTGCATGTGAAGCGAATATTACCAAAACTTTTGAAATTGACATGATAGCTTATCAGTATGGTCATAAAGTTCTTCGACTCCCGCCCTACCATTGTCAATTTAATCCCATTGAATTAATATGGGCAAAATGTAAGGGTCATTATGATAAAAACATAGGTAGCGAAGGATATGGAGATGAAAAGGTTTTAAGTATGTGGGAAAAATCTTTACACTTAGTGGACAAAGAATATTGGATGAAGTGCATTACACATGCAGAGAAACTTATGGGTGAATGGTGGGACCTGCAAAAAAGATGGGATGTGACTCAACCACCAATTATTATTAATGTAGGTTTCGATAGTGCCAGCAGTGAAGCTGACAGTGATTAAAGAATTAACTATTGATGTGTACGATGTATTAACAGGCCCGTTTTTCCGCCTAGGCCAGCGAGGCCATGGCCTAGGGCCCGCTTATACAAAAGGCCCGGTCACCTGTCTTAATTTTATTTTGAAAAGTTAAACATCTTGCACTAATTTTTTGTTGGGACCGACTCCGAATGTAGCGAGTATTGTATAAGTACACACAGATTCTCATAATCATAAAAAAGTCAATATTTATAATTTTATATAAACAAAATTAAAACATTATTCTGCTTTATTTATGATGCCTGCATTATTTACATCTTGTGCGGGCCGTACGGTGCGCCGCGCCGCCGTCAAGGCGTCAAAGGATTGATAACCAGGCGCGGACTGGCCAGTCGGGCGATCGGGTGATCGCCTGGTAAGCCGCTACTCCGAGGGCCGATGGCCGATGTAAAGACGCGAATATTAATTTTTAAAAGGGCCAGTTATTCAAAAATAATACTAACTGGAGCCCTCTGGAGGCATAATAAATAAATTGAATAATAGGCAACGGGCAATAAATGTTTGTTCCCTAATCATAAGAGTGTCGCCTTTCGCAAAAACAAGAAAATTAAAAATTAGTATGGTTTATAATTTTTCACACTGTTCGTGGAATAATTACATTAGGTACTTTGCAATACTACAATACTTAAAGGCAGGTACAATTTCCTAGAAAAAACTTTGTCTACTTTAAAAATAGATAGGTACGTGGAAATACGGAGTTGAACGGATTCAAGTAACATTTTGCAGTTTTCATGCTTCACTATTAACTAGACAAATAATACCCTTGGAAACAATCTTCTTATTTACCTACCGAAATCGTTTCTTTTTCATTTAAAAAGTTTAACATTTGTTGCTATAGAGTCTAAAGTATAAATGAGAACTAAAATATAATTAAATTCATTCATTAATTCAATCTAAACTTTCTTGGATCGCACCATATAATTCTCTTTAATTAATCGTAAAAGTAAATGCAAAGTAAATCGTGTGCCATCATTTAATAGTGACTAAAAATTTTTTCTTCCGTGCGTAGTAGGTAGTTGGTAGTCATTACTGGCATTATCTATACTGCGGAAGAAAAATTTTGTAGTCACTATTAGATCATGCCTCTGTAGTACTACGTCGCCGTTATTCGTAAGTGTTCGTTAGTTAAGTTACCATCGATATTTTACAGTGTTGTTCAGTGTTATAAAGTGCACATACATCCATACATGTATATTACGAGTATAAAACAGCATTGAACTATATTTTATTTGGCGGTCGTCATAGTGAATAGTGAGCGAAATGGCGAAATTACTGAAAAGAAAAAAGAGGTATGGTTAAAGCTTACTTAGCGACATTTATAATTTTTTTATTATTAGTAATTATTAAACTACAGTGAAAATGGACAAAGGAATGAAACGGAAAAAGGTTAAAGGAGGTGCTGAAAAAGTTCGGGAGAAAAGGTTTAAACTTCTCAAAGAACAAGCCAAATTTTGTCGACCCCTACCATTTTTATTAGAACACTCAGTAAGCAGCAACAACATTTCCACATCGAGTACATCTTCATGTTGCAATTCGTCAAACGATAAAATTGAATCTGCGGCGAGTACGTCTCAATGTAACAAAACTGTTGATATTGACCAAGAAATTGATTTATTCGCACCTACAACTTCTCATGATGAACCTTGTTTTTCTGTGGAAGATCAATCGATAACCACGATTCATAATTCATTCGGTGGGCAAAAATTCAATGAAATGGACGCTTTTTTTAAATTTCATCCTCTACAGCCATATGATCTGGTGGATTTACCATTTAATCCTATTTTAACTTTTCAACGAAAAGATGGGTCTGTCCGTCAGTGGTTATCATTCAATAAGGGAGAAAACGCTTAAATTGCACAGTATGTTTGGCCTACAGCAAGGATCAAAATGTTTTTGTTGACGGTTTAAGAAACGTTTCAGTAAAACATATATATATATATATATATATATATATATATATATATATATATATATATATATATATATATCAACGTATTATAGAGCATGAAGAAAGTCGTGTGCATATTCGATGTGTCGACGCTCGTCTAAGGCGTAGCAAAGATACAAATATGTCAAGTTTCTTAATAAAGCAAAGAAATATTCGATTTGAACAAGTCCAACAAAAAAGAAATGTGGTAACCCGGATTATAGAAATTATAAAAACCATCGGAAAATGTGGTATTCCTTACAGAGCGCATCGCAATGAAGACCTTTTGTCATTAACAAATCAAAATATTAGCCACGGAAATTTTTTGGAATTAATCCTTTTGTTAAAAAAATTTGATCCTCTCTGAAGTGTACACATTGATCAAACTATTTCAAGTAAAGAAAAGTTAAAGTTAAGGGGTAAACAGAGAAGAGGAGATTTTGTTTCCTTTCTGTCTAAAACTACTGTAAACAATATAATAAACATCATAAGAAATTTAATGAAGAAAAACATTTCAACGAATATTAAAAATGCACGCATGTATTCAATACAAATAGATACGTTCCAAGATATAACCGTAACTGACCAAATTTCAATCGTCTTAAGATACGTGGATGACAATATACACGAGACACTATTATCCGTAGCCAGCACAGAATCAACCAAAGGAAAAGCACTTTTTGAACTCGTTTCAAATGAATTAACTAAAAACGGCATTGAAATTAAGAACTGCGTTGGAAGCAGCACTGATGGGGCTGCAAATATACAAGGGCAGTACAACGGGTTTAACGCCTGGCTGTCAGAATCTAACCCACAACAAATTCATATTTGGTGTTATGGTCACATTTTGAATTTGGTGATGGCAGACATTACTCAAAAACTCCACCATTGTGCTTCTTTATTTGGGCTTTTGAATTCAGTTGCTGTCTTTTTTAAAGAATCCCATACAAGAATGGATATCTGGAAAAAGGTGTCTCAAAAAATTTTCAGTACTTTAGGTGAGACTCGTTGGGATTCAAAATATACCGCAATAAAAAAATGTTTTGGAAGATATGGTGATAGTACAAACGCAGTTTATGTAGACCTTATTAAAGTTTTGAAAACAATATCCGACTCGGACTTAAATGCCGATATTAAATATAAAGCTTACACTTATTTAAATTCATTTTTAAAATATTTCAGTTTACTTCTCCTATATCAAAATTTCTACAAACCGCAGGTTTAAACATTCTACAATCTTATACAATGATAGAACAAACCAAAAATTCACTATCAGCAATAGTACGAGTCAATAATTTGGATGATGATAGTGATATATTTGTCAACGCTGCATTGATTCCTATAAGAATCCGTAGAAAAAAAAATGATGCCCGGTGAAGTCACTAAAGATCAACCTATGAGCGACGCGCTAAAAGATTTTGAAGTTAACGTACATAATGTGGCCATGGACACTGTTGTACACAGCTTGGAGGAAAGGTTTTCAAAAAACAAAGAAACCTATTTATTAATTGCAGTGTTTGATCCCAGACAATTTGACTTGAACTCATAGGAATTGACTGCTGATTTTTTTCAACCTATATATGATATTTTAATTAAGTTTAATGAAGATGTTACTTCATCTGATATACGAGAAGAACTTTTAGATTTTTCTGGAAAATGGCCCCATTTAAAAGAAACTGTTCTTGATGAATGTGATTTCGATAATGTAACTGAAGATGAAAATACCACCTGCAAGCTGTGCAAAAATTGCATTCTTTGCTGTTTCATTTTCTTGAAAAAGTTTAAATTGTATTCTAGTGCGTATGCAAATTTATATCTACCATACAAATTTTTATTAACTCTTTCTGTGACATCAGTTTCCTGTGAGAGAAGTTTTTCTAAGCTTAAAATAATAAAAAACAGGCTCAGAAGCACAATTACTAATGAACATTTGGAGGCGTTTATGTTGATGTCGACAGAATCGAAAATGCTTGCCAATTTAGATTCAAATTTAATTGTAGACATGATCGCCCAACGAAGTTCTGTCATGACAAGGCTATTAAAATATTAGATGGTAAGATGATAAGAAAATAAATCACTGCTATTAGTAAGTCAGTTGTAAATTATCGATTTACATTGATAAATTTCTATTTGCAGCATAATGAACGGTATTTGTACATCATAAACAAGAACAGTAATTAATTTATATTTTGTGAAATATAAATATAATACATTTTTACATATGTGTTTAGTGTCTATATACGTTTATTGTTATTATTTGTATTTATTCATTTTTCACTATTTTGTATTCTATTAAAATTATTAGATTTACTATCAATAAAATTATAGACAAAAAATTGTAATTAGGTTTGTATAATTTTATATTTATTTCATTTTCTTCCTGGTCACATAGCCCGGGCCGCTTTAAGGTTCCCAGTCCGCCACTGTTGATAACGTATTTATGTGTGACGGGGATTACCCTTAAATAATGTTTATTTTTAAACCATTCGTCTCGTTGCTTGTTCCACTTGTTCCCACGATTAGCATGGAGAAAAGTCTGTTTATTCTACATGATATAATACTGTATTTAGAGCACAGTTCAGTTTTAGAATCTACGTTCTCTATAAAACCGTATAACTATTGATCTTAATCCAATCATCATACTTGGGAAAAACCCACCGGATTTCAGGTAAAGCAACATTGATTAATTTATTTATTTCTTGAATGAGGAATATGCAGTTCGTGAGTAATGGCGTAATGCGCATAAAAATCAGACTAGTTATTAGTAACTTGATACCTCAAAGTATTGCTTAAAACATTGTTTATGTCAGTTGTATCATACAATAAAGTATAAAGTAATTTTATCCAATAGTCATCAAAATAATGAAGAACATTCATAATTACTTGCTGAGCATGTAACTTTAGATTATGATTATTCCGAAGCATCTTAACCTCAGAAACAAATGATATTTATATTTAAAATTCACATATCTGTATATACAAAATTATATTTACCTCTTTCTACAACGTTTATCGGTAATGTAGTTTTGAAAAAAAAAATGATTTTTATCTAATATAAAAAGTAAAACGTATAAAAGGAAAATTAACCCAACAATCAAAACAAAACGTCAAAATGGGGAATGTCAGAATATTATATAAGGTGTCGACATACGATTATCACAGTCGCATTTATTAACACGACATTAAAAATTAAATATTTTAATTATTCATTTTCATTGTTATAGAATAGAAAATCCCACTAAAATGTCTTATAAACACAAATCAGGTTGGGAAAAGAAGAAGTTAAAAAGTTAAAGTTAAAAAAAGAATTAGACAACAAAAAACAACACAATTTTATGAAAACATTCATATTTTCACCAACAGCAAGTACATCGAGCGAAACAACAGAACATTTAGACATGGAAATTGATAATAGTGAGATTTGTAATGATGAAAATATCAATAAACAAGTCAATGAAGAAGCATTTTCAGCCGAGTTACCTGATGTAGATGTACATACTACAAATGTAACTGAAGCAAATATTTTAACGTATTCCCAAGACATAGCACACTGGCCTTCGAAAATTACAAATGACATGCAAGAGTATTTTATACAAAATCCTCCTAACCAAATTATTGGAAATTTGGATACTTCATAGAAATTATATAAAGAAGGTGATACTACTCGATACCGGCAAGTTCATGACTCGGTATTTAAACGGCAATTAATAAACAAAGATATAATGAATAGAGATTGATTGATTTATTCATCAACATCTCAAAAATTATATTGTTATGTATGCAAACTTTTTGGAAAAATGACTAATAGTTTAACAGACAGATTTGATAATTTTAGTTTTTGGTATGTCTAGGTTTTTTGCTGCTTTCCTAGACCTTAAAGTAAACGCTTTACCAATTATAGGTTGTTACCAGAGCACTATAATAATTTAACATATGTAGTTAAAATTAAAAATCACAGTGAACGTGCTACGTCGAATATCAGTATTTAGAATGCAAATGAGGTATTCCAGCATACAAAATTGTTTTCAAGGAAAAATTATTGTTGTATCTATTAAAAACTCGAAAGGGTTTCCTACATTAGTACTTTACTATTGATGAAGAAATGTAATAAAACAAATACATTTGTACATTTCGACATAATTCAAATTACCTACACGTACCACCTACTGACTACCTTGACCTTATAACTTATTGAAATTCCATTTGTCTGTAATGTTTATTTTGTGGTATTAAATTGTCTAAATCAGCATATTTTATGAATGACAATATCAATCATTAATGTTTTATCGTTATTCTAACAGCTACGTGGAAAACAGTATTGAAGAGTTAATACACGTTATGAATAAAGAAATTAGCTAAACTATTGACTTTATTATTTTATATAACTCTAAACACATAGGTACACGAAAATAAAATTTGTTTATAATTTATTTAATATGTCTAAAATGTTTACACTAGAGAACATGTTAATTAAAGGTGGCGTAATTGTTTGTTTCCTTTTCACATTTAAAGTAAACTATACTGGCCGCCATAAAAATGAACACACGGTAAACGCTGATGTATTTTAATTAAATTTTCAAAAAACGTGTATCTTATTCCTATTAATAAACGATGAAAATTTTAGCAAGGTACGAATATTGTTAACACTAATAATGCGTCGACCATCCTCTGTTTCTCACACATTCAGCTATTCGATTACGCATTTCCACTCTTCTAAATCCGTTATTGAAGGGAATCAACATTGTTTGGGAGTTCCTGTAGATCATTTATTCTCCGTCCTACGGATAAGTCTGGCGAACGAGAAGGCATGGAAGCAGATCAACATTAGCAGTATTTAGAAACTCCATAGAAACCCTTGTGATATGCGGTCACGCATTATGTTGCTGAAAAATTTGATTTTCTATTTCTTGCAGATACGGTAGTAATACTGGTTCAAGAACGTTGTTAATGTACCGATTTGCATTTACTGTTCCCTTAATAACTACTAGAGGAGATCTGCTTCCATGGCAGATAGCCCCCCATACCACCACACCTTTAGTGAGAGCCGTATGTCGTTGTACAGAAAAATGCAAATTGCATCTTTCTCCAGGTCGTCTTCTAATCAATCTGCGACCATCATGAGCGCATAAACAAAGTCCAGATTCATCACTAAAGATGACTTGAGTCCATTGCACATTCCAACGGAACATCTCGTTACACCATTGCCGCCGTGCAATACGATGGCGTGGAGTTAGAGGTAAACAAAGCAATGGTCGTTATGGTCTGACCCCAAAAGATCGAATTCTTCGATACGCCGATCGTAAGGAGATCGGTTAATCCTCTCCATCTATCACCAATTTCCCTTGTTGATGAAAAGGATCCCGAAGAGCTACAAGTCGAAGAACACGATCAATCTAGGACGTCCGGGACGCAAACGTCGTCGTTCCTCATTATTTTCTGATCATATTCGCCAACATAAGAAAATTGTGGCGAGCGGCAACATCACGAATTGAAAATCCGGCTTCTCGTAGACCGATCCTTCTGCCACGTTCACACTCGGTTAACTGATGGAAATTTGCACGATGTCGTACAGGAAGCATTATCTCAACTTTCATGTGTTTACTTATTAAGCTTACACATATGCTTAACATTGACACTTAACTAACTAATGTCAAATGAAAAGAAAGAGTTATTGTTTCACTGTCGATGGTTACTTGATTAATCTGTATTGTATCTTACTGAAATTTTCATCGTTTCTTAATGGGAATCGAATACACGTCTTCTGAAAATTTCATTAAAGTACATCAGCGTTTACTGAGTATTCATTTATTTATGGCGGCCAGTATATTAAATATTTGCTTTTTTCTGCTTTTATAATCCGTTTCAATGTGACTACTACACCATCCGGAGTCTTCTTAAGTAGTTCTAAAATCCAACCATCATTTCAGTTCTGTTTATTATATATTATATAAATAAAATGTCTAATTATTTTGAAGTATTCATTTTGCTTTAATGATGCATGGATTAACTTCAAACTGTCAAATGTGCAATATGGCATACAATTTGTATTAGTGTATACTACCTTCATTGTAGAGTCACATTGAAAGAGAGTATACTTACATTACTCATTCCGGTAATTTTAGACTGTTCCAGAATCGCCAACAAGCGTAGGTCATGAAGACGACAATGACATATGGAGTCAGACATATATGCTTCCAGGTGATGATGATCGAACAGCCTTAAAACGGTAAATATTTTATTTAGTAGTGATAAATAATCAAGTTCTGTTGATAGATGGGGCCAGAAGCAAGCTTGGTGTAAACCATCATGTATTCCAATTAGTATAATTTTAATTTTGATCTTCCTAGTTGTGCTTCTTCCATTGCTTGATCATGCAATGGAGAAAGCAGATGCCCAATTAATTCCTATAATTTCTGACATATCTACTAATACTTGCAAGTAGGTTATTAATGATTAAGCGACGAAGGATATGTAATGAATTCGTTTTAGATTAAGTTTAGTTGAGAGCATTCCAGAAGGCCTTATTTATCCTACAAATGCCACAATACACACTTCTACATATCAAACTTGGTTGGAACTAATAAATTCATCTCAACATACAATTGAAATTGCATCTTTTTATTGGACTTTAAGAAGTTCTGAAGTGTATCCAGATCCGTCTTCGAATCAGGTAAAATTACAGTTTCACGTTCAATCAATAGAGAAAATGATAATTTCGGAGTAGAATTTTTTCCTATTTGCTGTTCGATTGCGTAGACACGCTTACCGTAAGTAAATATTTGGGCAGTCATTTCATGTTAATGTGTAATTATTGTTCGTTTTCAGTAATTAAAATCAAACTGATTAAGTTATTTGTTCACAAACATTTAATTAATTCCAAGTTTTTATTGAAAATATTAACTTAATAGCACAAAAAAGTGCCAATAGATTTTTCTAGCTTGCCTAATAAAATTATAAAAATCTATTATTCGATTGATATTTAATTCTATGGTTCTTAAACACAACTTCATAAGACTACACTCTGTTCAAGCCTAAACTAGATAATAGTAATTAAACAAACATAAATTGTACTCATTTTAAAGTTATAAATAAATAAATATAAATATCATCTTCAAAAAGATAAAATACTACTATGGATGTGTTCAAATATTATGCTGATATCGATAAAGATATCGACACTATGCGTGATTTGCAATTCGGTCTAGAATAATGTCACTTTCTTATGCGCGAAACACCACAATTAAATATTATTGTATTGTCTTCGTGGGCCAAAATCTGGACACAAACGTATAAGTGAGGCATCATGGTTATTAGCACTACCCGCCACTAGAATTTTACCCTACTAAAGGAATTCCACTTTTAGTAAAGGATATTCAACGTGACAATCATCGTATTTACACAGAACCTATAATTGTGTGCTTTGGTTTCTCTTCATTTTAGAAAAACGGCTACCCTCGCCGCTCGGGTGAAGAGCAAGCATTCTAACCACTCCACCACCGAGGCAGCAAAAGAATTTTCGTGAAAAATATCGACATCGAGTTCAATAATGTGCTTGTGCATGCGCGTGAGCGTCTGCATGTGAGTGTTTTTTTAAGCGCGTGTGAGTGGGTAGGCGAGTGCGTGCGTTCGTCTGAATGAGTGTGCGCGTGCTAGTGCAAGTGCATGCCTGGGTGCTTATGTGTGTGGGTGGATGCGTGCATGCATGGTGTGTGTAGGTGCGTGCGTGCGTGTGCGAGTGTGTGTGTGGGTGCGTGCGTGCGTGCGCGCGTGTGTTTGTGTGCGTGTGTGAGAGTGTGAGTGTACGTGTGCGTGTGGGTGTGTGTGTCTGTGTCTGTGCCTGTCTCTGGTTGCGTGCGCGCGTCTATGCGTGCATACATGCTGAGTTCTAGCAAATTTGGCTAATATTAAAAGATAACCAATAAAAGTGGTATGTATAAGCTCAAGAAAATTTAAAAGTACCTGAAATTACTTTTCGGAAATTGCGGGCATAACGTAATACCCGAGATTCCTCAGCTTAAAATAATTCGATATAACCCAACATACCTTAGTCTAAAATTGGATAGTAGGAGAGATACAAGATGTTAAGGTTGTTCATGTCGATACTTATAATACATGGCAAATGTTTTGATATGGCCTTGTCACAGTACCCTATGTAAATGCAAGCCTGTAAACATTAAAAAAATGCAACCCTCTAGTAAATAAGCTAAAAAATAGTTGTGTAAATTTTATACTGTATTAAGAAAGTACGCTTTATATAACTTTCACATATTTAGTTTATTTCCTAGAAGGTTGAGTGGCGGTTTTAATATTGGAAAGCAGACCAAAATCCAATTCAGTATAACCACATAAACTGCAGTTAATCTAAATACGTTATTAATTAAAATAATTTAAATTTTTTTTAACATTCACGGAAATTCATCTACTGCGACGTTGCAAAGCATCTGCCATGTATAATGATTTATTTTAAAAATTAATTCGTACTTGAGAATAAGATATCAACTCGAACCGTCTTAAAGTAAAAGATGTTAAATAGTTTTTTTTTGATAAGCGTTAAAGATTTGATGGGATTATTTGGAAAATTAGCATAGCGGAGCTAGAAGGACAAAAATTGGAATTTTATATTATTTGTCACATGCCGCATAGGAGGCGTCATCTATCGGAAGTTTCGTGCAATTAAAACTGTGTAATTAAAAATACTTGTTGAAAATTACTAAAGTTAACCGTTTAAGAGATATTTACTAATGTTAGGATAATTTTGATAGAATCATTCTCGAGTATAAAATTATGTAGTACATACTTTTAGACCTTCCCTTCTCTATTGAAGAACATGGAGACCATTTCGAACATTTACTATGAATTATTCTTTATTTGTTAGGGAAGGGAAATTGTCAAGTAAAGTATGTACTATAAATTTTATACTTCATTTAATTCAATGAAATACTTTCAACTTTCCACAACTGTACCTTTTTGACTGATAAGGCCTATTATTTAACATTTTTATTAAAATTATGTACGGTCAAAGAGTTTCGGCGATTTAATTATACGAACATTTCAATCGGTGGCGCCCCCTGTGCGGTGCATGAAAAATAGTACCAAATTCCAATTTTTTCGCGTCCAAAACCATGCAATGCAAATTTTCAAATTTTTACGATTAAAACTTTAGCCGTTACCATAGAAAATCTTACTGTTTTACTTTAAGACCCTGTATATCCATACTATTCAATTTTGAACTAAGGTATCTTGGGTTATATCGACTTATTTTAAGCTGAGGAATCTCTTATGTTGTACACGCCATTTCCGAACACCCTGTATATTGAGATACGTTTCTCTTATAAAAGTATTTAATATGAGACTAAATAAGTTTAAAAATAAGATCATATGGCGACGGAAATAAAAATTAACTTTGAATTTAGCCTTGATTTTCATATTTGGCAAAATACAGTATTGGAATAATGTAAGTTTAAATGGAATTGTGTATATTCTATTGAAGTTTATCTTAAACCAAAACGTATATTATATAGGAAGAAACAATCATTGAGAAATAGGATTCCTAATTACCAGAGTTATAACTTGTTACTTCGAAGGTTTCACCGTTGAATTTTATTTTTATTTTATTTAATGAAATTGTGATGTTGACAGATTAATTCTCATTGAAATTTATAATGGCAATTTATCAAAATTGCCATTTAATCATTGGATAAGACTTTTCTTACCTTCTTGAATATGGTATTCATAAATTTTCCACGAACGATTGAATAATCAATTAACTATAACTTAAAAAAACTTATTTATTACTTTTAAATAAGGATCAGATTGTTAATTATTATTAATTATGTTTCTTTGCGATTGTGAAGTTTAATTTTTTCTCTCTTTTTTCGCTATCGAAGTAGCCCGCAATTTGCAAAATTTGCTAACATTAACTGTAAAAATATTTAATAGTAAGACCAGAATCGACAAATAAAATTATCCGCTTAAAAGAATTAATCCCAAATCAACCCTATAAATTGATTAAGACATTAACCGTTACATATTGATAATGTATCGCGTAAAGAATTCAAACTATTAATATCTAAAAATTATTATTAATTTTATTGAATACATAAATAAAAAGTTTACCTCGAGTAGGATTTGAACCTACGACCTGTACTTTGCTAGAGTACCGCGCTAACCAATCGCTGTAAATTTTGTCTTTATGTATGTAGAACTGATGTAAATTCTAAATATAATGAGATTACAATCAAATTACTTATATTAATGGAATGTGAGCCTGCAATATCGCAAGGATTCACACATACCAAAGCAACTTGATTAATATTAAATTATTATAAGTCTTTGTTGTGAACGAATAAGTTCAAAGGTAAATATGTAATTAAAAATTATTATTAATTTTATTAAATACATAAATAAAAAGTTTAACTCGAGTAGGATTTGAACCTACGACCTATACTTTGCTAGAGTACCGCGCTAACCAATCGCTGTAAATTTTGTCTTTATGTATGTAGAACTGATGTAAATTCTAAATATAATGAGATTACAATCAAATTACTTATATTAATGGAATGTGAGCCTGCAATATCGCAAGGATTCACACATACCAAAGCAACTTGACTAATATTAAATTATTATAAGTTTTTGTTGTGAACGAATAAGTTCAAATGTAAATATGTAATTAAAAATTATTATTTTTATTAAATACATAAATAAAAAGTTTACCTCGAGTAGGATTTGAACCTACGACCTGTACTTTGCTAGAGTACCGCGCTAACCAACTGCGCCATCAAGGTTCAAGCCCCAATCGATGTAAATTTTGTCTTTATGTATGTAGAACTGATGTAAATTCTAAATATAATGAGATTACAATCAAATTACTTATATTAATGGAGTGTGAGCCTGCAATATCGCAAGGATTCACACATACCAAAGCAACTTGACTAATATTAAATTATTATAAGTTTTTGTTATGAACGAATAAGTTCAAAGGTAAATATGTAATTAAACATCAGTTCTACATACATAAAGACAAATTTACATCGATTGGGGCTTGAACCTTGATGGCGCAGTTAGTTAGCGCGGTACTCAAAATACAGGTTGGAGGTTCAAATCCTACTCGAGGTAAACTTTTTATTTATGTATTTAACAAAATTAATAATAATTTTTAATTACATATTTACCTTTGAACTTATTCGTTCATAACAAAAACTTATAATAATATTAATAACTAAAATATTATGCAATAAGAAAGAAAATTAATGTCAAAGCGTGTGTATTCAAAATAAAATTGTTCATGATAAACATTACAACATCTCAAACATTACAACTTTGAGTGTAAAGACCGATTTTTAGTGTATTGTTTCTCTTGTAAAATTTGAGGAATAATAATCTATTTCGTACTAGAATATACATCTTTAATGGAAAATTACAATCAAAATCTTTTGTATTAATGTCAGTTAGAAATAAGTACACCGCAGCATTTAAAAATAGAATTTACAACCTGACAAATATAATTAATAGATTCTCAATTATCAAAACAATTGAAACTAACACCGTTCCTGTAAATTAATTGATTTATCTCTTAAAATTGCATTTTATATAATAGGAATTTGACCGTGAAATCATTACGTTTTGTGAGTAAAATTTTATTTAAATGAAATACATGTCAGTATCAAAACACTAACACATTTTTCCGTCTGCCGGCCACCGTTTAGGTGTAAGTATGATGATTTCGTTAGGAAACGCGTATTGTCAACATAGATAAAATAAGTTTCATTAGATCACTTTCGATATTAATTTAAATATCCAATAACTTAATGTGTTGAAATGAACTCAAAACTACTTTTATTGATTTCAACACATTGATCGTATTCCCAAATTTAAGAATGGATCTTAACTTTAATATTAAATCTAATAACTTCTATAACCTTAACCAAATAACTCTAAGATAGTACAATGGAATTTAATGTACCCGCCATAGTGCAAAATTGAATACACTTTTAAATAGTACATTCCAAAGCCAACACATGTGATAGGAGGCAACCGACTTCTGTAATTTTTAATTTTGAGTTGACAGAAGTGTCTGTGATTATTAATTAAGTCATTAGATGGAACAAGTCGTCTTTAATTATATTAGTACGCTAACATTATTGTTTATTAAATAACGGAGGGAGTTGTATATCTAAATTTTAACCGCCAAAACTTAATTAAATTGAGAGAGCTCGTATTTATTAACAATCATCTATTCAATCATCAATCAGCCGTGTTTGTAAAGAGGGACCTGTGACATTTATCTACTTCCTAACCGCCCTTCCGCCCGAATTCATTTTGTTTTAGCACATCTTCAATTGCCGTAGAAAATCCTGAAACTATTCTCCTCTGAGATACCTCAGCAGTCCGTTTGGATGCAGTGCCGAGGTTCAGAGTTGCACCAAAGACAACCTGAACTGTAGCATATCTTTGGGTGGCGCCCGAATCCGTTTAATCCGATTCAACCTCTGTACCGAAGAGACAGTCATCCGTATTCCACGCAGAAGTTGACACCTACCAGCTTTTTTTAGTCTCTGTTTTTTTCTTCTTCTTCTAAGGACTTTTCCATGTGTATATTCTAATTATTCTCCAATTTACTGGACTGAAGTTGAGTTTAAAGCTTTCCTAGGAACATAAAATCATATTCCATTTTTTCCTGTTTTTATTTCACTGTCTACAGGGTTAATCTTGTAAGTCACGTAATACTTTAAGGAAATTATTTGATTTAAAGAAAAATAACTTTGCGTGCTATATAGGGAATTACTGAATGTAAGTGTGGGCAAATTTGGATATACCTGGAATCTCGGTAAGTGTAAGAGATAGAAAAAAATTGTATTATTTTCTCAACGTCTTTTTTCAAGATAAACTCAATGGTGGAAACAAAAATTTTCCACCGTCTTTTATTTCTAAGTTATAAATAAAAACTGAATTTTTTTTAGATTTCGATTTGCGCCAATATTTCGGTTAATTTGTGAATTTACAAACAAGATATTATTCAACAAAAATACATACAAATAGTGAAACTAAAAGAGTGGCAATTTTCTTTGTGTAGGATTGTGAAATTTTATTAAAAATGACCCCATACCGAGGGATTCTGTTCTTCGACTTTCAAAAGCCAAGTAAATTAAATCGACCGTACGAGGTTGACTCTTAGAATACCTCTATGGTCTCTTAATAGCTGTTAGAGTTGAAAACAAAGATTCAGTTACTGCAGTACTACATCCAAGAGTATACACTGTAGCAAAGAGGGCGTAGGTGTTATTCAACACCTCTCTATGTTAAATAGTTCAGCAGAGATTTCTGTCTTCGGTTTATTATACATGTAATTCTTGACTACTGTCAATTCTTCCAGAGTTGGTAGTGCAATCCCTAAAACATTTGTTGCGCTATATTGAAGCAAAGAATCAATTGATATAAATTCGGAATTTTAGAAAAAAATTAGCTGATCTAATTATTTATAAACTTTGTGTTTTAATTATTCAACTAAGCTGAATCAAAACAAAGTAAAAAATCGTTCAAATGTGACTATTACAAAAACTTAAAAATTTAGATCTTTTGGTAATAATACTAAAAATAGATCACAAATAAAGTAAAAGGTCACACGAATTGACAAGACTTACTCTTAACTTATCTAGATATTTCAATTTATCGAGATGAAAGAGCGCAATGCTAATTGCATTAATCAATTCGTGATTGTCATAGAACCTCTCATTTAATAAATCTAAGGACTCAGAAATACAGATTAAATTGAGGATTTAGTACAACTGATGCTGGCATTTGGTTTATTTTTAGATCTTTGAGTAGTTTTTCTATTAGCAAGTATTCCTTCATAGTAACTTTGGTGCTATCTTTTGACATGCTGTTAAATGCATATCGTTTAAAAGTTCGTTTGCTAAATTTTCATAATCCTGTATTTTACTTTTTATTGATTTTATAATTCCTGGCTTCTTTTACACTAACTGTACGTGCTGTCAAAGCAAAATCAGCAGGTTCCAAAAGTCCAAATAACGTTTTCATAAAAACAAGAGCACAACTGAAGTCATACTCCAACATAACTGATTTAATTCCAACAGATTTGGCAGTGTCTGGTCCACTAAATTACTTTAACAATTGCTATATGCCCAGACCAGCGCTGCTCCAGTTATCTACCAATAGACTTTTCGTCTCCGAAAAATTCATGTAACATAACAGGTTGGCCGAAGAAGTGTTTAATTAAACCTATTTATGAAATATTTATGAAACAGTTCGGACTACCACAAGATGAAGGCGATGGTTAAAGCAATGTACATATGGAATAAAACATCCCAAGGATTTTTGTGTTAAAGCGGTTACTCCCTCCGTATGACCGTTCATGATGCTAGCTGCGTTATAACATTGACTGACAAGGTGTTTTATATCTATACCACTACCATTTAGGATATTAAGTATCTTATTTGTAAAAGTTTTGGCATTTAACTTGTCTGTAGTGTAAATGCCTGGTAAAGATTCTTTACCATTTTTGACATATATTAGAGTCCAATTTATATATTTTGTCTATTGTTCTTGTCCCTTTGACATCAAGTAATGTAAGGCTGCATTTTTTTGATTATCAACTACTTGTTTACGTACCATTTCGGCTAAAATAGCTATTATCGCGTTTTGAATATCGAGAGATGTGTATTTAGCATTTTAGCGAATATGTGGAAGATATTCAGCTAGCCTCTCGTCCTTTTTAATTGCATATTTAAATATGTTCATGAACAATATCCGTTCTTGTTTATGTTCGATCTCATAACTGTCACGTAGAGCTCGTTCATTGACTGTTAAAAACTGAGTTATTTCAGCAATCGCCTTAACGTAATATCTAGATTTTTTTAGATCGTTATTATTGATAATCGTGAAGACAGCAGTGCCGGTCGAGTCGCTGATTTTTACTCGCTCCACATTTGCATTGCACTGCCGTTTTTTCATGGGCTGGAGATCCATTCCTTGGATCATACATAACAAAATGCAGCATTTCGCTCTTGGGAGTATTCTAGCCATGTTATATTTAACACGGCTTATAAGTTTAATTCAAACTTATCCTTATATATCAGGTAACAAAATACTTTCGTGCGGTTTTTTATGGTAAAATAAAAATATTTATTAACAAACAATCATACGTTATTACTCATCGAAGTAGACACCATTGTAATTAATGACCTTTTGCAACGTAACTCCACTTTTTGTATGCTGCTGTTTTAAAATCCTATGGATTTTGAATAAAAAAATTGACGGACTGTATTTATAACATCAAGTCTTGTTTTGAACTTTCTATGTATCATGCAGTTGTTAAGAGACCAAAAAAGGTGGTAATCAGGTGGTGTAATGTCAGGAGAATATGGAGGGTGGGCTAACGTTTTCCAGCCAAGTTCAGAAATGTTTACCGGGTCAATCTTGCGGTATCCAGTCTGGCGTTATCATGTAAGTAAGCACTTTCTTCCGATTGAATAAAGAAGGCTGTTTCTGGATTAGTGCTGCTTGTAATCTCTGAAACTGTTCACAATATAAGTTCGCAGTGATGGTTTGACCCCTTTCCAAAAATTGGACTATTCCGGTCGCTGTCCACCAAACACACAATAAAATCTTGTTTGGGTGCAAAGAAAATTTATGAGTGTGTGGTATCGAATAGTAGGAGACAACCAATGATACGAACACTTAGAATTGGAGTACAATATCCACTTTTCATCGTAGGTTAACAACCGATCAAGAAATGGTTAATTATTGTTTTCATGTGGGACCCATTTGCTTAACTGCCACGTCTTTCCTAGCTGATAAAGGTGCAAACGAATGGTTTCATCACTCACATTGAAGGTTTCTGCAAGCTCTAAGCACGTTATACTGAAATTTATCTCCACAACCTGTTGAAAATCCTCGTTGTTTATGATCTTCGGTCTCCCATAGCGTGCTTCATAGGTCAAGCTGAAACCTTCCATAGAAAATTTCTTGAACCACTTCTGTGCTGTTCGATCACTTACGGCATCATCTCCGAATGCGGTACATATTTTTCTCGCCGCCACTGCGGCTTTAGTATCAAGTTTGTACTCATAGAGTAAACAGGTTTTATTCGTTTCGATTTTCAACGATTCAAATTCGGAACTAATCAATTGTCGCCTAATATATATATATATATATATATATATATATATATATATATATATATATCAGACAAAAGAAAAATTCGTACTAAAGTGAATGACAGATAACAAACATGTGCTGTTGATCAACAACTTAATAAATATTCAACGCACAAACTTGTTTGGTTACTTAATATATAATTGTAGAAAACGACAATGCTTATATTTTGCTTGTGAAGGGTGTTTAATGCATTCGAATGGTCCGTTCTCACAAAAAACTCTCATGCGACTAACATCAAAGTAACCGTTATTTACTAGTTTTGTACATTTATTAGCCGACTGTGATACACTGAAATATATTCTTTTTGAATTTTCAGTCGTTGGAAAGGAAAGAAAATGGGATATTCAAAATGATTTTTAAAAGCTAACAATACCATCTGTAGAAATCGCAATAGGGAAAATTAGATCTTAGAATTGAAACCGGGTCTTTTTAGCACGGTTTTGTATTGTATTTTTTTATAATGGCTTTTATAAACTTACAAACAAAAGAAAGATGGGCGAAAATCGTAATCTTAAAAAATTCAGTTGTTTGATTATAACTGCAAAACAATAGACGACAGGAGTTATATAACAAAACACCATTAAATCAGGTTAAAGAGCGTACAAAATTATAACAAGAAAAAAAAAATAAAAAGCAGTTTAGCTACACATAAACACAATTTAAAAAAACCATGTAGTCACAACCACAATTTTGTCATAAATAAATCAGAATAAAAATTGTAATACCAAACATGTGGCCCTCTAAAACCAATTATGCCGGTCTTTAAGTAAATAAGCAAATAAAACAATAAGGCAAATTACGGTACATATAAAATACAACAACAGTAATTGCACAGGTGATAATAAGGTAAAGTCAAGGCCAGAATAAAATAGACAAGGAATTTACACGTACACCATTGTTTAGTGACCACTAAAGCACAAAATACATGCGTAAAATTACAATAAATTACATATAAAGAGAAATCCGTTCGCAGGCAAATAATTCTACTTAAACAAACTGACTCAAGAAAAACTCATTAAAAACACAGCTTCACAAGGGTAAGTTGTATATAGATCATAACATCATGAAAATACAGCTTTCCTTTCTCATCTAGATAACAATAAAAATAAAATTCGAGGTGTTTAATGGTCATCTGGACCCGGGTGTATGTAAACACTCGGCAATTGTCTATTACAATTTTAACCAAGGTATATCCTGTGCCCGCTCACCAGACCCACCTCTACACAAATATAAATATAAACAACAATCCTAATTCACCCAAATACAAGAGTGAGAGAACCCTGTACTGTCTTTTATTTTAGCAGATTTCAGCTTAATGAGCCCGCGTGCGAATAAGATACCTTTCCAAGACAATGTTTGATTTTTAATACTTACATAGGCTTGTAAAATTATTTACTGCGAGCTTTCATTTATATAAAAACCTACTTACACTTGAATATATTCCCTTTAGTTGAACACTTTACCACCAACACGACGAGTTCAGATACGCGATTTATACCTCGGCGCCGCGGCGATTAATTATAGATTAATTTTTGGAAAAATTTACATTAAAGCATACACTAAAAGAAAAGACCGAATTAGCGTTTTAGTTTTGCTAAAAGGTACATGACAAAATATTTATAGACCAAACGGCTTACAAAGGGAGTTTCTAATTAACACAATAAAAGCATCCCGGCTCGATCAGAATTTCAACAGCACTTGCATTTCCCTCCCATATCGATACTCACGATAATCGACCCCCGCTAATGCAAGTAATAATAAAAAAAAACAAGAAATTATTTCGTGGGAACATTTTTCGCATTCCTAACAGAATGAAATCTTAATTTTAAAAATATGCATTCGTCCGTAACAAACCCTACATTTAATATCAAATTTCCTAGTGCCAAATAAAGACGTCTTTGATTGCAGTGTGTACAAATATATCAATGTAAATTCTGACATTTTCTATTATCTGAATCATTATTCGTCTCATATTGTATTATTGCGGTTTCTGTTTGTGTTTGTCAAAAATGCAAATGTCTTAGAAACTGTTAAACTTAACGATTTAGACAAAGTATACCTTTTTTATCTGAAAAACATTCTCTACTTCTTGTGTTCTACTAATAATAGAGAATCCCGAAAGCTCGACACAGTAACAAAGGGTTTTTACTTTCCTGGGCTTATTTACTCTGACTGCAACCTTAATTAGTATTTAACTATCTGAATTAGTCAGTCAAGATTAGCCAAATTATATATATATATATATATATATATATATATATATATATATATATATATATATATATATATTCTCTACTTCTTGCGTTCTACTAATAATAGAGAATCCGAAAGCTCGACACAGTAACAAAGGGTTTTTACTTTCCTGGGCTTATTTACTCTGACTGCAACCTCAATTAGTATTTAACTATCTGAATTAGTCAGTCAAGATTACCCGCCTATATATATATATATATATATATATATATATATATATATATATATATATATATATTCTCTACTTCTTGCGTTCTGCTAATAATAGAGAATCCCGAAAGCTCGACACAGTAACAAAGGGTTTTTACTTTCCTGGGCTTATTTACTCTGACTGCAACCTCAATTAGTATTTAACTATCTGAATTAGTCAGTCAAGATTACCCGCCTATATATATATATATATATATATATATATATATATATATATATATATATATATACAGGGTGAATCTTATCTAATCCGCCAAAATTAAAGGAGCACTAGAACTCATCATTATAAGCAAAAAAGTTCATATGTACATGGGTCCGGAAATGCTTCGATTCCGAGATACAGGGTGTCAAAGTTGAAAAAAGAAATCGCGATTTCTTCAATATTTTTTGACTGTTTCGATATAATTTCATGAAATTTCGTATACGGGGTTTTTTTGGGACAGTTGTTTGAACAGTTGTTATCAAAAGAACATGTTTACTTTCGATTTTTCTAGTCCAAAATGGTATACAGTGTAGCACAAAAAAATTGCAACGATTTAAAGGGGTCGAAATGGTTGCCGCTGGCGCCCTCTAGAGACCACAACTAAGTGAACCACAAATTTGAATATTTCATTTCAAAAAACCATCGTATACGAAATTTCATGAAATTATTTCGAAACAGTCAACCTTGACACCCTGTATCTCGGAAACGAAGCATTTCCGGACACATGCACATATGAACTTTTTTGCTTATAATGATGAGTTCTAGTACTCCTTTAATTTTGGCGGATTAGATAAGATTCACCGTGTATATATATATATATATATATATATATATATATATATATGTTTCTATTTAGATTTCCACAAGTATTCATGTTTAAATAAGACAATTTTCTTTAAAACTTGTGTAATTAAACGTAAAAATTAATTCTTGACAAAGGAACAAAGGACGTTCCCGAAACGTTGAATTAATTTTTACGTTTAATTACACAAGTTTTAAAGAAAATTGTCTTATTTAAATATATATATATATATATATATATATATATATATATATATATATATATATATAACACCGAAAACGGTAGTTAAACATCGAAATAAACAACCTTTTTAGTAACAAATTTTGATTTGAGACCTCTGGTCTAGTTGTTCGACTTCTTAAGATCTTTTAACAATCGAAATAACTCTCTTATTTTAAATGACGTTTTTAAAATTCAAAAACTTATGAAATCGGCATTTGATTTTCAAAAGCATCTATATTTACAATCCTTTTCATATTTTGAAAAATAACAAAATGGCGGCCGATTAAAAATTTCAATTGATGTTTGGATAACCATCCCATGGATTTTTAAAAAACAAACATTTATGAAATGCTTGAATTGTCTACTACAACATTTATTTGAAATGTTTTTTTATATCTACTTAAGAAACGAAGCCGATGATAGAAATGTCATTTTTGCTGTTTTATAAAATTAGTCTTTTTGGTAATTAGTCTTTTGGTGTTTTGTATAAATTAGTGTTTAGCTGTTTTGTAGTTTGTATAAATTATTTTTTTGCTCTTTTGCTCTAATTACACGCATAAAAATAAACACTCACCAAGATGTAGAACTTCTTGATATGCTTTTGGTTTTTGTGGAAGCGAAACAAAATGCGCAACAAGCTCGAAGGTTATATTGAAGAATCTCCAACAACCAAGTGTCTTTAGAAGAGTTCGCAGACGTTTAGAGGAAAAAGGATCCTTTCATCCAAAAATTAGTGGAAACTGTAATAGATTTCTAAGAACCCATGCGCTTGAAGAGAATATACTTGAAATGGTTGAAAATGATCCTTCGTTAAGCACTCGAGTAATATGCGGAAGGTTTAATGTCAGTCATATGACAGTTTGGAATGTTTTACATGATCAAGGCCTCCACCCGTATTCCAGACAAAAAGTGCAAGACTTTCAGCTAAGACTATTGTTTTGTCGCTGGCTTCTTCGTCGCTGTAATCTGCAGGGAAACTTTCAAAAATTTATTTCGTTTACGGATGAAACTTGTTTTACAAGAGACGGAGTATTTAACTCGAGAAACTTACAAGTGTGAGCTGACAAAAATCAGGAACGTTTTGTGGTGAATGCATGGGCCGGTACTATAGGAAATTATGTAATCGGAGCTTATCTTCTACTACCCCGTTTAAATGGGGAAGATTACCATATTTTTTAGATACTGTGTTACCACATCTTTTAGAAGAATTGCCATTATAAACATCAGGCAACAACTCCGGTTTCAACATCAGCACAGAGTACACATGGGAAATTACGGCATTGTTGAATAAACAATACCCAAATAGGTGTATTGGGAGGAACGGTTCTTTTTCTTGTTTCAGTAATTTTCCTTTTCTTTTTCGTATTTTTTTGACCTAACATATTTTATTCTAAATCTGTTGCAACTCACCGCTATATTATTTTATATTGGATTGATTGTTTCAATAAAATTTTTAATAATGCGCTATGGTCCTCGCCTTGTACGTCCGCCCATCTGTCTCCGTATGAAAAGCGTATAATATCCAGCCCTAGCACCCCAACCCGCATTAGTCAACTACTACCCCAATCCCCATTAGAGTGTAAAGTAAAAATAGTAATTAAACGGCTGAGCAGATTTTGGTGTTAAATGAAAGCGTCCAATGTTAGGAGATGAATCTGTCAGCATCCCTATCTGCTCCTTTGATTATATAATCAAAAGTGTAATGTAAAGAGGTGTTAAGTAAACCTTCACCGCTCTACCTCGCCTGCATGTTCGCGTTTGCCGCTTATAAAAGCTAACACAATATTCGAGCACTTGTGCTGTGTGTTGCTTATGTACTTATCGTATCATCTAAATTAAAACAATTATAATGTTCATAAGATACTAACTAAAAGATACTTAATTTTTCAAAACCTTATCCTTACACCTATGTCTGTAATTTGTAACAAACAAGATACACTCTTGTACCACACAAAATTAAAAAACACCGAACGCGTTTCTATAGTTAAAGTTGATATCATCATTAATGGTTGACTGTGATTTGGAATTATTATAAATCAAAAATAAAAGTATAAAATATGTATTAAATAATCACTTTGTATATTTAGGGTGAAGACATCTTTCAATCTTTATTAAATGCGGGATTAAATAGAGGCGTCAAGATAAAAATTGCTCAAAGTGCACCTAGTCAAAGCAATCCAAATATTGATACAGAATATTTAATGAAAAGAAAAGCAGCTGAAGTACGAAATGTAAATTTCCCCCAATTATTAGGATCTGGAGGTGTTTTACATACTAAATTGTGGATTATCGATAGGACTCATTTCTATTTAGGTAGTGCTAATATGGATTGGAGATCTCTCACACAAGTAAGATGTATAAACAGTAAATATTTGTCAAAATTTTAAAATTCTTGTTTAGGTCAAAGAAATGGGAATTGTTGTACGTAATTGTAGTAATCTTTCGGAGGATATTGCAAAAATATTTGACGTAAGTGTACCTCACATATCTAAGCGATTGACTTTATCTAGAATTTCTAATTGTAGGTATATTGGATGGTGGGTGAGTCCGGTGCAATAATTCCAAGCTTCTGGCCATCTTATTTGGCTACAAAATTTAATTTTAATTCACCTATGAACTTAACTTTAGATAATGACACATTTCAAACTTATATATCAGTAAGGCCATCTTTGTTTTTTACTTAAAAATGATTAATTTCTACTTTAGAGTTCTCCACCACCTTTATCACCAACCGGAAGAACTAATGATTTGGATGCAATAATAAATGTAATTCAAAAAGCAGAAAAGTTTGTCTACATCTCTGTAATGGATTACTTCCCGTTAACCATTTATTCACCCAAAACTAAGTATTGGGCTCCATTAGATAATGCGTTAAGGTCCGCTGCTATAGATAAGATTGAAGTGCGGTTATTAATTAGCAAATGGAATCACACAAGGAAATCAGAACAATACTTTCTCAATTCACTAGCTGATATCTCCGGTTCATATCCTAAAGCTAAAATTGAAGTGGTAAGTATGCTACTATACAGGTAAAAGTAAAAATATAACAAAATTATTTTCAGAGATATTTTATTGTACCTGCAACAGAATCACAAGCCAATATACCTTTTGCACGTGTTAACCATAATAAATATATGGTTACTGACAATACTGCTTATATTGGGACTTCAAATTGGTCGGGAGATTATTTTATTGATACAGCAGGAATTGGATTAGTCGTTCATGATCCAGTATACAACAGAAATGAAACACATATTACAATCCGTAGTCAATTACAGTCCGTCTTTGAACGAGATTGGAACTCTGACTATTCCTACCCTCTTAATTAATTTTGTAAATTAATAGAATTAAATAATTTATGTATTAAATTTTATAAATTATTTCTTGACACCTTGTGTATTACATATCACCTCATTCTGAAAATGTTTGGTTCTTTTGTGCTATCAAATAATTGAAGCCATCAGTGGTCACATTTTTTGTTTCATTAAAACCTTATTTGGCAATTTATCAAGATGAATGGATTCAAAGACAATTCACTCACATTTACACTTATTAAGAAAATATACCAATAAACCTGTACTTTTAAAACCCTCTTAAGAAAGGTAGTAAGTAATATTCTATTTTATTAATGTATTATTATCAGTTCTAGCTTGTCTAAAAGGCTGTAAATTTCAACCCCCCAAACAAGAAAAAGAAATTAAACTCCGGTTCAGACTGTTGGTTTTGGAATGTTATCACATCAACAATCTTTCAAGAAAATTTTTCCGGCAAAAACCTGTGTGTATAATTGACAATTGCAATAATTATGTCATAAGTTATGCATAAATAGATACATAATTACATTGTTAATAATGTACTAAATCCCCCTAACAATATAATAGGTTTTGTGAAATCATCACCTTTTTTGCTAGATATCAAGTTTGACGTCACTTATGACAAATTGCTTGTGAGTAGAGATCAATCAAATACATCGTAGCAATTTATGGTTTGGGCCGCTTTTTCAATAAAAATGGTGTATGAATAATGATCTTGCACATCGCAACATCGCAAATCCCAAACGATGTGCAACATTGTGAAACTATAAAATATTGTTCTTGATTATTAACCAATTAGTTTTGACCATTTTGCTTATGAAACATTATTAGTCCTAAAAGGTGACCGACATGGTAAATCCATAAAATTTTGTTCTTGCCCCTCTAGCAAATGGTTTGGACCGTTTTATCAGTTAAATTGGTAAGTACATAAATAGAGATTACACTACATACCTACCCTAAACAATGACCAACACTATGAAACTATAAAATTTGGTTCTTGTGTACTGCACAAATGTGAGGTATAACTAGAGATTTTGGACATTCCAGATCCCAAACGAAAACCAACACTATGAAAGTACATATTATTATTATTATAGCTTTATTGTGTTAATACATGTAGTTTACACTCGTCAAAAATATCACCTTTTAATTTGACTACTAGGACTAGTATTTTAATTCATGAACAGTTTTCAATAGTTATCAAAACATCAATACGAATCAATTAATTTTGTTGTCATTTAAGTATTCACTTAGTGAGTAATATGCTCTGCGTGTAAGTAATAGTTTTATGTGTTTTTTAAATTGCTTTGTATTTAGATTACAAGTAGATGTCAGCTTATTATAAAACAAACAAAATAAAACAAAATTTGAAAATGTAAACTTTCACCATTAATACTCATAATAATTGGGATTTTTTAATGGTGTACTTTAAATTATACAATCTAAACGTTTCGATAACACTTACAGTTATCTTCGTCCGTAGTAATGTTTGTTAAAAATTGTTAAAGATGTAGTAAACAATTTTGTCAAATTTGCAAAATTAAAACAAAATTGTTTGTTGAAAATTTGGTAAGGCATAATCGTTGGTATTGGACAAGTATGTTGTTCCTATTTCGAGTGTTATGGTTGTGTAAGTCAGAGTGAAAACTGTATCGATTTATATTTCTTTTGACGTGTAAAAGGCATTGATAAATGTACATGGACGGTATAGTTAAAATATTGTTTTTAATAATTCTTTTATGTCTTCCCTGTAATTTACATTAAAAATAACTCATACATTTTCTCTGCACAGAAAATACTCTATTTAACTGACAACTATGTACTCACGCTAACATTGCATACAAAAAGATGCTTTGAAAGAAAGAAAAATAAATCAGTTTTAAGGTGTTTATGTTGACTATTTTTTGTAAGTTCCTTAGCAGGAAAACATTTTTAGTTAACTTAGCATTTAGAATATCTACATGGACATTCCACTTTATTGCAGCATCTAAGTATACCCTAAAAATTTTACAGTTTGAGTACATTCCTTAACAGATTTAGTGCTAAATAACAATTGCTGACATTTATTAGGGTTTATTACTTAATTTATTAGCTAAAAACCACTGTTCTACTTGTTTTTGTGAGGAAAATATTTTATTCGAAGCAATTTCGGAATAGTTATCAGAAGTGAGTATAATTGTGTCATCTGCAAATAGAATACATTTAGAATGTATATCACTTTTAGGCAAATCGTTAACATAAACAATAGGGGGCCTAATACTGATCCTTGTGGAACACCCACCTCAACTTGTTTAAAATCTGAAAATGTATTTTGACAGTAAACCCCTTGTTTACATTCCTCTAGATAGGAATTTTATGAGATCAACAGTTACATGTGATATTCCATAGCATGCAATTTTTGGTAACAAAATGTCATAGGAACACGGTCAAAAGCCTTAGTGAGGTCATAGAACATTGCTCCAGTAGGTTTATTGCTTTCAAATCCTTCATTTACATACCTTATTAAATCAACAATTGCAGTAGTTATAGATTTTCCAAGTTGCTAACTGTATTGCATATTTTTTAGAATATCATGTTCCCTACATAATTATAAAGCTTATTCTTTATTGCTGTTTCAAAATTTTCTGAGAATATAGGAACTATGGAAATTGGCCTATAATTAGACACATCATCTGAATCACCAGTCTTATAAATTGCTACAACTTTTGAAACCTTTAAACAGGTCGGATACACTTATCACATAGGTAAGTGCGACACTTCACAAAAATGGCAACAACGCCACCACCGCCAAAAAAGACAGCAACTCATTGATGTACTTTAATGTAACCGTTCAATAAAATAAACATATAAATAATATTACAATCATTATTACCACATGGCGCAGTTGGAAAATATTAAATAATTGAAAAAAGTGAAAGAAAGGAAAGAATTTACGAAATATTAGAGTTTCAATTTTGAGGTTAGGACCACGTGCATTACTTTTAGCACAGATTAATTTAATCTGTGCTTTTAGGTTACTAAAGAAACAAGGATATTTTCATGGAAAATGGAAAACTTAAAGCAACCTAAGCCAATGTCACTGCAAGGAGACCAAGGAATTAACTGGAAAAAGTTTAAAAATGCTTTCAATTTATATTCAATTGCAACTGGATGTACACAAAAAGGAACGGATGTACAAGCAGCTGTATTACTACACTGTATAGGTGAAGAAACATTGGACATAATCGAAACACTCGGTGTAACGGAGACAGAAAAAAAGGATCCGCGTACTAGCCTGAAGTTACATTGGCTTTTTTTTTCAAGGACATTCGCTTTTGCTATTGTACCAACCTAACAAAAAATAAAATAACTAAATAATTCGGCTTGAAATTACATTCGCTTTTTTTTAAATACCTATATGAACGCCTTTGTTTAATATGAAATAGTGATGTAATAATTAGTAGTCAATTCGAAACAACCACCTCAATGTCGGCAATTGCGCGTATACAAATACAGAATGCATGAATTCAAAATTAATTTACAAATTTTGAGCGAGTTTTGGAAGAGGAGGATTATTGGAATAAGGTCCCACCTTTAATGCCCTATAGTCCGTTTTTCGAAAAGTATCGTACAATTCGAAAAATCCACCCCGATGTCGGCAATTGCGCTTATGCAAATATAGGAGGCATCAATTCAAAGTTAATTAAAAAAATTTGAGCGAGTTTTGGAAGAGGAGGATTATTGTAATAAAATAGCACAAGGTTCCACCTTTAATGCCCTATAGTCCGTTTTTCGAAAAGTACCGTACAATTCGAAAAATCCACCCCGATGTCGGCAATTGCGCTTATGCAAATATAGTAGGCATCAATTCAAAGTTAATTTACAAAATTTGAGCGAGTTTTGGAAGAGAGGATTATTGGAATAAGGTAGCACAAGGTCCCACCTTTAATGCCCTATAGTCCGTTTTTCGAAAAGTACCGTACAATTCGAAAAATCCACATCGATGTCGCCAAAAGCGCTTATGCAAATATAGTAGGCATCAATTCAAAGTTAATTTAAAAATTTGAGCGAGTTTTGGAAGAGAGGATTATTGGAATAAGGTAGCACAAGGTCCCACCTTTAATGCCCTATAGTCCGTTTTTCGAAAAGTACCGTACAATTCGAAAAATCCACCCGATGTCGGCAATTGCGCTTATGCAAATATAGTAGGCATCAATTCAAAGTTAATTTAAAAATTTGAGCGAGTTTTGGAAGTAGGAGGATTATTGGAATAAGGTAAAAGAACGAAGGTCACCACCTTTAATGCCCTATAGTCCAGAATTTTTCGAAAAGTACCGTACGAATTCGAAAAATCCACCCGATGTCGAGCAATTGCGCTTATGCAAATATAGTTGCATCAATTCAAAATTAATTTAAAAATTTGAGCGAGTTTTGGAAAGGAGGATTATTGTAATAAAGGTAGCACAAGGTCCACCTTTAATGCCCTATAGTCCGTTTATCGAAAAGTACCGTACAATTCGAAAAATCCATCCCGATGTCGGCAATTGCGCTTATGCAAATATAGTAGGCATCAATTCAAAGTTAATTTAAAAAATTTGAGCGAGTTTTGGAAGAAGAGGATTATTGGAATAAGGTAGCACAAGGTCCCACCTTTAATGCCCTATAGTCCGTTTTTCGAAAAGTACCGTACAATTCGAAAAATCCACCTCGATGTCGGCAATTGCGCTTATGCAAATATAGTAGGCATCAATTCAAAGTTAATTTAAAAAATTTGAGGGAGTTTTGGAAGAAGAGGATTATTGGAATAAGGTAGCACAAGGTCCCACCTTTAATGCCCTATAGTCCGTTTTTCGAAAAGTACCGTACAATTCGAAAAATCCACCTCGATGTCGGCAATAGCGCTTATACAAATATAGTTGGCGTGAATTCAAAATTAATTTACAAAATTTGAGCGCGTTTTGGAAAAGGAGGATTATTGTAATAAAATAGCAGAAGGTCCCACCTTTAATGCCCTATAGTCCGTGTTTCGAAAAGTACCGTACAATTCGAAAAATCCACCCCGATGTCGGCAATTGCGCTTATGCAAATATAGTAGGCATCAATTCAAAGTTAGTTTAAAAAATTTGAACGAGTTTTCGAAGAGAAGGATTATTGGAATAAGGTAGCACAAGGTCCCACCTTTAATGCCCTATAGTCCGTTTTTCGAAAAGTACCGTACAATTCGAAAAATCCACCCCTATGTCGGCAATTGCGCTTATGCAAATATAGTAGACATCAATTCAAAGTTAATTTAAAAAATTTGAGCGAGTTTTGGAAGAGGAGGATTATTGGAATAAGGTAGCACAAGGTCCCACCTTTAATGCCCTATAGTCCGTTTTTCGAAAAGTACCGTACAATTCGAAAAATCCACCCCGATGTCGGCAATTGCGCTTATGCAAATATAGTAGGCATCAATTCAAAATTAATTTAAAAAATTTGAGGGAGTTTTGGAAGAAGAGGATTATTGGAATAAGGTAGAACATGGTCCCACCGTTAATGCCCTATAGTCCGTTTTTCGAAAAGTACCGTACAATTCGAAAAATCCACCTCGATGTCGGCAATTGCGCTTATGCAAATACAGTAGGCATCAATTCAAAGTTAATTTAAAAAATTTGAACGAGTTTTGGAAGAGAAGGATTATTGGAATAAGGTAGCACAAGGTCCCACCTTTAATGCCCTATAGTCCGATTTTCGAAAAGTACCGTACAATTCGAAAAATCCATCCCGATGTCGGCAATTGCGCTTATGCAAATATAGTAGGCATCAATTCAAAGTTAATTTAAAAAATTTAAGCGAGTTTTGGAAGAAGAGGATTATTGGAATAAGGTAGCACAAGGTCCCACCTTTAATGCCCTATAGTCCGTTTTTCGAAAAGTACCGTACAATTCGAAAAATCCACCTCGATGTCGGCAATAGCGCTTATACAAATATAGTTGGCTTGAATTCAAAATTAATTTACAAAATTTGAGCGCGTTTTGGAAAAGGAGGATTATTGGAATAAGGTAGCACAAGGTCCCACCTTTAATGCCCTATAGTCCGTGTTTCGAAAAGTACCGTACAATTCGAAAAATCCACCCCGATGTCGGCAATTGCGCTTATGCAAATATAGGCATCAATTCAAAGTTAATTTAAAAATTTGAGCGAGTTTTGGAAGAGGATGGTTATTGGAATAAGGTAGCACTAGGTCCCCCTTTAATGCCCTATAGTCCGTTTTTCGAAAAGTACCGTACAATTCAAAAATCCACCCCGATGTCGCCATTTTTATGCAAATATAGGTGTAATTGAAATTAATTTATGAATTTTTAATTAATTAAGTTTTATTGAATACTTAAATCATATTATTAACAACACACTGGGTACTTTATGGTTCAATTATGAGTAATTCATTAGATTAGAATTAAAAAATTGGTCGATAATGGTATTAACAATTTGCTACAATGAGTTGACAATCCAAACAATCAATACATATCTACATACATATCTAATCAATATTGCTTATGTTTTAAATTTGTTATCGTAAAACAACACTACGGCACTGGAATCTGCCGAACACGTTGATTTATTGCTTTGCTCCGCTTCTGGACAGATTTTAATAAATAAATTTTACCAAGCAACTCTTTCACTTTTTTTTTATAATCTGCAAATTACCGAACACCTAATTAAACAACAAATAATTATGGTGAAATTGGAATTCCTAATAGTAACATATACCTATACCATTATGTCGAATTATATGTTTTTAACTAAAAATTGCTTCAATCATAGTTAAATACGAATAGTAATAATATACCACAGAGGTACAGAATGATACGACACCTCGTATTCTGTTTTGTTATCGTTATTTCAAAAGTACGAGTTGTTTACTTTTTCTATTTAGGAAATTGCATGTCGGATTACTACATTGTTTATGGCGGTTAGTCCTTTTATCTTCTATTTCTGACTCTTTAACTGAAAAGTTCTTTTTGTTTGCATAACTATTTACGGCGTAAGAAATTTTCATATTTAGTTTCAACTTATTTACTTATAACGACTTGCAACATTAACATGCATATCGATAGCGAAATCCTTGCAGTTTTAATTGCAGAAATCCAAGAAGAGGTAAGTAATATTAATTTTATTCTAATAACGAGTTAACCACTCACATTAATACCAGTTTAGGATTTAAATGTAATAGTAAATTAAAAATTATTTGTGGCAATTTGGAATGCAAATGCTGGGAACATTAAATTAATGACGGAAGAATTAATTCGTTAAAGTGAGAGTGATTAACCGCATTACTTATACTGATGAGAGTGATTCTCATACAAGAAAGGTTGCTTATCCAACGATGTTGTCCAAAATGTTGTTAATATGGAAATTTGTACTTCTCCTGAATTTCCTTTCGGGAGGTTTCTGTTCTTTGAAACATTCACGTCATTTGCCAAATTTGTCTTCGCCCGTATCGAATGTTGATAATCTCAGTGCAATTGATCTTGACGCACATCGGTGGAATACTGAGGAATATTATTTCGATTTTGAAAGCAATCCAAATTTATCTGATTCGTCGCTTAAAAAAAATATTATTAGTGCCGTAGAAACTAGGTCGTCACCTGAAGTGTCTTTACATAAATCTCCGATGTGCACAGAGCAACAACGAAGTTTTGTTTCGAAAAAGAATTCAGTGGTTTCCTTCGTGTTACCGTTCAATTTCAGTAAAGTGCAGATACCCTCTACGCAAACAATTTTTTAAAAACAAACTGTTCTCCCACTTCCTTGCGGAATTCGACATTTTTAAGCATTACACCTACATCTAATTTTAATTTGGATAAGTATGGAGGCATTAAAGAACGCAATGGTTGTCCATCAGTTATACAGGATTTCACGTTCGAAAAATAAATTTGTTGACTACGCGGTTTGTAAGTATCCCGGGAGAAAATTCAAATTTATATGTGTTCAAAAGCAAATATAATTCATCCGCCCTTTCCAACCATGCATCTTTTGGTGGTAAACCTCAGTTTTATTATTTAAAAGGTCAGGAACGAAAGGAAGTAAAGACTTCCTTGGTTCATCAAAATCCCAGATCACCCAATTAGACTTTGCTAGGAAATTAGATCCTTTTTTTAAAAATTTTCAATTAAGGAGCTTAAGCGCTATGCAAAAGGCAACAACGGAGGCTTTGTCTGACAACGATTTATCTTCTAACGATTTTAATTTATTTTGAAATATGAAGAAGGGGATTAAAAGACAACCAATACATACAGTTTGTTGGTCTTCCACTTCACGTTTGTTTGTACTCAAAGTTTCAAGTAGAACTGTTAAAAAAAAGGTTTGTCGACACTATTCTTCGACGCTACAGGATCACCGGTTAGGGACTTAAATTGCAATTTTCAAGGCGCATATTTTATACGCAGGTGTCATACAAGTGAATGACACCGTATTCCCATTTTAGAATTAATTTCGAGTACCTACGGTACCGACTCAATCACCAGCTTTTTGATTAAATTTAAGCACTTCGTGGAAAAACTCCCACGGTTGGCCATGTTTCTCCCGAGTTGTTGTAGATTGAGTTGGGCTTCCATAAATAGCTTTTGAACGGATGGAATAATATGAATGTGTTGCATTACGTAAATATTATTTCAATTATTTACGTAATAAAGGTAATTCGTCTCATCTTAAAGGCTTAGTACCTATTCACATTTGCTGTGCCATTTTATGCACATCAAGCCAGACGTATCAAAAGTATTAATGTTGGGAAAAAGGTAGGCAGTGTTCTTCTAGATGGTATTGCTTCTTTGATTATGTCGAAAACTATGGACGAGGTAAATAAATTGTTTAAGGAATTCCTGACGATTTTATTGAGTCCATATGAAACGACATATGTGCAGGATGCCTTTTCTGCGATGAGTAGTGGGCAATATAGAATTGTAACAGACATGGAAATTGAAGAAAGAGCAAGTTTTCCGACGATTGTGAAAATTTTCCCACTCTCCTCGGGATACACTAATGTTTCAACATTTGTTAATATATAATTTAAAAAAAAGCATGCATTCATCTACATTGAATCCATTTCATTGTCCTTAATTTGCGGAACTTCTCTTAAATAAATATATATATATTTTTTGTGGTCACTTTATTGAATCCTCAGGAACAACGCGTATCTAATGCTGTTGTGGAAAATTGGTTCAAACAAATTAAGCACGATGTTGTTGGAAATAAGATGAAGGATACAATCGGTAGGTTTATTACAAAATTGCAGCAGCGAATGGAATCTTTATGCATCGAAACCAAATTCATTCCACGCTTAAAGCGCAGAAAAAATATATCTTCCATGACATCTCTTACATCTAATTTGTTCGATTTGCAAAAAAAAACATCTGCAAATATTTCCTCTCAATCAAGCAATTTTCAAAAATCGAGGTTGAGAAATGTCATCTAGAAAAGTAAATCAATTAAACCAAAGGATAGATCTAAAGACATTCGTTCCCGTAAACTTAATTCCGGTCCTATTAATGCACTAGTTGAAGAAGTGTGGAAAACGTCCTGTATCAAAATCTAAAACGCATTTTGAGTCCAGGTATTTTAAAAAAGATTTAGTAAAGTCATCAGTGAAAAGTTAAACTAAACAAGGTCAGTCCATGTGCTCCTACCACTTGTATGGAAAACTTTTTGCGTTGTGAACCTGCATATTATTGTAGAGAAGATCTTACTCCCCAATATGTTGTTGGTAGGTACCCAAATCCAGGATTTTATGAAATTCTTCTTTATAGGACGACTACAACTCCTTATTTGATAAGAAATGGCTTCATGGCACTGCTATAGATGGCCAGTCTTTTCTTTCATGAAAGAAAATATTAATCCATCAATTATATACGTCCCGACGTCACTTATTTTTTTTGTTGAGACATCTGTCTCGCCCTGTTCCCAAGAATTCCCATTAAATCACATTTCGATGTTGGACACTACAAAAATCATTATGCCGTACAATGTCAACTCAAACCATTGGATAGTGTTAATGATTGATTTTTAAATTCTCAATTTGTCGTATATGATTCGGGACGTTGCACAACTTATTCATCTGCAAAAAATATCAGACCATTTCTTGTTATTTAAAGGATAGAAACAGGAAACATTGGGAAGGTTTTCATCGCATAGATAACTACAGTTTGAAAGTAACCAATTTTCCAAGTCAAACGGATTCCTATAACTGTGGAGTTTACATTGTGCACTATATTTTTCGCTTTTAACCGTTCATTCGATACTGTACCGCATTCCATACTTCAGAGTCGGTATCGGCTCTAATGCAAAGGACATACAATATCATCTCAAAATGTTTGAAAATTTATTTGCACCTGTCAATCATAAAAAACCCTTTTGTTTTTGAGCGGTTAACGTTATTGTAAAAGGAAATATATAAGAAGCTTTGCAGATAAAAATTAAGGTAAAGCCATAAATAACTTTCCAGATTATGATCTTTTCATTATTTATACGGAAGACCCAAATAACCTGGTTAAACAAAACTCAGCATATTATAGGTTAATATTCAATTGATATGGCAGTGTTTAAAACTTAAAACATTAGCTTTCCGTGAACTACCTGAGAGTGAACATGACCCATCATTTAGACGATAGCATCTTACGTCGAATGTTGACGAATATGAAAATCCGCCCTTTTCAGAACGAACAAAAAGCAGTTGGAATTACGATGGGTGGACAATTAGTGGCGCAATTGAAGAAGAATAAAGGTTCAACAAATCAGGAAGTTGTTGGTATTTTAAAAACCAATTAACCTAGTGGTAATGATTCCCGACGCCCTGCAGCAAATTTTCCTATCAAAATTTCGCAAAAATTTGATGGCTAATTAGACATATTGAAGTTGAACAGTAAACAAATTATAGGTGTACTATACCACCAATTTTTTATCAAACAAATGTAATAAAACGTAACGGAAATAAACTTTAAATTAAATCAATTTGAAAAAAAAAAGTTGATAGATATTCCCACCTTCTAAATGATTTGGTTTTTTTGAAATGTAAGTTGTAATATTACCTATTAGTAATACAAAAAATTTAACATTAAGGGACAAAATCCATCCAAATCAGGAAGGGTTAAAACAATTTAAAATTAAACAATATTTAAATAAAGAACAAAAATATTATATTAATGGGAACTTCCCATATTTATAACGCCTCTAAACATGGGCCTGTAGGATAAATTTTTCAAAAACAGAATCGTACTAAGGTGATGTGGAAAGCTATGTACGGTATCCCTTACTACAAAATATGCCATTAATTATAAATATACTCAACTATATTTGTATAAGCGCTGTTGGACATCAGGTGGATTTTTCGAATTCTATGGTACTTTTCGAAAACGGACTATAGGGCATTAAAGGTGGGACCTTGTGCTACCTTATTCCAATAATCCTCCACTTCCAAAACTCGCTCAAATTTTTAAATTAACTTTGAATTGATGCCTACTATATTTGCATAAGCGCAATTGCCGACATCGGGTGGATTTTTCGAATGTGGACTTTTAAAAACGGACTATAGGGCATTTGGGACCTTGTGCTACTTTATTCCAATAATCCTCCTTCCAAAACTCGCTCAAATTTTTAAATTAACTTTGAATTGATGCCTACTATATTTGCATAAGCGCAATTGGGACATCGAGGTGGATTTTTCGAATTGTACGGTACTTTTCGAAAAACGGACTATAGGGCATTAAAGGTGGGACCCTACCTTATTCCAATAATCCCTCTACCAAAACTCGCTCAAATTTTTAATTAACTTTGAATTGATGCCTACTATATTTGCATAAGCGCAATTGCCGACATTGGGGTGGATTTTTCGAATTGTACGGTACTTTTCGAAAAACGGACTATAGGGCATTAAAGGTGGGACCGTGCTACCTTATTCCAATAATCCTCCTCTTCCAAAACTCGCTCAAATTTTTAAATTAACTTTGAATTGATGTTATATTTGCATAAGCGCAATTGCCGACATCGGGGTGGATTTTTCGAATTGTACGGTACTTTTCGAAAACGGACTATAGGGATTAAAGGTGGGACCTTGTGCTACCTTATTCCAATAATCCTCCTTTCCAAAACCGCTCAAATTTTTAAATTAATTTTGAATTAGCCAACTATATTTGCATAAGCGCAACCGACATCGGGGTGGATTTTTGAATTGTACGGTACTTTTCGAAAACGGACTATAGGGCATTAAAGGTGGGACCTTGTGCTACCTTATTCCAATAATCCTCCTCTTCCAAAACTCGCTCAAATTTTTAAATTAACTTTGAATTGATGCCTATATTTGCATAAGCGCAATTGCCGACATCGGGGTGGATTTTTCGAATTTCGGTACTTTTCGAAAACGGACTATAGGGCATTAAAGGTGGGACCTTGTGCTACCTTATTCCAATAATCCTCCTCTTCCAAAACTCGCTCAAATTTTTTAAATTAACTTTGAATTGATGCCTACTATATTTGCATAAGCGCTTGCCGACATCGGGTGGATTTTCGAATTGTACGGTACTTTTCGAAAACGGACTATAGGGCATTAAAGGTGGGACCTTGTGCTACCTTATTCCAATAATCCTTCTTCCAAAACTCGCTCAAATTTTTAAATTAACTTTGAATTGATGCCTACTATATTTGCATAAGCGCAATTGCCGACATCGGGGTGGATTTTTCGAATTGTACGGTATTTTCGAAAACGGACTATAGGGCATTAAAGGTGGGACCTTTGTTTTTCCAATAATCCTTCTTCCAAAACTCGCTCAAATTTTTAAATTAACTTTGAATTGATGCCCTATATTTGCATAAGCGCAATTGCCGACATCGGGTGGATTTTCGAATTGTACGGTACTTTTCGAAAACGGACTATAGGGCATTAAAGGTGGGACCTTTTATTTTATTCAATAATCCTCCTCTTCAAAACTCGCTCAAATTTTTTTTAACTTTGAATTGATGCCTACTATATTTGCATAAGCGCAATTGCCGACATCGGGTGGATTTTTCGAATTGTACGGTACTTTTCGAAAACGGACTATAGGGCATTAAAGGTGGGACCTTGTGCTACCTTATTCCAATAATCCTCCTTTCCAAAACTCGCTCAAATTTTTAAATTAATTTGAAATGCCACTATATTTGCATAAGCGCAATTGCCGACATCAGGTGGATTTTTCGAATTGTACGGTACTTTTCGAAAACGGACTATAGGGCATTAAAGGTGGGACCTTGTCTACCTTATTCCAATAATCCTCCTTCCAAAACTCGCTCAAATTTTTAAATTAACTTTGAATTGATGCCTACTATATTTGCATAAGCGCAATTGCCGACATCGGGTGGATTTTTCGAATTGTACGGTACTTTTCGAAAAACCTATAGGGCATTAAAGGTGGGACCTTGTGCTACCTTATTCCAATAATCCTCCCCTTCCAAAACTCGCTCAAATTTTTAAATTAACTTTGAATTGATGCCTACTATATTTGCATAAGCGCAATTGCCGACATCGGGTGGATTTTTCGAATTGTACGGTACTTTTCGAAAACGGACTATAGGGCATTAAAGGTGGGACCTTGTGCTACCTTATTCCAATAATCCTCCCTTCCAAAACTCGCTCAAATTTTTAAATTAACTTTGAATTGATGCCTACTATATTTGCATAAGCGCAATTGCCGACATCGGGTGGATTTTTCGAATTGTACGGTACTTTTCGAAAAACGGACTATAGGGCATTAAAGGTGGGACCTTGTGCTACCTTATTCCAATAATCCTCCTTCCAAAACTCGCTCAAATTTTTTAAATTAACTTTGAATTGATGCCTACTATATTTGCATAAGCGCAATTGCCGACATCGGGTGGATTTTTCGAATTGTACGGTACTTTTCGAAAAACGGACTATAGGGCATTAAAGGTGGGACCTTGTGCTACCTTATTCCAATAATCCTCCTCTTCCAAAACTCGCTCAAATTTTTTAAATTAACTTTGAATTGATGCCTACTATATTTGCATAAGCGCAATTGCCGACATCGGGTGGATTTTTCGAATTGTACGGTACTTTTCGAAAACGGACTATAGGGCATTAAAGGTGGGACCTTGTGCTACCTTATTCCAATAATCCTCCTTTCCAAAACTCGCTCAAATTTTTAAATTAACTTTGAATTGATGCCTACTATATTTGCATAAGCGCAATTGCCGACATCGGGTGGATTTTTCGAATTGTACGGTACTTTTCGAAAAACGGACTATAGGGCATTAAAGCTGGGACCTTGTTCTACCTTATTCCAATAATCCTCCCCTTCCAAAACTCGCTCAATTTTTTTAAATTAACTTTGAATTGATGCCTACTATATTTGCATAAGCGCAATTGCCGACATCGGGGTGGATTTTTCGAATTGTACGGTACTTTTCGAAAACGGACTATAGGGCATTAAAGGTGGGACCTTGTGCTACCTTATTCCAATAATCCTCCTCTTCCAAAACTCGCTCAAATTTTTTAAATTAACTTTGAATTGATGCCTACTATATTTGCATAAGCGCAATTGCCGACATCGGGGTGGATTTTTCGAATTGTACGGTACTTTTCGAAAAACCGACTATAGGGCATTAAAGGTGGGACCTTGTGCTACCTTATTCCAATAATCCTCCTCTTCCAAAACTCGCTCAAATTTTTTAAATTAACTTTGAATTGATGCCTACTATATTTGCATAAGCGCAATTGCCGACATCGGGGTGGATTTTTCGAATTGTACGGTACTTTTCGAAAAACGGACTATAGGGCATTAAAGGTGGGACCTTGTGCTACCTTATTCCAATAATCCTCCTCTTCCAAAACTCGCTCAAATTTTTTAAATTAACTTTGAATTGATGCCTACTATATTTGCATAAGCGCAATTGCCGACATCGGGTGGATTTTTCGAATGGTACGGTGCTTTTCGAAAAACGGACTATAGGGCATTAAAGGTGGGACCTTGTGCTACCTTATTCCAATAATCCTCCTCTTCCAAAACTCGCTCAAATTTTTTAAATTAACTTTGAATTGATGCCTACTATATTTGCATAAGCGCAATTGCCGACATCGGGGTGGATTTTTCGAATTGTACGGTACTTTTCGAAAAACGGACTATAGGGCATTAAAGGTGGGACCTTGTGCTACCTTATTCCAATAATCCTCCTCTTCCAAAACTCGCTCAAATTTTTTAAATTAACTTTGAATTGATGCCTACTATATTTGCATAAGCGCAATTGCCGACATCGGGGTGGATTTTTCGAATTGTACGGTACTTTTCGAAAAACGGACTATAGGGCATTAAAGGTGGGACCTTGTGCTACCTTATTCCAATAATCCTCCTTTCCAAAACTCGCTCAAATTTTTTAAATTAACTTTGAATTGATGCCTACTATATTTGCATAAGCGCAATTGCCGACATCGGGGTGGATTTTTCGAATTGTACGGTACTTTTCGAAAAACGGACTATAGGGCATTAAAGGTGGGACCTTGTGCTACCTTATTCCAATAATCCTCCTCTTCCAAAACTCGCTCAAATTTTTTAAATTAACTTTGAATTGATGCCTACTATATTTGCATAAGCGCAATTGCCGACATCGGGTGGATTTTTCGAATGGTACGGTGCTTTTCGAAAAACGGACTATAGGGCATTAAAGGTGGGACCTTGTGCTACCTTATTCCAATAATCCTCCTCTTCCAAAACTCGCTCAAATTTTTAATTAACTTTGAATTGATGCCTACTATATTTGCATAAGCGCAATTGCCGACATCGGGGTGGATTTTTCGAATTGTACGGTACTTTTCGAAAAACGGACTATAGGGCATTAAAGGTGGGACCTTGTGCTACCTTATTCCAATAATCCTCCTCTTCCAAAACTCGCTCAAATTTTTTAATTAACTTTGAATTGATGCCTACTATATTTGCATAAGCGCAATTGCCGACATCGGGGTGGATTTTTCGAATTGTACGGTACTTTTCGAAAAACGGACTATAGGGCATTAAAGGTGGGACCTTGTGCTACCTTATTCCAATAATCCTCCTTTCCAAAACTCGCTCAAATTTTTAAATTAACTTTGAATTGATGCCTACTATATTTGCATAAGCGCAATTGCCGACATCGGGTGGATTTTTCGAATTGTACGGTACTTTTCGAAAAACGGACTATAGGGCATTAAAGGTGGGACCTTGTGCTACCTTATTCCAATAATCCTCCTTTCCAAAACTCGCTCAAATTTTTTAAATTAACTTTGAATTGATGCCTACTATATTTGCATAAGCGCAATTGCCGACATCGGGTGGATTTTTCGAATTGTACGGTACTTTTCGAAAAACGGACTATAGGGCATTAAAGGTGGGACCTTGTGCTACCTTATTCCAATAATCCTCCTTTCCAAAACTCGCTCAAATTTTTAAATTAACTTTGAATTGATGCCTACTATATTTGCATAAGCGCAATTGCCGACATCGGGGTGGATTTTTCGAATTGTACGGTACTTTTCGAAAAACGGACTATAGGGCATTAAAGGTGGGACCTTGTGCTACCTTATTCCAATAATCCTCCTTCCAAAACTCGCTCAATTTTTTTAAATTAACTTTGAATTGATGCCTACTATATTTGCATAAGCGCAATTGCCGACATCGGGGTGGATTTTTCGAATTGTACGGTACTTTTCGAAAAACGGACTATAGGGCATTAAAGGTGGGACCTTGTGCTACCTTATTCCAATAATCCTCCTCTTCCAAAACTCGCTCAAATTTTTTAAATTAACTTTGAATTGATGCCTACTATATTTGCATAAGCGCAATTGCCGACATCGGGGTGGATTTTTCGAATTGTACGGTACTTTTCGAAAAACGGACTATAGGGCATTAAAGGTGGGACCTTGTGCTACCTTATTCCAATAATCCTCCTTTCCAAAACTCGCTCAAATTTTTAAATTAACTTTGAATTGATGCCTACTATATTTGCATAAGCGCAATTGCCGACATCGGGGTGGATTTTTCGAATTGTACGGTACTTTTCGAAAAACGGACTATAGGGCATTAAAGGTGGGACCTTGTGCTACCTTATTCCAATAATCCTCCTCTTCCAAAACTCGCTCAAATTTTTTAAATTAACTTTGAATTGATGCCTACTATATTTGCATAAGCGCAATTGCCGACATCGGGGTGGATTTTTCGAATTGTACGGTACTTTTCGAAAAACGGACTATAGGGCATTAAAGGTGGGACCTTGTGCTACCTTATTCCAATAATCCTCCTCTTCCAAAACTCGCTCAAATTTTTAAATTAACTTTGAATTGATGCCTACTATATTTGCATAAGCGCAATTGCCGACATCGGGGTGGATTTTTCGAATTGTACGGTACTTTTCGAAAACGGACTATAGGGCATTAAAGGTGGGACCTTGTGCTACCTTATTCCAATAATCCTCCTTTCCAAAACTCGCTCAAATTTTTTAAATTAACTTTGAATTGATGCCTACTATATTTGCATAAGCGCAATTGCCGACATCGGGGTGGATTTTTCGAATTGTACGGTACTTTTCGAAAACGGACTATAGGGCATTAAAGGTGGGACCTTGTGCTACCTTATTCCAATAATCCTCCTCTTCCAAAACTCGCTCAAATTTTTTAAATTAACTTTGAATTGATGCCTACTATATTTGCATAAGCGCAATTGCCGACATCGGGGTGGATTTTTCGAATTGTACGGTACTTTTCGAAAAACGGACTATAGGGCATTAAAGGTGGGACCTTGTGCTACCTTATTCCAATAATCCTCCTCTTCCAAAACTCGCTCAAATTTTGTAAATTAACTTTGAACTGATGCCTACTATATTTGAATAAGCGCAAATGCCGACATCGGGGTGGATTTTTCGAAATGTACGGTACTTTTCGAAAACGGACTATAGGGCATTAAAGGTGGAACCTTGTACTACCTTATTCCAATAATCCTCCTCTTCCAAAACTCGCTCAAATTTTTTTGGGATTGATACCTACTATATTTGCATAAGCGCAATTGCCGACATCGGGGTGGATTTTTCGAATTGTACGGTACTTTTCGAAAAACGGAGTATAGGGCATTAAAGGTGGGACCTTGTGCTTGTCATACCACCTTTTCAAACAAATTTAAATAACTTAATTGTTAATATTTGTAAGCAAATTAGCTGTGATTTCATTTACGTCTTTTGAAAAAGATATACATTAAATATTTACTTAAAATCCCTTTCCAAATCGAATTTTAAAAATTTAGAGATAATTTATAACATGACAATTTTTAATTACTCTTTAAAAAGATAAGGCAAAAGGTGGCCTGTGTACTACAAAAAAAAAAAATGTACTATATTTGCATAAGCGTTGCCGACATCGGGTGGATTTTTCGAATTGTAGGTACTTTCGAAAACCTATAGGGCATTAAAGGTGGGACCTTGTGCTACCTTATTCCAATAATCCTCTCTTCAAAACTCGCTCAAATTTTTAATTAACTTTGAATTGATGCCTACTATATTTGCATAAGCGCAATTGCCGACATCGGGTGGATTTTTCGAATTGTAGCTTTTCGAAAACGGACTATAGGGCATTAAAGGTGGGACCTTGTGCTACCTTATTCCAATAATCCTCCCTTCCAAAACTCGCTCAAATTTTTTAAATTAACTTTGAATTGATGCCTACTATATTTGCATAAGCGCAATTGCCGACATCGGGTGGATTTTTCGAATTGTACGGTACTTTTCGAAAAACGGACTATAGGCATTAAAGTTTGTGCTACCTTATTCAATAATCCTCCTCTTCCAAAACTCGCTCAATTTTTAATTAACTTTGAATTGATGCCTACTATATTTGCATAAGCGCAATTGCCGACATCGGGTGGATTTTGAATTGTACGGTACTTTTCGAAAACGGACTATAGGGCATTAAGGTGGGACCTTGTCTACCTTATTCCAATAATCCTCCTCCAAAACTCGCTCAATTTTTAAATTAACTTTGAATTGATGCCTACTATATTTGCATAAGCGCAATTGCCGACATCGGGTGGATTTTTCGAATTGTACGGTACTTTTCGAAAACGACTATAGGGCATTAAAGGTGGGACCTTGTGCTACCTTATTCCAATAATCCTCCTCTTCCAAAACTCGCTCAAATTTTTAAATTAACTTTGAATTGATGCCTACTATATTTGCATAAGCGCAATTGCCGACATCGGGGTGGATTTTTCGAATTGTAGGTACTTTTCGAAAACGGACTATAGGATTAAAGGTGGGACCTTGTGCTACCTTATTCCAATAATCCTCCTCTTCCAAAACTCGCTCAAATTTTTTAAATTAACTTGAATTGATGCCTACTATATTTGCATAAGCGCAATTGCCGACATCGGGGATTTTCGAATTACGGTTTTTTTTTTTTTTTTTTTTTTTTTTTTTTTTGGGGGGGGGGGGGGGGGGCGGTTAAAGGTGGGACCTTGTGCTACCTTATTCCAATAATCCTCTTTCAAACTCGCTCAAATTTTTAATTAACTTGAATTGATGCCTACTATATTGCATAAGCGCAATTGCCGACATCGGGTGGATTTTCGAATTGTACGGTACTTTTCGAAACTATAGGGCATTAAAGTGGGACCGTGCTTATTCCAATAATCCTCCTTCCAAAACTCGCTCAATTTTTAAATTAACTTTGAATTGATGCCTACTATATTTGCATAAGCGAATTGCCGACATCGGGTGGATTTTCGAATTGTACGGTACTTTTCGAAAACGACTATAGGGCATTAAAGGTGGGACCTTGTGCTACCTTATTCCAATAATCCTCCCAAAACCGCTCAAATTTTTAATTAACTTTGAATTGATGCCACTATATTTGCATAAGCGCAATTGCCGACATCGGGTGGATTTTTCGAATTTAGGTACTTTTCGAAAACGGACTATAGGCTTAAACCTTGTGCTACCTTATTCCAATAATCCTCCTTCCAAAACTCGCTCAAATTTTTTAAATTAACTTTGAATTGATGCCTACTATATTTGCATAAGCGCAATTGCCGACATCGGGTGGATTTTTCGAATTGTACGGTACTTTTCGAAAAACGGACTATAGGGCATTAAAGGTGGGACCTTGTGCTACCTTATTCCAATAATCCTCCTTTCCAAAACTCGCTCAAATTTTTTAAATTAACTTTGAATTGATGCCTACTATATTTGCATAAGCGCAATTGCCGACATCGGGGTGGATTTTTCGAATTGTACGGTACTTTTCGAAAAACGGACTATAGGGCATTAAAGGTGGGACCTTGTGCTACCTTATTCCAATAATCCTCCTCTTCCAAAACTCGCTCAAATTTTTAAATTAACTTTGAATTGATGCCTACTATATTTGCATAAGCGCAATTGCCGACATCGGGGTGGATTTTTCGAATTGTACGGTACTTTTCGAAAAACGGACTATAGGGCATTAAAGGTGGGACCTTGTGCTACCTTATTCCAATAATCCTCCTCTTCCAAAACTCGCTCAAATTTTTTAAATTAACTTTGAATTGATGCCTACTATATTTGCATAAGCGCAATTGCCGACATCGGGTGGATTTTTCGAATGGTACGGTGCTTTTCGAAAAACGGACTATAGGGCATTAAAGGTGGGACCTTGTGCTACCTTATTCCAATAATCCTCCTCTTCCAAAACTCGCTCAAATTTTTTAAATTAACTTTGAATTGATGCCTACTATATTTGCATAAGCGCAATTGCCGACATCGGGGTGGATTTTTCGAATTGTACGGTACTTTTCGAAAAACGGACTATAGGGCATTAAAGGTGGGACCTTGTGCTACCTTATTCCAATAATCCTCCTCTTCCAAAACTCGCTCAAATTTTTAAATTAACTTTGAATTGATGCCTACTATATTTGCATAAGCGCAATTGCCGACATCGGGGTGGATTTTTCGAATTGTACGGTACTTTTCGAAAAACGGACTATAGGGCATTAAAGGTGGGACCTTGTGCTACCTTATTCCAATAATCCTCCTCTTCCAAAACTCGCTCAAATTTTTTAAATTAACTTTGAATTGATGCCTACTATATTTGCATAAGCGCAATTGCCGACATCAGGTGGATTTTTCGAATTGTACGGTACTTTTCGAAAAACGGACTATAGGGCATTAAAGGTGGGACCTTGTGCTACCTTATTCCAATAATCCTCCTCTTCCAAAACTCGCTCAAATTTTTTAAATTAACTTTGAATTGATGCCTACTATATTTGCATAAGCGCAATTGCCGACATCGGGGTGGATTTTTCGAATTGTACGGTACTTTTCGAAAAACGGACTATAGGGCATTAAAGGTGGGACCTTGTGCTACCTTATTCCAATAATCCTCCTCTTCCAAAACTCGCTCAAATTTTTAAATTAACTTTGAATTGATGCCTACTATATTTGCATAAGCGCAATTGCCGACATCGGGTGGATTTTTCGAATTGTACGGTACTTTTCGAAAAACGGACTATAGGGCATTAAAGGTGGGACCTTGTGCTACCTTATTCCAATAATCCTCCTCTTCCAAAACTCGCTCAAATTTTTAAATTAACTTTGAATTGATGCCTACTATATTTGCATAAGCGCAATTGCCGACATCGGGGTGGATTTTTCGAATTGTACGGTACTTTTCGAAAAACGGACTATAGGGCATTAAAGGTGGGACCTTGTGCTACCTTATTCCAATAATCCTCCTCTTCCAAAACTCGCTCAAATTTTTTAAATTAACTTTGAATTGATGCCTACTATATTTGCATAAGCGCAATTGCCGACATCGGGGTGGATTTTTCGAATTGTACGGTACTTTTCGAAAAACGGACTATAGGGCATTAAAGGTGGGACCTTGTGCTACCTTATTCCAATAATCCTCCTCTTCCAAAACTCGCTCAAATTTTTTAAATTAACTTTGAATTGATGCCTACTATATTTGCATAAGCGCAATTGCCGACATCGGGGTGGATTTTTCGAATTGTACGGTACTTTTCGAAAAACGGACTATAGGGCATTAAAGGTGGGACCTTGTGCTACCTTATTCCAATAATCCTCCTCTTCCAAAACTCGCTCAAATTTTTAAATTAACTTTGAATTGATGCCTACTATATTTGCATAAGCGCAATTGCCGACATCGGGTGGATTTTTCGAATTGTACGGTACTTTTCGAAAAACGGACTATAGGGCATTAAAGGTGGGACCTTGTGCTACCTTATTCCAATAATCCTCCTCTTCCAAAACTCGCTCAAATTTTTAAATTAACTTTGAATTGATGCCTACTATATTTGCATAAGCGCAATTGCCGACATCGGGGTGGATTTTTCGAATTGTACGGTACTTTTCGAAAAACGGACTATAGGGCATTAAAGGTGGGACCTTGTGCTACCTTATTCCAATAATCCTCCTCTTCCAAAACTCGCTCAAATTTTTTAAATTAACTTTGAATTGATGCCTACTATATTTGCATAAGCGCAATTGCCGACATCGGGGTGGATTTTTCGAATTGTACGGTACTTTTCGAAAAACGGACTATAGGGCATTAAAGGTGGGACCTTGTGCTACCTTATTCCAATAATCCTCCTCTTCCAAAACTCGCTCAAATTTTTTAAATTAACTTTGAATTGATGCCTACTATATTTGCATAAGCGCAATTGCCGACATCGGGGTGGATTTTTCGAATTGTACGGTACTTTTCGAAAAACGGACTATAGGGCATTAAAGGTGGGACCTTGTGCTACCTTATTCCAATAATCCTCCTCTTCCAAAACTCGCTCAAATTTTTAAATTAACTTTGAATTGATGCCTACTATATTTGCATAAGCGCAATTGCCGACATCGGGGTGGATTTTTCGAATTGTACGGTACTTTTCGAAAAACGGACTATAGGGCATTAAAGGTGGGACCTTGTGCTACCTTATTCCAATAATCCTCCTCTTCCAAAACTCGCTCAAATTTTTTAAATTAACTTTGAATTGATGCCTACTATATTTGCATAAGCGCAATTGCCGACATCGGGGTGGATTTTTCGAATTGTACGGTACTTTTCGAAAAACGGACTATAGGGCATTAAAGGTGGGACCTTGTGCTACCTTATTCCAATAATCCTCCTCTTCCAAAACTCGCTCAAATTTTTAAATTAACTTTGAATTGATGCCTACTATATTTGCATAAGCGCAATTGCCGACATCGGGGTGGATTTTTCGAATTGTACGGTACTTTTCGAAAAACGGACTATAGGGCATTAAAGGTGGGACCTTGTGCTACCTTATTCCAATAATCCTCCTCTTCCAAAACTCGCTCAAATTTTTAAATTAACTTTGAATTGATGCCTACTATATTTGCATAAGCGCAATTGCCGACATCGGGGTGGATTTTTCGAATTGTACGGTACTTTTCGAAAAACGGACTATAGGGCATTAAAGGTGGGACCTTGTGCTACCTTATTCCAATAATCCTCCTCTTCCAAAACTCGCTCAAATTTTTAAATTAACTTTGAATTGATGCCTACTATATTTGCATAAGCGCAATTGCCGACATCGGGTGGATTTTTCGAATTGTACGGTACTTTTCGAAAAACGGACTATAGGGCATTAAAGGTGGGACCTTGTGCTACCTTATTCCAATAATCCTCCTTCCAAAACTCGCTCAAATTTTTAAATTAACTTTGAATTGATGCCTACTATATTTGCATAAGCGCAATTGCCGACATCGGGGTGGATTTTTCGAATTGTACGGTACTTTTCGAAAACGGACTATAGGGCATTAAAGGTGGGACCTTGTGCTACCTTATTCCAATAATCCTCCTTCCAAAACTCGCTCAAATTTTTAAATTAACTTTGAATTGATGCCTACTATATTTGCATAAGCGCAATTGCCGACATCGGGTGGATTTTTCGAATTGTACGGTACTTTTCGAAAACGGACTATAGGGCATTAAAGGTGGGACCTTGTGCTACCTTATTCCAATAATCCTCCTCTTCCAAAACTCGCTCAAATTTTTAAATTAACTTTGAATTGATGCCTACTATATTTGCATAAGCGCAATTGCCGACATCGGGGTGGATTTTTCGAATTGTACGGTACTTTTCGAAAACGGACTATAGGGCATTAAAGGTGGGACCTTGTGCTACCTTATTCCAATAATCCTCCTCTTCCAAAACTCGCTCAAATTTTTTAAATTAACTTTGAATTGATGCCTACTATATTTGCATAAGCGCAATTGCCGACATCGGGGTGGATTTTTCGAATTGTACGGTACTTTTCGAAAAACGGACTATAGGGCATTAAAGGTGGGACCTTGTGCTACCTTATTCCAATAATCCTCCTCTTCCAAAACTCGCTCAAATTTTTAAATTAACTTTGAATTGATGCCTACTATATTTGCATAAGCGCAATTGCCGACATCGGGGTGGATTTTTCGAATTGTACGGTACTTTTCGAAAAACGGACTATAGGGCATTAAAGGTGGGACCTTGTGCTACCTTATTCCAATAATCCTCCTCTCCAAAACTCGCTCAAATTTTTTAAATTAACTTTGAATTGATGCCTACTATATTTGCATAAGCGCAATTGCCGACATCGGGGTGGATTTTTCGAATTGTACGGTACTTTTCGAAAAACGGACTATAGGGCATTAAAGGTGGGACCTTGTGCTACCTTATTCCAATAATCCTCCTCTTCCAAAACTCGCTCAAATTTTTAAATTAACTTTGAATTGATGCCTACTATATTTGCATAAGCGCAATTGCCGACATCGGGGTGGATTTTTCGAATTGTACGGTACTTTTCGAAAAACGGACTATAGGGCATTAAAGGTGGGACCTTGTGCTACCTTATTCCAATAATCCTCCTCTTCCAAAACTCGCTCAAATTTTTAAATTAACTTTGAATTGATGCCTACTATATTTGCATAAGCGCAATTGCCGACATCGAGGTGGATTTTTCGAATTGTACGGTACTTTTCGAAAAACGGACTATAGGGCATTAAAGGTGGGACCTTGTGCTACCTTATTCCAATAATCCTCCTTTCCAAAACTCGCTCAAATTTTTTAAATTAACTTTGAATTGATGCCTACTATATTTGCATAAGCGCAATTGCCGACATCGGGGTGGATTTTTCGAATTGTACGGTACTTTTCGAAACGGACTATAGGGCATTAAAGGTGGGACCTTGTGCTACCTTATTCCAATAATCCTCCTCTTCCAAAACTCGCTCAAATTTTTAAATTAACTTTGAATTGATGCCTACTATATTTGCATAAGCGCAATTGCCGACATCGGGGTGGATTTTTCGAATTGTACGGTACTTTTCGAAAAACGGACTATGGCATTAAAGGTGGGACCTTTTGCTACATTATTCGAATAATCCCCCTTTTCCAAAACTCGCCCAAATTTTTAAAATTAATTTTGAATTGATGCCTACTATATTTGCATAAGCGCAATTGCCGACATCGGGGTGGATTTTTCGAATTGTGGTACTTTTCGAAACGGACTATAGGGCATTAAAGGTGGGACCTTGTGCTACCTTATTCCAATAATCCTCCTCTTCCAAAACTCGCTCAAATTTTTAAATTAACTTTGAATTGATGCCTACTATATTTGCATAAGCGCAATTGCCGACATCGGGTGGATTTTTCGAATTGTACGGTACTTTTTGAAAAACGGCCTATAGGACATTAAAGGTGGGACCTAGTGCTACCTTATTCGAATACTCCTCCTTTTCCACACCACGCTCAAATTTTTTAAATTAATTTTGAATTGATGCCTACTATATTTGCATAAGCGCAATTGCCGACATCGGGGTGGATTTTTCGAATTGTACGGTACTTTTCGAAAAACGGACTATAGGGCATTAAAGGGGGACCTTGTTACCTTATTCCAATAATCCTCCTTTCCAAAACTCGCTCAAATTTTTTAAATTAACTTTGAATTGATGCCTACTATATTTGCATAAGCGCAATTGCCGACATCGGGGTGGATTTTTCGAATTGTACGGTACTTTTCGAAAAAACGGACTATAGGGCATTAAAGGTGGGACCTTGTGCTACCTTATTCCAATAATCCTCCTCTTCCAAAACTCGCTCAAATTTTTAAATTAACTTTGAATTGATGCCTACTATATTTGCATAAGCGCAATTGCCGACATCGGGGTGGATTTTTGAATTGTACGGTACTTTTCGAAAAACGGACTATAGGGCATTAAAGGTGGGACCTTGTGCTACCTTATTCCAATAATCCTCCTTTCCAAAACTCGCTCAAATTTTTAAATTAACTTTGAATTGATGCCTACTATATTTGCATAAGCGCAATTGCCGACATCGGGGGTGGATTTTTCGAATTGTACGGTACTTTTCGAAAAACGGACTATAGGGCATTAAAGGTGGGACCTTGTGCTACCTTATTCCAATAATCCTCCTTCCAAAACTCGCTCAAATTTTTTAAATTAACTTTGAATTGATGCCTACTATATTTGCATAAGCGCAATTGCCGACATCGGGGTGGATTTTTCGAATTGTACGGTACTTTTCGAAAAACGGACTATAGGGCATTAAAGGTGGGACCTTGTGCTACCTTATTCCAATAATCCTCCTCTTCCAAAACTCCCAAATTTTTAAATTAACTTTGAATTGATGCCTATATTTTGCATAAGCGCAATTGCCGACATCGGGGTGGATTTTTCGAATTGTACGGTACTTTTCGAAAACGGACTATAGGGCATTAAAGGTGGGACCTTGTGCTACCTTATTCCAATAATCCTCCTTTCCAAAACTCGCTCAAATTTTTTAAATTAACTTTGAATTGATGCCTACTATATTTGCAAAGCGCAATTGCCGACATCGGGGTGGATTTTTCGAATTGTACGGTACTTTTCGAAAACGGACTATAGGGCATTAAAGGTGGGACCTTGTGCTACCTTATTCCAATAATCCTCCTTTCCAAAACTCGCTCAAATTTTTTAAATTAACTTTGAATTGATGCCTATATTTTGCATAAGCGCAATTGCCGACATCGGGGTGGATTTTTCGAATTGTACGGTACTTTTCGAAAACGGACTATAGGGCATTAAAGGTGGGACCTTGTGCTACCTTATTCCAATAATCCTCCTCTTCCAAAACTCGCTCAAATTTTTTAAATTAACTTTGAATTGATGCCTATATTTTGCATAAGCGCAATTGCCGACATCGGGGTGGATTTTTCGAATTGTACGGTACTTTTCGAAAAACGGACTATAGGGCATTAAAGGTGGGACCTTGTGCTACCTTATTCCAATAATCCTCCTCTTCCAAAACTCGCTCAAATTTTTAAATTAACTTTGAATTGATGCCTACTATATTTGCATAAGCGCAATTGCCGACATCGGGGTGGATTTTTCGAATTGTACGGTACTTTTCGAAAAACGGACTATAGGGCATTAAAGGTGGGACCTTGTGCTACCTTATTCCAATAATCCTCCTCTTCCAAAACTCGCTCAAATTTTTTAAATTAACTTTGAATTGATGCCTACTATATTTGCATAAGCGCAATTGCCGACATCGGGGTGGATTTTTCGAATTGTACGGTACTTTTCGAAAAACGGACTATAGGGCATTAAAGGTGGGACCTTGTGCTACCTTATTCCAATAATCCTCCTCTTCCAAAACTCGCTCAAATTTTTTAAATTAACTTTGAATTGATGCCTACTATATTTGCATAAGCGCAATTGCCGACATCGGGGTGGATTTTTCGAATTGTACGGTACTTTTCGAAAAACGGACTATAGGGCATTAAAGGTGGGACCTTGTGCTACCTTATTCCAATAATCCTCCTCTTCCAAAACTCGCTCAAATTTTTTAAATTAACTTTGAATTGATGCCTACTATATTTGCATAAGCGCAATTGCCGACATCGGGGTGGATTTTTCGAATTGTACGGTACTTTTCGAAAAACGGACTATAGGGCATTAAAGGTGGGACCTTGTGCTACCTTATTCCAATAATCCTCCTCTTCCAAAACTCGCTCAAATTTTTAAATTAACTTTGAATTGATGCCTACTATATTTGCATAAGCGCAATTGCCGACATCGGGGTGGATTTTTCGAATTGTACGGTACTTTTCGAAAAACGGACTATAGGGCATTAAAGGTGGGACCTTGTGCTACCTTATTCCAATAATCCTCCCTTCCAAAACTCGCTCAAATTTTTTAAATTAACTTTGAATTGATGCCTACTATATTTGCATAAGCGCAATTGCCGACATCGGGGTGGATTTTTCGAATTGTACGGTACTTTTCGAAAAACGGACTATAGGGCATTAAAGGTGGGACCTTGTGCTACCTTATTCCAATAATCCTCCTCTTCCAAAACTCGCTCAAATTTTTTAAATTAACTTTGAATTGATGCCTACTATATTTGCATAAGCGCAATTGCCGACATCGGGGTGGATTTTTCGAATTGTACGGTACTTTTCGAAAAACGGACTATAGGGCATTAAAGGTGGGACCTTGTGCTACCTTATTCCAATAATCCTCCTCTTCCAAAACTCGCTCAAATTTTTTAAATTAACTTTGAATTGATGCCTACTATATTTGCATAAGCGCAATTGCCGACATCGGGGTGGATTTTTCGAATTGTACGGTACTTTTCGAAAAACGGACTATAGGGCATTAAAGGTGGGACCTTGTGCTACCTTATTCCAATAATCCTCCTCTTCCAAAACTCGCTCAAATTTTTAAATTAACTTTGAATTGATGCCTACTATATTTGCATAAGCGCAATTGCCGACATCGGGTGGATTTTTCGAATGGTACGGTACTTTTCGAAAAACGGACTATAGGGCATTAAAGGTGGGACCTTGTGCTACCTTATTACAATAATCCTCCTCTTCCAAAACTCGCTCAAATTTTTTAAATTAACTTTGAATTGATGCCTACTATATTTGCATAAGCGCAATTGCCGACATCGGGGTGGATTTTTCGAATTGTACGGTACTTTTCGAAAAACGGACTATAGGGCATTAAAGGTGGGACCTTGTGCTACCTTATTCCAATAATCCTCCTTCCAAAACTCGCTCAAATTTTTTAATTAACTTTGAATTGATGCCTACTATATTTGCATAAGCGCAATTGCCGACATCGGGGTGGATTTTTCGAATTGTACGGTACTTTTCGAAAAACGGACTATAGGGCATTAAAGGTGGGACCTTGTGCTACCTTATTCCAATAATCCTCCTCTTCCAAAACTCGCTCAAATTTTTTAAATTAACTTTGAATTGATGCCTACTATATTTGCATAAGCGCAATTGCCGACATCGGGGTGGATTTTTCGAATTGTACGGTACTTTTCGAAAAACGGACTATAGGGCATTAAAGGTGGGACCTTGTGCTACCTTATTCCAATAATCCTCCTCTTCCAAAACTCGCTCAAATTTTTTAAATTAACTTTGAATTGATGCCTACTATATTTGCATAAGCGCAATTGCCGACATCGGGGTGGATTTTTCGAATTGTACGGTACTTTTCGAAAAACGGACTATAGGGCATTAAAGGTGGGACCTTGTGCTACCTTATTCCAATAATCCTCCTCTTCCAAAACTCGCTCAAATTTTTTAAATTAACTTTGAATTGATGCCTACTATATTTGCATAAGCGCAATTGCCGACATCGGGGTGGATTTTTCGAATTGTACGGTACTTTTCGAAAAACGGACTATAGGGCATTAAAGGTGGGACCTTGTGCTACCTTATTCCAATAATCCTCCTCTTCCAAAACTCGCTCAAATTTTTTAAATTAACTTTGAATTGATGCCTACTATATTTGCATAAGCGCAATTGCCGACATCGGGGTGGATTTTTCGAATTGTACGGTACTTTTCGAAAAACGGACTATAGGGCATTAAAGGTGGGACCTTGTGCTACCTTATTCCAATAATCCTCCTCTTCCAAAACTCGCTCAAATTTTTTAAATTAACTTTGAATTGATGCCTACTATATTTGCATAAGCGCAATTGCCGACATCGGGGTGGATTTTTCGAATTGTACGGTACTTTTCGAAAAACGGACTATAGGGCATTAAAGGTGGGACCTTGTGCTACCTTATTCCAATAATCCTCCTCTTCCAAAACTCGCTCAAATTTTTAAATTAACTTTGAATTGATGCCTACTATATTTGCATAAGCGCAATTGCCGACATCGGGGTGGATTTTTCGAATTGTACGGTACTTTTCGAAAAACGGACTATAGGGCATTAAAGGTGGGACCTTGTGCTACCTTATTCCAATAATCCTCCTCTTCCAAAACTCGCTCAAATTTTTTAAATTAACTTTGAATTGATGCCTACTATATTTGCATAAGCGCAATTGCCGACATCGGGGTGGATTTTTCGAATTGTACGGTACTTTTCGAAAAACGGACTATAGGGCATTAAAGGTGGGACCTTGTGCTACCTTATTCCAATAATCCTCCCTTCCAAAACTCGCTCAAATTTTTTAAATTAACTTTGAATTGATGCCTACTATATTTGCATAAGCGCAATTGCCGACATCGGGGTGGATTTTTCGAATTGTACGGTACTTTTCGAAAAACGGACTATAGGGCATTAAAGGTGGGACCTTGTGCTACCTTATTCCAATAATCCTCCTCTTCCAAAACTCGCTCAAATTTTTTTAATTAACTTTGAATTGATGCCTACTATATTTGCATAAGCGCAATTGCCGACATCGGGGTGGATTTTTCGAATTGTACGGTACTTTTCGAAAAACGGACTATAGGGCATTAAAGGTGGGACCTTGTGCTACCTTATTCCAATAATCCTCTTCCAAAACTCGCTCAATTTTTTTAAATTAACTTTGAATTGATGCCTACTATATTTGCATAAGCGCAATTGCCGACATCGGGGTGGATTTTTCGAATTGTACGGTACTTTTCGAAAAACGGACTATAGGGCATTAAAGGTGGGACCTTGTGCTACCTTATTCCAATAATCCTCCTCTTCCAAAACTCGCTCAAATTTTTTAAATTAACTTTGAATTGATGCCTACTATATTTGCATAAGCGCAATTGCCGCTTTAAACCAAAAATTTTAAATATCTATAACTCTGGTTATGTTTAGGTAAGTGTTAAACTCACTATTATATATCTTTTACATTCAGGATTTTGATAGTATTTAATATAAGACTGCATCATACTTAAAAAGATATATAACATTCGGGGTGGATTTTTCGAATTGTACGGTACTTTTCGAAAAACGGACTATAGGGCATTAAAGGTGGGACCTTGTGCTACCTTATTCCAATAATCCTCCTTCCAAAACTCGCTCAAATTTTTTAATTAACTTTGAATTGATGCCTACTATATTTGCATAAGCGCAATTGCCGACATCGGGGTGGATTTTTCGAATTGTACGGTACTTTTCGAAAAACGGACTATAGGGCATTAAAGGTGGGACCTTGTGCTACCTTATTCCAATAATCCTCCTTTCCAAAACTCGCTCAAATTTTTTAAATTAACTTTGAATTGATGCCTACTATATTTGCATAAGCGCAATTGCCGACATCGGGGTGGATTTTTCGAATTGTACGGTACTTTTCGAAAAACGGACTATAGGGCATTAAAGGTGGGACCTTGTGCTACCTTATTCCAATAATCCTCCTCTTCCAAAACTCGCTCAAATTTTTTAAATTAACTTTGAATTGATGCCTACTATATTTGCATAAGCGCAATTGCCGACATCGGGGTGGATTTTTCGAATTGTACGGTACTTTTCGAAAAACGGACTATAGGGCATTAAAGGTGGGACCTTGTGCTACCTTATTCCAATAATCCTCCTCTTCCAAAACTCGCTCAAATTTTTTAAATTAACTTTGAATTGATGCCTACTATATTTGCAAAAGCGCAAATGCCGACATCGGGGTGGATTTTTTGAATTGTACGGTACTTTTCGAAAAACGGACTATAAGGCGTTAAAGGTGGGACCTTGTGCTACCTTATTCCAATAATCCTCCTCTTCCAAATCTCGCTCAAATTTTTTAAATTAACCTTGAATTGATGCCTACTATATTTGCATAAGCGCAATTGCCGACATCGAGGTGGATTTTTCGAATTGTACGGTACTTTTCGAAAAACGGACTATAGGGCATTAAAGCTGGGACCTTGTGCTACCTTATTCCAATAATCCTCCTCTTCCAAAACTCGCTCAAATTTTTTAAATTAACTTTGAATTGATGCCTACTATATTTGCATAAGCGCAATTGCCGACATCGGGGTGGATTTTTCGAATTGTACGGTACTTTTCGAAAAACGGACTATAGGGCATTAAAGGTGGGACCTTGTGCTACCTTATTCCAATAATCCTCCTCTTCCAAAACTCGCTCAAATTTTTAAATTAACTTTGAATTGATGCCTACTATATTTGCATAAGCGCAATTGCCGACATCGGGGTGGATTTTTCGAATTGTACGGTACTTTTCGAAAACGGACTATAGGGCATTAAAAAAAAAAAAAAAGCAAGCCAATTCGAAGGGTGGATTTTTCGAATTGTACGGTACTTTTCGAAAAACGGACTATAGGGCATTAAAGGTGGGACCTTGTGCTACCTTATTCCAATAATCCTCCTCTTCCAAAACTCGCTCAAATTTTTTAAATTAACTTTGAATTGATGCCTACTATATTTGCATAAGCGCAATTGCCGACATCGGGTGGATTTTTCGAATGGTACGGTGCTTTTCGAAAAACGGACTATAGGGCATTAAAGGTGGGACCTTGTGCTACCTTATTCCAATAATCCTCCTCTTCCAAAACTCGCTCAAATTTTTTAAATTAACTTTGAATTGATGCCTACTATATTTGCATAAGCGCAATTGCCGACATCGAGGTGTATTTTTCGAATTGTACGGTACTTTTCGAAAACGGACTATAGGGCATTAAAGGTGGGACCTTGTGCTACCTTATTCCAATAATCCTCCTCTTCCAAAACTCGCTCAAATTTTTAAATTAACTTTGAATTGATGCCTACTATATTTGCATAAGCGCAATTGCCGACATCGAGGTGGATTTTTCGAATTGTACGGTACTTTTCGAAAAACGGACTATAGGGCATTAAAGGTGGGACCTTGTGCTACCTTATTCCAATAATCCTCCTCTTCCAAAACTCGCTCAAATTTTTTAAATTAACTTTGAATTGATGCCTACTATATTTGCATAAGCGCAATTGCCGACATCGGGGTGGATTTTTCGAATTGTACGGTACTTTTCGAAAAACGGACTATAGGGCATTAAAGGTGGGACCTTGTGCTACCTTATTCCAATAATCCTCCTCTTCCAAAACTCGCTCAAATTTTTTAAATTAACTTTGAATTGATGCCTACTATATTTGCATAAGCGCAATTGCCGACATCGGGGTGGATTTTTCGAATTGTACGGTACTTTTCGAAAAACGGACTATAGGGCATTAAAGGTGGGACCTTGTGCTACCTTATTCCAATAATCCTCCTCTTCCAAAACTCGCTCAAATTTTTTAAATTAACTTTGAATTGATGCCTACTATATTTGCATAAGCGCAATTGCCGACATCGGGGTGGATTTTTCGAATTGTACGGTACTTTTCGAAAAACGGACTATAGGGCATTAAAGGTGGGACCTTGTGCTACCTTATTCCAATAATCCTCCTCTTCCAAAACTCGCTCAAATTTTTAAATTAACTTTGAATTGATGCCTACTATATTTGCATAAGCGCAATTGCCGACATCGAGGTGGATTTTTCGAATTGTACGGTACTTTTCGAAAAACGGACTATAGGGCATTAAAGGTGGGACCTTGTGCTACCTTATTCCAATAATCCTCCTCTTCCAAAACTCGCTCAAATTTTTTAAATTAACTTTGAATTGATGCCTACTATATTTGCATAAGCGCAATTGCCGACATCGGGGTGGATTTTTCGAATTGTACGGTACTTTTCGAAAAACGGACTATAGGGCATTAAAGGTGGGACCTTGTGCTACCTTATTCCAATAATCCTCCTCTTCCAAAACTCGCTCAAATTTTTTAAATTAACTTTGAATTGATGCCTACTATATTTGCATAAGCGCAATTGCCGACATCGGGTGGATTTTTCGAATGATACGGAGCTTTTCGAAAAACGGACTATAGGGCATTAAAGGTGGGACCTTGTGCTACCTTATTCCAATAATCCTCCTCTCCAAAACTCGCTCAAATTTTTTAAATTAACTTTGAATTGATGCCTACTATATTTGCATAAGCGCAATTGCCGACATCGGGGTGGATTTTTCGAATTGTACGGTACTTTTCGAAAAACGGACTATAGGGCATTAAAGGTGGGACCTTGTGCTACCTTATTCCAATAATCCTCCCTTCCAAAACTCGCTCAAATTTTTTAAATTAACTTTGAATTGATGCCTACTATATTTGCATAAGCGCAATTGCCGACATCGGGGTGGATTTTTGAATTGTACGGTACTTTTCGAAAAACGGACTATAGGGCATTAAAGGTGGGACCTTGTGCACCTATTCCAATAATCCTCCTTCCAAAACTCGCTCAAATTTTTAAATTAACTTTGAATTGATGCCTACTATATTTGCATAAGCGCAATTGCCGACATCGGGTGGATTTTTCGAATTGTACGGTACTTTTCGAAAAACGGACTATAGGGCATTAAAGGTGGGACCTTGTGCTACCTTATTCCAATAATCCTCCTTTCCAAAACTCGCTCAAATTTTTTAAATTAACTTTGAATTGATGCCTACTATATTTGCATAAGCGCAATTGCCGACATCGGGTGGATTTTTCGAATTGTACGGTACTTTTCGAAAACGGACTATAGGGCATTAAAGGTGGGACCTTGTGCTACCTTATTCCAATAATCCTCCTTCCAAAACTCGCTCAAATTTTTAAATTAACTTTGAATTGATGCCTACTATATTTGCATAAGCGCAATTGCCGACATCGGGTGGATTTTTCGAATTCGGACTTTTCGAAAAACGGACTATAGGCATTAAAGGTGGGACCTTGTGCTACCTTATTCCAATAATCCTCCTCTTCCAAAACTCGCTCAAATTTTTTTAAATTAACTTTGAATTGATGCCTACTATATTTGCATAAGCGCAATTGCCGACATCGGGTGGATTTTTCGAATTGTACGGTACTTTTCGAAAAACGGACTATAGGGCATTAAAGGTGGGACCTTGTGCTACCTTATTCCAATAATCCTCTCTTCCAAAACTCGCTCAAATTTTTTAAATTAACTTTGAATTGATGCCTACTATATTTGCATAAGCGCAATTGCCGACATCGGGGTGGATTTTTCGAATTGTACGGTACTTTTCGAAAAACGGACTATAGGGCATTAAAGGTGGGACCTTGTGCTACCTTATTCCAATAATCCTCCTCTTCCAAAACTCGCTCAAATTTTTAAATTAACTTTGAATTGATGCCTACTATATTTGCATAAGCGCAATTGCCGACATCGGGGTGGATTTTTCGAATTGTACGGTACTTTTCGAAAACGGACTATAGGGCATTAAAGGTGGGACCTTGTGCTACCTTATTCCAATAATCCTCCTCTTCCAAAACTCGCTCAAATTTTTAAATTAACTTTGAATTGATGCCTACTATATTTGCATAAGCGCAATTGCCGACATCGGGGTGGATTTTTCGAATTGTACGGTACTTTTCGAAAAACGGACTATAGGGCATTAAAGGTGGGACCTTGTGCTACCTTATTCCAATAATCCTCCTCTTCCAAAACTCGCTCAAATTTTTAAATTAACTTTGAATTGATGCCTACTATATTTGCATAAGCGCAATTGCCGACATCGGGGTGGATTTTTCGAATTGTACGGTACTTTTCGAAAAACGGACTATAGGGCATTAAAGGTGGGACCTTGTGCTACCTTATTCCAATAATCCTCCCTTCCAAAACTCGCTCAAATTTTTTAAATTAACTTTGAATTGATGCCTACTATATTTGCATAAGCGCAATTGCCGACATCGGGGTGGATTTTTCGAATTGTACGGTACTTTTCGAAAAACGGACTATAGGGCATTAAAGGTGGGACCTTGTGCTACCTTATTCCAATAATCCTCCTCTTCCAAAACTCGCTCAAATTTTTTAAATTAACTTTGAATTGATGCCTACTATATTTGCATAAGCGCAATTGCCGACATCGGGGTGGATTTTTCGAATTGTACGGTACTTTTCGAAAAACGGACTATAGGGCATTAAAGGTGGGACCTTGTGCTACCTTATTCCAATAATCCTCCTCTTCCAAAACTCGCTCAAATTTTTAAATTAACTTTGAATTGATGCCTACTATATTTGCATAAGCGCAATTGCCGACATCGGGTGGATTTTTCGAATTGTACGGTACTTTTCGAAAAACGGACTATAGGGCATTAAAGGTGGGACCTTGTGCTACCTTATTCCAATAATCCTCCTCTTCCAAAACTCGCTCAAATTTTTTAAATTAACTTTGAATTGATGCCTACTATATTTGCATAAGCGCAATTGCCGACATCGGTGGATTTTTCGAATTGTACGGTACTTTTCGAAAAACGGACTATAGGGCATTAAAGGTGGGACCTTGTGCTACCTTATTCCAATAATCCTCCTTCAAAACTCGCTCAAATTTTTTAAATTAACTTTGAATTGATGCCTACTATATTTGCATAAGCGCAATTGCCGACATCGGGGTGGATTTTTCGAATTGTACGGTACTTTTCGAAAACGGACTATAGGGCAAAGGTGGGACCTTGTGCTACCTTATTCCAATAATCCTCCTTCCAAAACTCGCTCAAATTTTTTAATTAACTTTGAATTGATGCCTACTATATTTGCATAAGCGCAATTGCCGACATCGGGTGGATTTTTTTGTACGGTACTTTTCGAAAAACGGACTATAGGGCATTAAAGGTGGGACCTTGTGCTACCTTATTCCAATAATCCTCCTCTTCCAAAACTCGCTCAAATTTTTAAATTAACTTTGAATTGATGCCTACTATATTTGCATAAGCGCAATTGCCGACATCGGGTGGATTTTTCGAATTGTAGGTACTTTTCGAAAAACGGACTATAGGCGGTGGGACCTTGTGCTACCTTATTCCAATAATCCTCCTCTTCCAAAACTCGCTCAAATTTTTAATTTGAATTGATGCCTACTATATTTGCATAAGCGCAATTGCCGACATCGGGTGGATTTTCGAATTGTACGGTACTTTTCGAAAACGGACTATAGGGCATTAAAGGTGGGACCTTGTGCTACCTTATTCCAATAATCCTCCTCTTCCAAAACTCGCTCAATTTTTTAAATTAACTTTGAATTGATGCCTACTATATTTGCATAAGCGCAATTGCCGAAAAAAAAAAAAACTCGCTCAAATTTTTAATTAACTTTGAATTGATGCCTACTATATTGCATAAGCGCAATTGCCGACATCGGGTGGATTTTTCGAATTGTACGGTACTTTTCGAAAACGGACTATAGGCATTAAAGGTGGGACCTTGTGCTACCTTATTCCAATAATCCTCCTTCCAAAACTCGCTCAAATTTTTAAATTAACTTTGAATTGATGCCTACTATATTTGCATAAGCGCAATTGCCGACATCGGGGTGGATTTTAATTGTAGGTACTTTTCGAAAACGGACTATAAGGCTTAAAGGTGGGACCTTGTGCTACCTTATTCCAATAATCCTCCTCTTCCAAAACTCGCTCAAATTTTTAAATTAACTTTGAATTGATGCCTACTTATTTGCATAAGCGCAATTGCCGACATCGAGTGGATTTTTCGAATTGTACGGTACTTTTCGAAAAACGGACTATAGGGCATTAAAGGTGGGACCTTGTGCTACCTTATTCCAATAATCCTCCTTTCCAAAACTCGCTCAAATTTTTAAATTAACTTTGAATTGATGCCACTATATTTGCATAAGCGCAATTGCCGACATCGGGTGGATTTTTCGAATTGTACGGTACTTTTCGAAAACGGACTATAGGGCATTAAAGGTGGGACCTTGTCTACCTTATTCCAATAATCTCTTTCAAAACTCGCTCAAATTTTTAAATTAACTTTGAATTGATGCCTACTATATTTGCATAAGCGCAATTGCCGACATCGGGTGGATTTTCGAATTGTACGGTACTTTTCGAAAAACGGACTATAGGGCATTAAAGGTGGGACCTTGTGCTACCTTATTCCAATAATCCTCCTCTTCCAAAACTCGCTCAAATTTTTAATTAACTTTGAATTGATGCCTACTATATTTGCATAAGCGCAATTGCCGACATCGGGGTGGATTTTTCGAATTGTACGGTACTTTTCGAAAAACGGACTATAGGGCATTAAAGGTGGGACCTTGTGCTACCTTATTCCAATAATCCTCCTCTACCAAAACTCGCTCAAATTTTTTAATTAACTTTGAATTGATGCCTACTATATTTGCATAAGCGCAATTGCCGACATCGGGGTGGATTTTTCGAATTGTACGGTACTTTTCGAAACGGACTATAGGGCATTAAAGGTGGGACCTTGTGCTACCTTATTCCAATAATCCTCCTCTACCAAAACTCGCTCAAATTTTTTTAATTAACTTTGAATTGATGCCTACTATATTTGCACAAGCGCAATTGCCGACATCGGGGTGGATTTTTCGAATTGTACGGTACTTTTCGAAAAACGGACTATAGGGCATTAAAGGTGGGACCTTGTGCTACCTTATTCCAATAATCCTCTTTCAAAACTCGCTCAAATTTTTTAAATTAACTTTGAATTGATGCCTACTATATTTGCATAAGCGCAATTGCCGACATCGGGGTGGATTTTCGAATTTAGGTACTTTTCGAAAACGGACTATAGGGCATTAAAGGTGGGACCTTTGCTCTTATTCCAATAATCCTCCTCTTCCAAAACTCGCTCAAATTTTTTAATTAACTTTGAATTGATGCCTACTATATTTGCATAAGCGCAATTGCCGACATCGGGTGGATTTTTGAATTGTACGGTACTTTTCGAAAAACGGACTATAGGGCATTAAAGGTGGGACCTTGTGCTACCTTATTCCAATAATCCTCCTCTTCCAAAACTCGCTCAAATTTTTTAAATTAACTTTGAATTGATGCCTACTATATTTGCATAAGCGCAATTGCCGACATCGGGTGGATTTTTCGAATTGTACGGTACTTTTCGAAAAACGGACTATAGGGCATTAAAGGTGGGACCTTGTGCTACCTTATTCCAATAATCCTCCTTTCCAAAACTCGCTCAAATTTTTAATTAATTTGAATTGATGCCTACTATATTTGCATAAGCGCAATTGCCGACATCGGGGTGGATTTTTCGAATTGTACGGTACTTTTCGAAAAACGGACTATAGGGCATTAAAGGTGGGACCTTGTGCTACCTTATTCCAATAATCCTCCTTCCAAAACTCGCTCAAATTTTTTAAATTAACTTTGAATTGATGCCTACTATATTTGCATAAGCGCAATTGCCGACATCGGGGTGGATTTTTCGAATTGTACGGTACTTTTCGAAAAACGGACTATAGGGCATTAAAGGTGGGACCTTGTGCTACCTTATTCCAATAATCCTCCTCTTCCAAAACTCGCTCAAATTTTTAAATTAACTTTGAATTGATGCCTACTATATTTGCATAAGCGCAATTGCCGACATCGGTGGATTTTTCGAATTGTACGGTACTTTTCGAAAACGGACTATAGGGCATTAAAGGTGGGACCTTGTGCTACCTTATTCCAATAATCCTCCTCTTCCAAAACTCGCTCAAATTTTTAAATTAACTTTGAATTGATGCCTACTATATTTGATAAGCGCAATTGCCGTTGTACGGTACTTTTCGAAAAACGGACTATAGGGCATTAAAGGTGGGACCTTTGCTACCTTATTCCAATAATCCTCCTCTTCCAAAACTCGCTCAAATTTTAAATTATTTGAATTTGCTAATGCATAGGATCGAATGGTGGTTTTCGAATGGACTTAAACGACTTGGCATTAAGTGGCCTTTCCTTTCCAAAACTCTTCAAATTAATTTTAATTATTTAATGATGCCACTTATTCAGGCGATTTTTCGAATGGGTGGATTTTCGAAAAGGACTATGGGCATTAAAGGTGACCTTGTTAAACTGGACCTTTCCTCCTTTTCCAAAACTGCTCAAATTTTAAATTACTTTAATTGATCTAACTATATTTGATACGTGCAATTCGACAGGTGTTTTTCGAATTGTACGGTATTTTGAAAACGGACTTTGGATACTTGGGCCTTTAAGTGTCCTTTCTCCTTTTCCAAAACTCGTCTCAAATTTCTAAATTTTTTAATTCAACTTGAATTGATGCCTCATATTTCGATAAGCGATTGCCGACATCGGGGTGGATTTTTCGATTGTACGGTACTTTTCGAAAACGGACTATAGGGCATTAAAGGTGGGCCTTGTGCTACCTTATTCCAATAACCTCCTCTTCAAAACTCGCTAAATTTTTTAAATTAACTTTGAATTGATGCCTACAATTTGCATCGCAATTGCCGACATCGGGGGGATTTTTCGAATTGTACGGTACTTTTGAAACGGACTATAGGGCATTAAAGGTGGGACCTTGTGCTACCTTATTCCAATAATCCTCCTCTTCCAAAACTCGCTCAAATTTTTAAATTAACTTTGAATTGATGCCTACTATATTTGCATAAGCGCAATTGCCGACATCGGGGTGGATTTTTCGAATTCGGTACTTTTCGAAAACGGCTATAGGGCATTAAAGGTGGGACCTTCTGCTACCTTATTCCAATAATCCTCCTCTTCAAAACTCGCTCAAATTTTTTAATTCTTTGAATTGATGCCTACTATATTTGATAAGCCAATTGCCGACATCGGGGTGGATTTTTCGAATTGTACGGTACTTTTCGAAAAACGGACTATAGGGCATTAAAGGTGGGACCTTGTGCTACCTTATTCCAATAATCCTCCTCTCAAAACTCGCTCAAATTTTTTAAATTAACTTTAATTGATGCCAATATTTATAAGCGCAATTGCCGAATCGGGTGGATTTTTCGAATTGTACGGTACTTTTCGAAAAACGGACTATAGGGCATTAAAGGTGGGTTGTGTTTTCCAATAATCCCCTCTTCCAAAACTCGCAAATTTTTTAAATTAACTTTGAATTATGCCTACAATTTGCATAAGCGCAATTGCCGACATGGGGTGGATTTTTCGAATTGTACGTTTTGAAAACGAAATAGGACTTAAAGGATTAAAGTGGGACCTTGTGCTACCTTATTCCAATAATCCTCTCTTCAAAACTCGCTCAAATTTTTTAATTAACTTTGAATTGATGCCTAATTGCATAAAATGCGACATCGGGGGGTTTTTCGAATTGTACGGTACTTTTCGAAAAACGGACTATAGGGCATTAAAGGTGGGACCTTGTGCTACCTTATTCCAATAATCCTCCTCTTCCAAAACTCGCTCAAATTTTTTAAATTAACTTTGAATTGATGCCTACTATATTTGCATAAGCGCAATTGCCGACATCGAGGTGGATTTTTCGAATTGTACGGTACTTTTCGAAAAACGGATTATAGGGCATTAAAGGTGGGACCTTGTGCTACCTTATTCCAATAATCCTCCTCTTCCAAAACTCGCTCAAAATTTGTAAATTAATTTTGAATTCATGCATTCTGTATTTGTATACGCGAAATTGCCGACATTGAGGTGGTTGTTTCGAATTGACTACTAATTATTACATCACTATTTCATATTAAACAGAGACGTTCATATAGGTATTTAAAAAAAAAGCGAATGTAATTTCAAGCCGAATTATTTAGTTATTTTATTTTTTGTTAGGTTGGTACAATACCAAAAGCGAATGTCCTTGAAAAAAAAAGCCAATGTAACCTCAGGCTAGTGATCCGAGTAAAATTATTACAAAATTAGATAGTTACTTTCTACCAAAAACAAATGTTAGTGTGGAACGACACAAGTTGCATTACTTTTAGCACAGATTAATTTAATCTGTGCTTTTAGGTTACTAAAGAAACAAGGATATTTTCATGGAAAATGGAAAACTTAAAGCAACCTAAGCCAATGTCACTGCAAGGAGACCAAGGAATTAACTGGTAAAAGTTTAAAAATGCTTTCAATTTATATTCAATTGCAACTGGATGTACACAAAAAGGAACGGATGTACAAGCAGCTGTATTACTACACTGTATAGGTGAAGAAACATTGGACATAATCGAAACACTCGGTGTAACGGAGACAGAAAAAAAGGATCCGAGTAAAATTATTACAAAATTAGATAGTTACTTTCTACCAAAAACAAATGTTAGTGTGGAACGACACAAGTTCAATACGAGAACCCAACAAAAGAATGAAACATTTGACCAATACTTAAACGATTTAAGGAAAATAGGGAGCAACTGTGAATTTCGAGAATTAAAAGATGGTTTAATCAAAGACCGAATAGTGTGTGGTATATTTAATCCAAAAACAAAAGATAAACTGTTACGTGAGGAAGACTTAAGTTTAAACAAGGCAATTACAATCTGCAAGGCAGCGGAACAAACTGAAGCACATATTAAAGAATTAAATGGAAATCTAAACTTAGAAGTGGCAGCAGTAACAACAAGGACAAACCGTCATAATGCCGCAACAAATAAAACATACCAAGCTAGAGGTGTAAAACAACACCAGGTATTAGTCAAACAGGCACCATTCGAAATCCAGGTCGTTTATGTGGTTGGCGTACAAAACATGTAAAATTTCAATGCCGGCTATGGTACACGGTGTGGTAACTGTAAAAAACTCAACCATTTTACTAGAGTTTGTAGAATGAAAAATGTACATGAAATTTTAAATAGTAGTAATTTAGAAGTAGATTGTACTGAAAATAATGAGGTAACTGATTCAATGGAATATTTATTAGGATCTATAGAGGTTAATGTTATAAATGACAATTCAAAACGGGACTGGTACAAAGTGTGTCAAATAGCAAATAGCGACATAAAGATAAAATGTAAGTTGGACACCGGAGCACACGTTAATGTACTACCAAAGTATATATTCGATAAAATACCAGGTAAATTAGTAATATAAGTGTAAAAAATTATGGAGGAGACAGATTAAAAGTTGTGGGATGTTGTTGGCTGTACTTATTAATAAATAATGAAATCAACAAAGTACAATTTGTAGTAATTGAAACGCAACCAACAGTAACTCCAATTTTAGGGATTGAAACGATACAAAAATTAAATTTAATAGCACGAAATGCAGTGTAAGAAATTACTTTATCAAATAATTACAATAACATAATAAAGGAACATGAACACCGTTTCAGCGGAGTAGGATGTATTAAAACAGATGCAGTTGATTTCAATTTAAAGTCTGATTATATACCGGTTGTAGTACCTTGTAGAAACATTCCTTATCAGTTATGGGAACCACTACAAATTGAATTAAACAAAATGGTTAATGATTCAATCATTACTAAGGTTACAGATCCTACAGAGTTTGTTAACCCAATGCTAATTGTTAAAAAACCGTCAAAACGGATTAGAATTTGTTTAGACCCAAAAAACTTAAATTTAGCTTTAAAGTGTGAACATTATGTCTTACCCACATTTGATGATATTACACATAACTTGAACGGTTCCGTGTATTTTTCAGTACTTGATGCTAATAAAGGATTTTGGCAAGTTCAGTTAACAGAGGCAGCTTCATTGCTAACTACTTTTGCGACGCCATTCGGAAGGTATAGATTTTTAAGACTTCCTTTTGGTATATCAATAGCACCTGAAATTTTCTTTCGAATCTTTAGTGACATTTTTGAAGAAATTAACGGTGTTAAAATTTACATTGACGACATTATAATTTATGCTAAATCAGAACATGAACACAATTCAATATTAAAAGCAGTTCTTAATAGAGCTGATGAAAGAGGAATTAGGTTCAATAAGGAAAAATGCATTTTTTGCATAAAACAAGTAAAATTCTTAGGGCATATTTTCTCTAAAGACGGAATAAAATTAGATCCCCAAAGAGTAGAAGCAATCAAACAAATTGGTACTCCTAATAACACGAAGGAAGTAAGTCGTTTTCTAGGTATGGTTACATTCGTATCGAGATTTATCCCCAATTTATCTACACTAACTGTAAATTTAAGACAATTAATAAAAAAAAATGTGATATTTGATTGGAACAAAATTCATGAAACAGAATTTAAAAAACTTAAGGACATTTTGTCACAGGAACCAGTATTGCAATTTTATAATGACAATTTGCCAATAACTTTATCTGTAGATAGCTCTAAATACGGGTTAGGTGCAATTATTCTGCAAAATGGAGGACCAGTAGCATACGCTTCAAAGTCACTAACAGAAACCCAAATAAGATACGCACAGATTGAAAAAGAAACATTAGCTATAGTGTTAATTCAAAAATTTCACCAGTATTTATACGTAGAAAATTCACTGTCAGTCGGATCACAAACCTTTAGAAATAATTTTCAAAAACCCTTAGCTAAAGTTCCTTTAAGAATACAAAGACTATTGATAACAATACAGGCATATGATTTTAACGTCATTTACAAACCCGGCAAACAATTATATTTTGCAGCATTATCACGTAGTTATAATGATAAAGAATTTTCAATCGAAGAAGATATTTTAGAAGCGCAGTTAAATTTAATAAATGTTGAGGCAATTAGTCCACAAAAACTTGAACTAATAAAGAAAAACACTAATGAAGATTTGAATTAAGAACTTTAAAAGAATTTATTTTAAACGTTGGCCAGTCAATAAAATTTACTCCTCAAGTAGTCAAAGTTTATTGGACTTATAGGACGAACTAACAATTAATACAGGCTTAATTTATAAAGGTAAACAAATAGTAATACCTAAATGTCATAGAAAAGATATGATAACTCGATTACACTATAATCACTCAGGAATCAATAAAACTTTGTTAAAAGCTAATGAACTAATATTTTGGCCATTCATGTCAAAAGAAATTACGGATATCATAAAAAACTGTATTACTTGCAAAGAAATACAAAATTCAAATCAAAAAGAACCTCTCATAAGTAAAGAAATTCCTTCACGACCATGGGAAATAGTAGCTACAGATCTATTCAGCCTTAAAGGAAAAGATTACATTCTAGTAGTTGACACATATTCCAAATTCCCAGAAATTTGTTGTCTTAACAACACAACCAGTAATGTTATTGTTGAGTATCTAAAATTAGTATTCAGTAGGCATGGAAAACCAGATTTAATCTATACTGACAATGGACCACAATTTATTGCAAGCGAATTTCATAAATTTTTAAAAGAGTGGGAAATTAGTTACAAAACATCATCCCCACAGTCAAATGGGTTTATCGAACGACATGTTCAAACTATTAAAAATATGTTACACAAAGCCCATAAAGATAACAAAGATATTTATTTATGCTTATTGGAATACAGAAACACTATATCAGATAAATTACCTTCTCAGCGCAATTATCGTTTGGTAGACGTTTAGCAGGACACATACCTGTAAACAAAAAATTATTAATACCAGAATATAAACCAAAAAATTATGAAAATGTCATAAAAAATAATCAAACAAAACAAAAAAGATATTACAACAAACTGACTAAACACTTACCTGATATCGCTAATAATTCAAACGTTATGATCCAAAAAATGGATAAAACGTGGGAAACCGGGAAAAGTATTAAAAAAAGACCCATTAAGACCTAGATCATACTTGATTAAATCTAGTAGAGTAGTAGTAATATAAGGCCGGAGCTACTCCACTTCAAGGTCACCCATGTAAATCTTATGGGATTTATTTCAAGGTCAAGTGAGTTTTCTCATTATGCCAGAACGCGCTCCACGCCTCAAGGACATTTGAAGCATGCTTTTGGTGGGGAATTTAAATTTTCGGAGCAGGTCAAGGTCAAAGTAAAAATAGAAATTGCAATATCATCTTCATCATCATATTACAATTCTTAGAAAGTCTAAAAGTGTAGTGGTCAAGGTCAAAGATTATTGATCTGTAGGGATATCGTATAACATTTCTTAGAAGTGTAAAAATAGAATAAGTTCATGGAAAGAAGAAGAAGAAGAAGAAGAAGCCTAGGTTAGCGGTTTTCAAGGATGTAGATTTATAATAAAAAAGGCTTCCTTGGGTGTGTGTGATTTAGTATTAGCAGAAATGATGAAAATGGTAGTATGCAAGATAGGAAACACAAGAAAAGAACAAGTATTAACTATTGTGGAGCGAAAGAAAAGGTTGGAGGTGTTGATACGAAAAATTAAAGATTTAAAGGTAGATTTAGAGGTGTATGAAATAAATAGAAGAATGAGACAGCTTCGAGTATGGAAATAAAAAAGAACAAGTATGAATTATTGTTGAGTGAAAGAAGAGGTTGGAGGTGTTGATATGAAAAATTAAAGATTTAGAAGGTAGATTTAGGAGTGTACGCATTTACACATATAAATTTCTAATGCTTGTTTTTAAGAAAAGTATGTAAATTTTTTTAAATCATGTAAAATTTGGGATTTTGTTCTTCCAAATATTAAGTTATCCAATTAGATGTTTCATTACGGAAATTTGTATCCTATAAAAAGAATCTTTTAAAAACTATTTATGTATAATATTTTAATGAAATAAATAGATAATCATGTAACAAAAACAAATTTCATCTTATTAAAACTGTGTTATAGTTGATGTGAATATTTTACCTTAAGGAAAAAAGAATTAAAACATTTATTTTCACAACCTCTACACATTACAGGTGATCTGAATATTTCACTATAAGAAATAAAGTAAAATAGAAAAATAAACATTTATTTACAAATAACACTAGTCTAACAATTATATTATATAGTGATGAGAACGTTGGAAATGTGAGGTGAAGCTGAAGATGAAGAGTTTAAAAATAAGAAGGGTGCAAAATAAATAAATAATGTGATATGAAGTTTGATTTTAACTATATTATAAAATCATAAGTTCGCATTTTCGCATATAAATTTCTAATGCTTGTTTTAAGAAAAGTATGTACATTTTAAAAATCATGTAAAATTTGAGATTTTGTTCTAAATATTATTATTATTATGTTACCGAGTTAGATGTTTTATTACGGAAATTTGTATCCTATAACAACAATCTTTTAAAAACTGTATTTAAGTATAATATTTAACGAAATAAATGGATAATCTTGTAACGAAAAACAAATTTCATCTTACTAAAACTTTAGTGACATCAAAGAGATTTTGAACTTGGAAAAATTGTGCAAAATCGTTATGCAACTACTTATGATTTTTTACTGTTTATGTTTAATTCCACATGTAAAATTGCAATACTTTTTTTAATGTATAATTTCTACACTTTATAGTTATAGGTGATGTGAATATTTCACCTTAAGGAAAAAAGTAAAAGGAATTAAAACGTTTATTTTCAAAACCTCTACACATTATAGGTTATCTGAATATTTCACTATAAGAAAAAAAAAAGCCGAAAAAAGAATTAAACATTTATTTTACAAATAACAACAATTAAAACTACTTTAGAAAAAATAATAAAAAAAAAACTAAACTACACTTAACACTCTAAGGATCCATATTGTCCAAGGCACGAAACACTAGTTCTGCATTCCGACCAGTTTTTCCGACCGATGCCAACTCGTCCCTGACCTCAGCTAACTCCTTAGTTAGCCGGGCCACACGATTGCTAAGTTCAGCCACACGATCTTGGTTCGAAATGCAGAAATCACGCAGCCACTCCAAATTTGTTTCCCGCAGATGATGCAGCCTTACCGCGGGCTCGGGGGGTTGACACGTCTCAGGGAGTTGGTGCCCTTGCGAAGGCATGTCAAGCAGCAGGAGGTTTTTACCCCCACGCATCCACGCCGGCGATGCTACCGCGGTAGTAGCAGGACAGATACTGTAAGTGGAAAATGAATCACATTAATATCATACATAAATTAAGAAATAAGTAACTTACTTTTCGAAGTAGCGTGCAAAGTCTTCTTCGACATCACTGTCCCGGATACTTATCACAGGAATATCTGCAGGTGATGATAATGGTGGTAGTGCTGCGGTAGTGATACAGCAGTACTAGCTGGCTGCACCAGCAAGGCTGCAGTATTTGTGGTTTTTCGTTTTCCTTTTTTAAACTCAATTTGGTTTTTTTGGATAAAGACGCCATTGTAATGTATATATGTATACGTGTGTTATTGCAGTGTAGATGTACATATAATAACTGAATAAGAAGTGCAATGTTAAACGTATATATAGGTGTAGGTTTTGTTAACGTTGGCAAAACAAGCGGAAATGATAAGGGTAATGAACGAACATATGTGAGAGTAGTTCGTTAACTTAAATAAGATTAAGGGACTAACCCAAGATATGAATATAAATTTCTAATGCTTGTTTTAAGAAAAGTATGTACATTTTTAAAAATCATGTATAATTTGAGATTTTGTTCTAAATATTATTATTATGTTACTGAGTTAGATGTTTTATTACGGAAATTTGTATCCTATAACAAGAATCTTTTAAAACTGTATTTAAGTATAATATTTAACGAAATCATGTAACGAAAAACAAATTTCATCTTACTAAAACTTTAGTGACATCAAAGAGATTTTGAACTTGGAAAAATGTCAAAATCGTTATGCAACTACTTATGATTTTTTACTGTTTATGTTTAATTTCACATGTAAAATTGCAATACTTTTTTGATGTATAATCTCTACACTTTATAGTTATAGGTGATGTGAATATTTCACCTTAAGGAAAAAAGTAAAAAGAATTAAAACGTTTATTTTCAAAACCTCTACACATTATAGGTGATCTGAATATTTCACTATAAGAAAAAAAGCCGAAAAAGAATTAAACATTTATTTTACAAATAACAACAATTAAAACACTTTAGAAAAAAAATAATAAAAAACTAAACTACACTAGTTCGTTAACTTAAATAAGGTTAAGGGACTAACCCAAGGTAATTATGTGATCTATAAAATTAGTAGCAAAATTTTTGACAACAGCTAGTATAATCAAGGTAACTTTAAGCGCTTTGGTTGTCAATCTTTTACGATATTGAAAGGCGGCCTTGGTTCATTATATATATGTATTGTCTTATGCGCTTTACTATTTTATAACCTTGCTCTATTTCTTATCTTTTGAAGGACATCAATGTTCCATAAACTCGTTGACCATCGGGTTATTGTACCCTCTATCGTTAACTTGAGAAGGTATATAAACCGATGATGTACGGTAAGATGGCAGATATCGCAGCCTGAGCGATTACCTTCCGACAATTGTCTTTGTAATAGTTCTAAAGTGTTTTTGTAGTCTGAAAATAGTTAACAAAACGGTCACTCCCCAGTTACGCTGATTTTCTAAAATTGTTCGTGTGTGTCTGTGTGAATTTAAATAATATTTGTTTACATTTAATATTATAGCTTCTAAGGTAAATAAGCAGTTAAAATAATTAGATATGAATATAAATTCGGTTTCTGTTACAAGTAGTGAATTAATTAAGGTAATTCGCAAAGCTATTAAACTATTGAAAACTAAGGATGAAATAACCAGGCATATTCATATGTTAAGAAATAATATCAGGACTTTGAAAAAATTTATTAAAATTCAAATGTATACTGTAAATGAAAATCCACTTAGACTTGAAAGTAATTTATCAATTCTCAAATGTTATCTGGCGAAATTAAATCAATTAAGACAGACTTTAGATAAAAGAGGCGCTGGTGTAGCAATCAGTTCAAGTAACTTACAGTGGCACGATGTACAATCTTGTTTTAATGACAGATTACTTACAGGTATTATAGTCAATTTAAATATTAAAGATCCGCTAGTATTCTTGAAATGTGCTTATAAAAGTTTTTCGAGAAAAATTAATGTAATGTTACGACAATCAATGCTTAAAGTAAATGTCGTTTTAGCGTGTCATTTCATTCAACCTCAAAACCTTGAGCTTGACTTAAAAATGTTTGCTTCCAAAAATGAAATTATAGATGTTGGTACCGATCTTAAACAATGGTACAAAACGCATGTATTCGATAAACTTCAGGCAAAATTAGAAGAGTTTGCGGAAAAGGATTCGGGATGGGCATTGCAAGAAATTTTACACTTAAAGGTTAATATTAACAGTTACATTCCTATAAGGGAGGTGTTTCGACGTATGTTAAAGTACCTAATTTCATAGCAATGAAGCGGGCAGTTGTTAATGTAAAAATAATGATGAATACTGTTTCTTGTGGGCCATAGTATCTGCTTTATTTCCAGTACAAAATCATAACGATAGAGTTTTTAGTTATCCTCATTTTAGCGATATTTTAAAATATGAATCTATTCAGTTTCCTATTAAATTAAACGACATCGGCAAATTTGAAAAGTTAAACAACCTTTCAATTAACTTATATTGTGTAAAGGGTAAAAAAGTGTTTCCATTTTTATTAAGTAAGAACCACATGAATAACAGAGAGTCAATTAATTTACTGATTTTACCTTGCGATTCAAATAACAAATGTGGTGTAGAAGAAGGTATACCAAGTTACATTAATAGTAATAATAATACATTTTATCACTTTACTTGGATAAAAAGTATGTCAGCTCTGTTTGCCAAGCAACTATCCAATAGGGATCATACAAAAATTTTTTGTAATCGATGTCTGAATCATTTCTCTACAAACATACTTTTAGAAAAGCATATAGCTCGTTGTCACGAAATTAATACGTGTTCCTCTAGATTACCGACGAGTGACGATGAAAAATTTTTGGAATTTAAACATTTCACATATCAAGAAAAGTACCGTTCGTCATTTATGCAGACCTTGAAAGCATACTTGAAAAATCCTCTCGGTAGACGATGAAGGAAGTAATACACGTGTATGCGAAAAACATGTTCCCTTTAGTATAGCTTATTATTTGAAATGTTCTTATAACGACTCATTATCTAAATTTCAGTTGTACAGGGGCGAGGATTGTATTACGTGGTTTGTTAATGAATTATTAAATTTGGCGTATTGGGTTAACAATATACTTAATATGGTTGTACCAATGGATAACCTAACACAAGATCAGATTAAAGATTTTGAGAATGCGGTAGTATGTCATATTTGTAGGAAACCATTTACGGGGGATAATATTAAAGTTAGAGACCACGATCATTTGACAGGGAAGTATAGATCCGCGGCACACAGAGGTTGTAATTTAAATTTTAAGGTGTTCCATGTTATACCTGTAGTATTTCACAATCTTAGTGGTTACGATTCACACTTTATTATTCGCGAATTAGCAAACGGTTTTCCGGGCCAGGTCAAACTTTTACCGTTAAATAAAGAAAAATACATTTCATTCACCAAATTAGTCAACAATACAAGGATACACTATAGGTTTATTGACTCCTTTAGGTTCAAGAGTAGCAGTATTGAGAAATTGTCATCATATTTGGAGAATGATAAAAAAAATATTACCCGATCAAATTGTAATAGTGATAATGAATTTAATTTATTAGTTTGTAAGGGAGTCTTTCCATATGAATATGTTGATTCTTGGGATAAACTTATGAAACTACTTTACCTCCAAAACTGCATTTTTAGTAAGCTTCAAAACAAAGATATTACGGATAAAGATTATATGCATGCCGTTAATGTTTGGAATACGTTTAGACTTGAAACGTTAGGTCAATACTCGGATTTATATCTAAAACAGATGTTTTACTTTTGGCGGATGTTTTTGAAAATTTTCGTCGAACCTGCTTAAGCGCATATCAACTGGACCCTCTTTATTATTATACAGCGCCAGGTTTGGCATTTGATGCAATGTTAAAATTTCTCAAGTTAGATTAGAACTTTTTACCGATATCGACATGGTTATGTTCATCGAAAGAGGTATTAGAGGAGGAGTATCGCAGTGTTCCAACCGTTACGCGAAAGCTAATAATAAATACATGGGTGAAAGCTACGATTCTAGTATCCCAACGAGCTTTTTAATTTATTATGATATTAACAACCTTTATGGAAGAACAATGGAAGAATTTTTACCATATGGGGAATTTTCTTTCATCGATGAGCCTAATATTGAATGCATATTAAATAATCCTAACGATTCAGACATTGGGTACATCATAGATTGTGACTTGGATTACCCCACACAGTTACATGAGTCCCATAGCGATCTACCTTTGGCACCTGAGCACATGATACCCCCAGCCCCGTATTCCAAATCCAAATTAAAGAAATTATTGCTCACATTGTACCTAAAACGTAACTACGTTCTTCACTATAGGAATTTAAAAATGTATTTAGAGCAGGGATTAAGACTAGTTAAAGTAAATCGGGTTTTACGTTTCAAACAGTCGGCGTGGTTAAAAACATATAGCTTTGAACACAATGTTAAGGCAGGAATCAAAAAACGAATTTGATAAGAACATTTTTAAATTAATGATTAATAGCGTTTTTGGTAAACTTATGGAAAATGTTCGCAAATATAAGGATGTGCGTTTAGTCACAAAATGGGAAGGTCGCTTTGGGGCTCGCGCACTTATATTATAATAGAAATGAACAAATTGGAAGTCTTTTTGAATAAACCTATATATGCAGGATTTTCGGTATTAGATGTTTCAAAAACCTTTTTATATGATTTTCATTATAATTATATTTTAAAGAAATTTAAAAATAATGCCAAACTCTTGTATACGGATACAGACAGTCTTGTGTATGCCTTCTCTGTACCCGACATATATCAGAGTATGAAAGAGGATATTAATAGATTTGATACCTCAGACTATGATCCCGATAACGTTTATAACATTCCATTAGTTAACAAAAAAGTGCCAGGCTTAATGAAAGATGAAAATCACGGTAAAATTATGTTAGAGTTTGTTGGTTTACGCTCAAAAATGTATGCATACTCTGTTAACCAACACAAAGTTGTAAAGAAGTCCAAAGGTTCTACATCGGCTAGTGTCAGACAAGTTACATTAGATGATTATAAAAGGGCTCTGTTCGACTATAACATTGTAAAGCGTCACCAGCGTCTTATAAGATCAAAAAAACATTCGGTGTTTACAATAAAACAAAATAAGGTGGTTCTTAGTCCTTATGATGATAAAAGATTAATACATTTTGGGTTAACTGATACTCGTCCTTGGGGATTTAATGTTACATGATCTTATACTTTTCTTTTGTTGTTGTAGAAATCATAAAATGAGTAATCAACAATCTCTAAAAAATGGATGAGGAATTGCAACATTCCTCGCAAGAAATTTATAAGAAATTTTGAAGCATGCCTTAATGGGGAAGGGTTCTATAGAGGTTTATATTCTAGTTGCTAACATACTTCAGAACATTGTAATACCTGATGAATGCTTTAAGTGGTATGCTGAGAATGCAGATGGAGCGTGTATCGATACGATTAACACATTATTTAACGTAAAGGTTAAGTTAGACCGTTATATTAAAATGTTATTAGAAGTTTGTGTAGAAAAAGATTTTATAACTGATATAGAATTAGAAAATGTAATTGGTCAAATTAATGTTTCCTTAAATTTAAAAATTTCTTTTAAAAGATATGTATGTAACTTGCTAAACGATAATGATAATTGCTTTACACCTAAAGTACAATATAGTATCGAAAATATTAAGAAACATTATCATGACATTACTTGGGCTACTAACGAATTTATTTCAACTGCTGCTTATTATGCTAACTGTAAATCACTTAAGCTATATATCGATGTAATTAATGAGCAAAACTTTAAATACACTTTTGAACCGTCAAAAAATTATGAACATTTCACAATATACAACTGGATTCTGGAAAACGTTGAAAAAGGTCGGAAAGGCGAACGGTTAGGTTGGACAAGCGGACCTGACTCTGGGAAATGGCCATCAGTTAAGTTTGAGGACTACAGAGACACTTTAGATCTATATATAAGATAATTAGATAGATTAAACAAAAAATTATGTATATATCAGTATGTTTTTATTTTTCTTACAGAAATTACATCCTATGTTAGTCTGTACCTTAAGTACACTATATTACAATAATTTATTATTCATATTAGTCGATACCTATACAAGCCGGACATTTATATCCGTTATTAAACCAATAGTGATGCTTTCTACAGTAATTTAAGTGTTCCAAACTGCTTGTTGTTTTTACCGGCATTATTGAAATACAAATGAGCTTATTATACAATCCTCTATTGCTTATAAATTTGAGTTTTTATTTCTAGTTAAGTAGTTAACAATAATATGCTTATAAAACTTTATTGTCATCGTCGATCCACGAGTATTCGTTTAATCCCAACCATTTCACGTACACTTTATTCTTCTTACGTCGAATGACCTTTTCCACCAAGTACACATCCGGATATTTAGCTTTTGCAGTTCCTGTCCATAAAATCCACCTAGTATAGGTGTATCTTTCATGTCTTCTAGCAAGTACGTGACCGGATTGGTTACGCGTACTTTAACAATCTTGAAAAGTTCACTAGACCAGTTTGGTATATAACCTTTATCAAAGATGCTTTTAAATTTACTAATGCGGACTATGTCACCCACCATAAACCGATGGTTTTATTAAAGATTTTCAGATTCGAATATACATTAAGCTTTGTGTTAGCATTTACTTCGCTAGGTTTCATTCCGATCGTTCGATGTTTACGATTATTGTACTCTGTCGTCACTTCTTCGAGAAGTGGACCAATCCATACGTATTTTCCATGCACCCCAAATTTTTTATACAGGGTATTCTTGATTGTCCTAATCACTCATTCTGCTATGCTAGCCTTTTTAGTGCTGTAGGTGGAATAGTGATTAATGTTATGTTTTATCATCAGGTTAGCGAAATGCTTATTGTAGAACTCTTTTCCAGCATCTGTTTGAAGATTTTTGGGAGTTCGTTCTTTAAAAATGGTTTGCATAGCTTTCATAACTTCTACCCCGTCTTCGTCTTCAAACCTCTCGTCCATAGGTATTTAGAGAAACAGTCGATAACTACCAGGATGTATCTGTAGCCCTTATTCTGTTTGGAGTAAGGTATAAATTCAGCTAAATCGGCTTGCCATAGATCATCGAATCCCTTAATAATAGTGCGTCTACGAGGGAAATTTTTGCGTGCCGGTTTATGCAACTCGTTTACCACTTGTTCCATCCTTCCTTATCGTTCCATCCTTTACTTAACGTTTCTTTAGTTGCATTTAAATCTGCTTGTACTACCTCAACATAATTACGAACATCATTTATAAGCGACGTCACTAACTGAAGACAAAACTCGAGGTAACCTTTATTTATGGCATCGGAGTCTTCTTGAGGATCGGCTACCGCTCTTAAGCGGTTCCCATTTAAATGGAACCTCGTCAGTTGATAGTGCTGTAAGGTTAGCGCGTCTTGAGGTTCGATGGGATCGGCTACGTTAGTTAAACGCTTATTTTCGACATTAAACTTATCGTCGGTAATGGAGAATTGTGATTTTAGCAGTTTATGGAATTGAGCGTGAACATGAGAGCGTCCAAACTTGTCCATCATTGCGCGAACTATAGTTGACTAAAAAAGTTTTCGGAGGGTTTCTCAATATATCCATCTTCGTATAGTTCTTCCACGACTGATATGATATCATTAACGAGACCAGTATTACCGGCCATTTTTCAGCCCACAGGACCTCCAAATCTTGAATCAATTCATGCACGTTGTTCCAGTATTTGTATTCAACTGGTCGTCCAATTTCTTTGAATATTGTAACTTCACCCCCCTTTTTCTCCTTCACCTCCACCTTCTCCAGTAAGGGTTTAATTATCCCTGTATATTTTTTGGCACGTGTACCTTTCAATTGTTCATCCGGGTTGTTATCACGACGAGCTGCATTAGTTGCAATTAAGATTTGTGTATAGTTCGTCTCGTCTTCGCTAGTTGTTAGACGTTTGTCTGGTTCATTCATTATTATTAGATCATAGAGACCACTCGTACCATTATACCGAACTCCCTTAATAATCAAATCCTTTCCGTCTATCTTTACCGGTGTCTTGCCAATTGCCCACTTATCGCTTGAAATGTCGTAAAGAACTCCATAAGTGGTATCAATTGCATTCGATGCATCGCTTAGCATGTGTTTTATGTATATTCGTGGTAATGGATCATATTGTTCCAGAAATTCTCTCGATGCAGAGGTATTGAGTGAAATAGAATCGGTGGTATTCGCTACATGTTCTTCTTCTTCTTCTTCCACTTGGGGTGTAATTTCTCCAATCACACTAGTCTCGAGGAACGATGGTGTCTCTTGACGCAGAGGACTTCTTTGAAAATACGGAACTTGTGCGAATGGACTAACATAATTACTACTACTACTAAAAGAAGATGATCTTCGTTTGTTAATTCCTCGCAAATGATAAGATATTGACGGTGTGGTACCATACTGCTGAATCGGCGACCTTTTCTTTTTGATAGGGGAGGAATGACGTTTTGGTGACGGTTTTGTGAATACCTCCACCTCCTCCTCCTCAGCATCCTCCGGCTCCGTCTTTACTAGCGATTCGATTTTCTTTGCAATGTTTGCAGGTGGTTCAATGAGTGGTTTGTAAGTTTTAGTGAAATTTGTCTCTTTAGTAAATCGATCCTCCTTAAGATGATCATATTTTTGCTGTATAGCTTTACGAACTTGAATTATACGTTTTGTCAACGCTAATCTTTCGTTGTCCATCGGTGCGGATCAGCAATAAAACAGATAAAACAGGTCTAACAGGTAAATAAACAGCTCTGTTTAAAACAGGTCAGTTTAAAGCAGGTCTGTTGAAACGGGGGCTGTTTACTTGTAGGCTGTTTTTTCCCAAATGATATTTTAACGATACTGCTATGGTATTATATACTGATCGAAGCCTTTCCTAAAACGGCCGTTTTTTTACTTCAGCGTCTTTATTTATTACCAGGAATCCGTATCGATTTCGCCAACTCTCTGAGCACATGTCTCGAAACAATTGCATGCTTACAATTGGGGCGACATGATCTTCATGTATGTGACGCAAATTCAAATCATCCTGTTCGAAGAGCACTATTAAATTGGCGTTATCTCTAATCAGCTGTTTGGGGATTTTAGTATAGGTTTGACCCAAGTAGAAGCAGTCAATGTTATTATGACGTCCCATTGAAAAGTACGCTCTAATATGGTTTTGTTTTTCGCAAGCGATATCGTCGAAGATAAACACTGAATTGGGTTTTGCCTCGCTCGGTTCCATAATGTCAGTATTATCACTGAAGCAATAATAACCAATATCTTTCATGGGATCTAGAATTTCACCCAAGAGTCGATATTTTTCTTGATTCAACGATTTTGAATAGACATACACGTGTTTGAAACGAAGACCGTTCGGTTCAGTTAGGAGACTAAGCATGGTGTTTGTTTTTCCACAATTGGAAGGACCACAAATTATAGCGCGTATGCTGTTTGGAAGTAACTCCCCATGCCGTTGTATCTCGCTGTTTGCAGCTTGAGTTAAATCATTGAGATTTACAATAGGTAGCTTTTGAGTTTGAACCACTACTCGCATGTTGTTGTTGTTGATCAGTGTCTATCCGAAATAAAACTGCACAACTTGTCAATATGGTTCTTTATTTTATACATCTAATATTACAATAGATTATTATTATTATTATAACATATTATAGTTTTTTCACTTCTCCCGTCAAAGGATTGTATTTCACCATGGCATCATGTAATATGAGACAATAGACAACGATACCGGATTCAAACACCTCCAACTCTCCCATTTCAAGTTTTACATCTACAGTCGAGTGTTTTAGTGATTCATTTTGTTTCGAGCAATCCATTACGAATATTGGACATGTCTTGAATTGCGAATAGTCAAATAATGCATCCTCATGATTGTTGATCATGTAATATTCTCTTCGAAAATTTAAATAATTTTGGTAGGCTATTATGTACTTGTTGACGTTGAAATCCAGATGCATCGCTTCGTATGGGTAACTTTCCGAGTTGAGGTGTAACTTTAGATTGCGAATATTCACGTTATCGAAATCGGCCGCTCTTTCCGTCGTTGAAAACTTCTTCCCCTTTTGAAAAGCCACAATTGTCCATCGAGGTTTCTCCAATTGAGTGGAAGTTTTAATTGGCCATATGTCCGACTGTGTCTGTTTTAAAGCTGGCAATTCATATAGTTCCAATTGACGAAACGGAATCGTAATGGTTGTATTTTTATTGATTTTTTGGAACAGACTTAGTTTAGCACTGTCGCTTAGCATCACATGCGGAATCTTCCATTGAATTTTATTTAACGTTATTTTAGCGTCGTCTGCGGTACCCTTATAACAATCAGCATCGCTTCTGGAACGTATTAACACCAACTCCTGTCGCATATTCACGATAACTTGCTGATAATCTTCCATACTTCCGAATATGTGTTTTAGAGGTATACAGACGGTAAAATGTTTTTCTTTGTTGCTTTTAGCGTGTTCCACTTGTAACGGTTCCTCATTCCTCGGTGACCATCCCAAATGCTGTAAACCTTTGCTTTCATTCCATGTGTACGATACGTATCCTTTGAATGCGGATGTTATACCCGGATTTCTACATGTATCCACTTTCTGACCTCCTAACTCGTAACGTATTTCCTCGAAAAGGAATGGTGCAAAGTTGTTTGTTAGATAACATGTTTTTACACCGGCTCCTAGGGCCGAGCTCCATTCCATTTTACCTTCAATATACAGGAAACTATCGTATGTTGCGGTTACCAAATCTTGACTCTGTATCAATATACGGATCTCATCGGATAATCCATAATTAGAAGAGCCGTACGGAAGATATGTATGAATATCAGACTTGGTGATGGTCTCATCAAAACGTGCGCTTTGAAAGATGTTTAACGAATCTGCCATTTCTATGTGGTTTTAACCCTATAGATTCCAAAAAGTACTTTTCGCCAGACGTTAATTCACCATCACGCTCCCTGCTTGAGTAAACCATTGTAGGCTCACGTCCTGTATTTATAGTATCATTGAGGAAAGATGGAAGTGGACCTTGGTTAATTCTTAAGCCCATATTCTTTTAGTTCCAGTCGTACCGTAAATGGTTCGCTCTCCCCGAAATCGATTAATTCACCCTTCTGGTTCGTTAATTTAATTGAAATATTACCGATAGTATTGGTGTTGACTACCAAATACTGAGGATTGCTAGGAATTTTGTCTAAACGATAGCCTGGTGGGACAGACACGTCTATTTCATACAGCACCTTCGCTGGATTCCCGTTTCTATACGAACCTTTGACAATATTACACTCTATGTGAATATTTGTATGTTTAATTATTTGTATATCTAATACAGAGATATGTAAAACGTTAGCTTCCAATATCACCGGTTCAAAACCTAGCATACGTCCAATGGAATCCTTTTGAGTAAAATCTATGTCAAATTCACAGCTAAGCTCGCACTTGAGCGTGTTATTATTTGCCCTTAAACTAAAGAGACTTGTAGGAATGTGCGTTTTATATAGATGCTCAGTTCTTCCAACTCGTATGCGCCATGTGGAATTTCAATAGCGTTGAGTTCTGTCGCTTTTATGTAATAAAATTTATCGTTTCCAGCGTGTATATTCCTTATGCTATTACAACCGTAAAATCCGACGACACCGATTACGTAGGTTTTCTCGGAATTAAGTTCGATCGGGGGTAAAGTTATTACTCGCTATGTTACCAACACCCTCTACACTAAAGGTGATTGACATGGTGACTGTATGTTCCCAACTACTGAATATGCTATTTATATAGAAACTTTAAACAGAGATGTCCACAATTTGTGGTACCGAATTGTTGCTCTTGAGAGTAATTATAGTATATTTTGCAATCGTGAAAATAGTCCAGAACTTCTCTCGGTGGTGGAATATTTCCGAAACTATCATAGTACCATACGCTTCCATCACGTTTTTTGTAACAAACCCAATGAGTACCACGTCCCTTTTGGTTATCTAAATTAATAACACCAGCCTCGTTATTCCATGACAATTTTGGCATATTATCTCTCATAAACACACCCCTAAAGTATGGTACATTCCTTGCGTGCTCTCTTAGCTCTACATCAGTCAACGGTCTTTTCGGTAATTTTTGAAGTTTTTTTTATTTATTATTGGTTTCAAGTGCAAAGCCATACCTCCTCCGACCGATAGGGTTTCAAAATATCACCCCACCGGTTTTCTTTCCTACAGCGATGGCCTCCATTGTACGATTATGGCGCGAAGTTTCATCTAACATTTTCCTTGCACTACTCGATGCGTTAACTGCTTTTGCAATACCCGCTGCCCCTCCAGCTAAAGCACCGACCGCAGATAATCCCGCAAATAACGGTATAAGAAATGGTAAAAATCCCCCTCTTTAGGTAGCGGAATTACTCTGGGAACGCTTACTTTCCCTTCCCACCTAATCTTTTTACAGTCAGTTTTGCTGCTGTAAGAGCTGATTTTATAGCCTTTATGGTTCTAGGACTGTTTTTCATTTTCTTGCTAATTATTCCATGTAATTTCAATAGACTGCTACGCGATCGTTTTGTTCTGCTAACACCCATCCCTAACTTTCGTTTTGCCTTCATTATACCTGCTACAGCTAAAGCCTCTGTGCGTTCACCTAACTTTGCGTCGGGTGCCTTAACACGGTCCCAAGCTTTTCTTTCCAAAATATAATCAGCTCGATGTCTACTAACCAAGTCTTTACTATCCCTATAACTGATATCGTGAGCGTCTAGAAGGTTGATACCTGGATCACCACGCTGAAGCCTTTATCTAATTTAGTTCCGGGACCACAATACTGATACCCTGGAATATGGAGCTCAACGGGTAGCTTATTAATGAGAGTATTAACCAGACCACCCCACGTGCACTTCTCCGCTTCCAAACTAACATTGTTTGTGTGAAGGAGGAATTGTTATATTTATAGGTAACGATCAAGAACAGGCAGATTTTTATCAATATTTTATTTATTCATATATGTGATACAGCAAATAGCTAGGTCGATAATGCAACAGCTCCATCATACAAACTGTATTGTGAGAATTTATATCATACTTGTAATTTAACACATTTTCAAAGTCATGATAAATGTTATCGCTGTTTGTTTCATCATCACCATACTCCATCTTACGAAAGTGGCGGTAGTTGACTTGCTCGATGAGATTTTGAAAGAAACAGGGGAGACCGTATGATTCCAGTAAATCCAACCTATAGTTAATTATATCCTTTAAGTTGAAAAGCTCTTCAGAGTCGTTCTTGTTTAACGTACAGTAACGACCGTGGTTTTGCTGAATTGTTATGCTTTTTAATAACCTTTCTGATGATGATGATGATGATGCGCCTTTAACTACTTCCCAATTATAAAAAATGGTAAAATTGTTACCAAGCAATTCTGAACTTTTCTCGTATTCAATGTCCGTCTCCTCGTTGATATTTGACCAATCAATGTGGTTTTCAGTTTCTTGGGAACAAAAAAATGTCATTTCCAAATATGTTTGAAACTTGAGTACCACCTCCCAATCTTGCCTTTTCATAACAATGAGTCCGTCTGCACATACGATTCGTATAACTGCCTCAAGATGCTGCTGCATACAGTATCCAATTTCAATGTATTTGTTTTTTGGAGAATTGGCCTCGAATAAATCATATAAGCTACAATCAATTAAACGTTCATCAGTAGCGGTGTTATGTAAATTTTCAGTTGTGGAAGAGCATTCGGTAGATATAGCTGCTGTGGTAGAACTATCCCCATCATTACAACACCAACACGAACATGTGAAGAAATTATTATTACAACTATTCTTGCTATCCATGTACAGTCTTTTAAAATTCATTTCAATGAACTTGTGTGTTGACTACAAGAATTGATCAATTTGTAACCGTAAATATATATTTTATAATTATTATACGTTTTCCCCCCACCTCATAACATTATTATGATGGTGGAGGGGAGAACAGTTCTTGTAAATCTATCATGATATACCTCAGCACGATGTTGTTCTTGTAGTACGGGTGATAAAATGCATTCCAATTGTTTTAATTTACGACGGAAACGTAATCTATCCAGCGCCAAATTTTACCACAGCCCTCTTCTTGCATTACGATAAGCAAAGGACCACACTATCATATTATACACTACACTTTTAGTCTCATCAATAACAACTCTCCTCATTATGATGTATCTACTCTTCATTTAATCAAGAAATAAAAGTCACTATTTGCAATTAAAAATATTTATAGTTTTTATTTTCAAACAATTATACATGGATATACATTATTATTATTATTATTATTATTATTATTATTATTAGTATTATTTTACAGAAATGTTAAATTCGTTGTCTTTCCTACAGTTCCGGTACTGGTGATGTACACGTCTTTCTCAGCCAGACCTTGTTTAAACGTTTCAATGCGATCTTCTTTTTTGAAGTATTCATAAAATCGTAAAGGAAGTATACACTTAAAGTTTTCAGTTTCAATGACAATATGCTTCCCATACTTCGTGTCGATTGTATCGATATCAATCACTTTATATTTTGCACCCACCTCAAACTCTTTTACATTCGTGAAGGGTTTACAGAAAGTGCTACTGTTCAATGCAGATAGATCCATCTTTACTGATTCGAGCACGCTTTTGAATTATAGTTTCCACCGGATTTTTTTTTTTTTTTATTTTTATTTTTTTTTTTTATTTATTTTTTTTTTTAGGTTAGTATGCTCATGCTTTTGGTTAGTATGCTTATGTTTTATGCTTATAAAACATAAGCATACTAACCAAAAGAACTGCTCTCTCTCTCTCTCTCTCTATATATATATATATATATATATATATATATATATATATATATATATATATATATATATATTATTTCAAGGTAGAGGGGAATTGCACCAGTAGGCTAATCTGCATCTGATGATGAATAACTGCTACCAGCAGGAGATGCTGCCCATTTTTATGTCGTTGCAAAACTGATGCAATTGTACAGGTTGTCCCATTTTGGTTGTCCTCGCAGGGTATCTCAGTTATTAGCAAAGATACAGAGATGCGGTTTTCGCGAACGTTGGCTACTTTTTGTGAAACGAAAGATGACACAAACATAATTACTCTAGCTCTTCTCATTTTTGAGATACAGGGCGTTTTGAAAAGTTGCATTTTGAGACAGCCCCGTATCTCAGCTATACGATAACTTATAGAAAAAGTGAAAAGTGTTCTTTATATAATTTTTTCCGTAGAATGCAGTGCTGTTTTCAGAATGAGTATACGGGTCAGGTCAAAAGTTATCGGGATCAACTTCATTTTTTTAAATGGGACACCCTGTCTATTTTCTCATAATTAAATTTTCCTTGTTCTAAGCATTTCAAATATGTATAGCATTCATCATTTTTTATACAAATAGCGCAGTATTTCAAATTATTAACTGGATTTGTTAGTGGCCTTTGGTACTGCAATTGTCTTACCATGGCAACTTCATTTTTTGACATTTGTCAATATTTGCAAATTTGTTGATTGTTGAGATCCTTATTGTTAGTAAAGTTTTCAATATTCTTTTCGTTATTTTGAATTTTACAAAGTTTCAAACCATGGCGAATAATTTAGGTACGAGAACTATGAGAAATTAGATATGATTGGGGTTTATTACCAAACAAATTTTAATGCAGAGCAAGCGAAGGAAATATATTTTGAAAGGTATTTATATTTACTGGAATGTCAGTCATCATTTGAGTTAAATAAAATGTGAATATTATAGATTTCCGGAAAGAAGGCAACCGTGTAAAAAACATTCATTAGGTTAAAACAAAATTTGGAAAATCACGGATCGTTTGAAAGGCCACGCGCCAAAACATATAGAAAAGAAAACGAAGAAAATAATGAAATAAATGTCCTTGCAGAGGTCACTGTTAACGAAAATTATACGTCTTGCAGAAAAATAGAAGAATCGGTGGGCATTTCAAAAACGAAAGTATCAAAAATATTTAAAAAATACCATTATAAACCATATATACCTCAAGTCATCCACCACTTGCATCCGGGTGATGCTCAATTGCGTATCGATTTCTGTAGATGGTATATTCAGAAAAGTGAAGAAAATGGTAATTTTGGTCGTTTAGTTATATGGTCGGATGAAAGCCATATAAGCTCCGCCGGAATTTACAATCATGCAACGAATCGTTTCTGGTCTAACGAAAATCGGCAGATTAACATTTTACCTGTTTGAAGGCAATTTGAACCATCAACGATATTTGGAAATTTTGGACATTTGCCTTCCAGAATTGATTGATGATATTCCGTTAGCCCAGCTAAGAGAGGTTTATTTTCAGCAAGACGGGGCACCTTGCCACAATGCAAGACTAGTAAGAGATTACCTCAATACAATGTTTCAAAACCATTGGATTGGTAACAATGGACCAGTTAATTGGCCAGCAAGGTCCCCAGACCTATCAATTTTAGATTTTTTTGTGGGGCTACCTTAAAATAAAATTCATCAAAGACGTATGAAACTCAAGAAGATTTGATGAATGCTACAAGAGAAGCCTTTGAAGAACTACGTTTAAGACTCCTATTTTTATTAAGATCCATTCAAGAAATTCTTCGGAGATGTAGGATTTGTCTTGACCATAATGGTCAGCATATTGAGCAATATTTATAAAATTTTAATTCTTCTTATTTTCGTTTGTCTCTAAATTTATAAATAAATACATCCAATATTTATATGAGTTTCAAATCAACAATTCTGGAAATAAAATAAATTAGTTTGCCGAAATTTGTATCTTCTTCAATGACATATAATTACATAATGATGGTTTTCTATATTAGGCACAAAAAAAAACAATAGAAGATTACGAATTCAAAGCCTACTAAGAAATTCAGTTAATAATACAAAATACCACGCTATTTATCAAAATAAGTGATAATTGTTATATATATTTGAAGTGCTTAGAACAAGAGAAATTTAATTATGAGAAAATAGACAGGGTGTCCCATTTAAAAAAAATTAAGTTGATCCCGATAACTTTTTGACCTGACCCCATATACTCATTCTGAAAACAGCACTGCATTCTACAGAAAAAAATTATATAAAGAACACTTTTCACTTTTTCTATAAGTTATCGTATAGCTGAGATACGGGGGTTGTCTCAAAATGCAACTTTTTCAAAAACGCCCTGTATCTCAAAAATGAGAAGAGCTAGAGTAATTATGTTTGTGTCATCTTTCGTTTCACAAAAAAGTAGCCAACGTTCGCGAAAACCGCATCTCTGTATCTTTGCTAATAACTGAGATACCCTGCGAGGACAACCAAAATGGGACAACCTGTACAGCTTTAAGTTCTTCTACAAAACATTTTCCACATATTTTTTTTAAATTTAAAAACTTTTCACATATCGTTACTCCTTTTTCATACTTTTTCACTAACACGTTACACTCCGCTTCACTATAATCACCTCGTCCGTAAACAGCCTCATGTTCAGCATCGAATACTAATGCCGAAAATTCTTGTTTCAAGCGTTCCACCGCTGTTCTCAGGTCGGATGCTTTGATCCATTGCTCTTGAGCGTATGCCATCCACATGTTATACACACACACACACACACACACACAACACTCGCTACCCCCTATTTTCTTATATTGTTACTCTAAACTACCCCCGCTATGCAGATATGACCTACTTGTTATGCATAGCTTACGAAAATGTAACCTCTACTTAGTTTTGAAAGTCATCTCGTGTGATCTTGAAGTAGTTCCTTTTTGACGTGGAGTACCTATCACAACATGTTTATACCAGTAATTTCTAGTTTTAGCTCTGACCTTGACCTTCAATGAACTCATGACCTACTTTTTATGCATAGCTTACGAAAGTGTAACCTCTATTTAGTCTTGAAAGTCACCACGAGTGACCTTGAAGTGGAGTAGCTCCGGTCCTATGTTACTTGACCTGCTCCAAAAATTCTCTCACCCAAAAGCATGCTTCAAACGTCCTTGAGGCGTGGAGCGCGTTCTGGCATAATGAGAAAACTCACTTGACCTTGAAATAAATCCCATAAGATTTACATGGGTGACCTTGAAGTGGAGTAGCACCGGCCTTATATTACTACTTAGTAGAAACGAAAATATTACCTCAAGAAATCGTAAATTTCTTAATCCCATAAATAATGGTTGTGACATAACTGATCATGAAATGTACGATGAATTATTTGACAAATATTTATCAGAAAGTAAAATACAACCTGCAAACGTTGTAACAAATAAACTTAATAATAATAGTGAAGTAGATAAATGTATTGAAAATAATAATGATGCTTTAAAAGACCAAATATTGTCTGACAATATTAGTAAGACTAGAATAGGGAGAGAAATAAGAAAACCAAGGACTTTGTATGTTAAAATTTTTGTGTTTGTAAAAGTAGCATGTTAATTTAGTTATTAATACAATAAAAAAAAAAAAAGATGCCACATAGGTAAGTGCGACACCACAAAAATGGCAACAACGCCACCACCGCCATCATCGGCAAAGAAGACAGCAACTCATTGATGTACTTTAATGTAACCGTTCAATAAAATAAACATATAAATAATATTACAATCATTATTACCACAACACTGACTTTTTAATACATTCATTTACAAGTTTAGTGAAAGGGATAATAATTATGTTTTTAATATACTTTATTATTTGACTGTTTAACCCATACATATCCTTACAAGGACTATTTTTTATTTTGTTAACTATATCCCTGATTTCTATAAAAGTAACTTCTCCCATGGTAAACTTGCTGTTTGAAGTCTGATTTTTAAGACATACATTATGATCAACTTTGCAAACTTCAAGTTGACTTTAGGTTTATTAATAAAATATTTATTAAATTCATTAGATGTAATCATATTTTTTTGTTTACTGTTACATGAAAGCTTTGACGTAATGAGATCCCACATTACCCAGGGATTGTAGGTGTGCTTCTCCAAATATTTTTCGTGCGCAGCTTTTAAAAAGTGTTTTTCTATTTTGCGTGTTTAATATGTACATTATGACACTCAAACGGGTGTTTTAATGTTTGACTTTAAAGTATCTAATATTTTTTTTCTTGATGTTGGTATGTAAACTAATGAAGTTCTTTATTGATGTATGTAAACGTAAATGTAACATAACCTATTCTTATTTGAAATGTGTATATATCCTTTGTATTGAATTAATTATTCCTGATTAATGTATTGCAATGATTAAGATGACCAAAACCGAATATGGACGATTTCTCTTTTTTATTGTGTTTCAAGATAAAGCGTCAATATGCTTTCAAATTAAGCCGATTACATCTTTTGCGTAAAATATAACCTTCATTTAACCTTGTTAACTTCACTTGAGTGTAAATTATTAAGTTTACATAGTATAGTGTAATTTTATTCCGATTATAATGTATATAGTATACAACTTCTATTGAGAACATATTTATAAGGTAGTTTGAAATGAATTAGTAAGAAATAATAGTTTTAATACCCTACATTTGTATCGAACTCAAACAAACAAATACCACTGTTGCCAACCTACATTCAAAATTATGAAATAAGGTGACAAATGGAATTTACATTTTTTCAAAATTTTCAACACAAATACGCAAAATAGAAAATTCTCTCGTTTATCGCATTCGTCCATTAGAAAACTCCCCGCTGCGCGGGTCGTTTTCTAAACTTGGACTCATGCGATAAAAACGCGTCTTATGAAACTTGTTTCTTAATATACTATTACATACCGACTTTTCCAGAAAACATCGTGCAATAAAGTAACTATAGTTTCAATAAATAAATCAAACTTTTCATTAATGTTTATATTTTTGTAGTTAACAAAATCCCAAAATTCGTAAGATAGTAACCCATATAAACGATGTGACCCTGCATGCGTTATTGGACGAATAAACAGTTTCTCATTATTATTGATAAACTTAGTATAGTTTATATTAAAAGAAAACGTTACAGCCTTATGGTCTGATAATTCAGTGTCTAACACAGAAAAACGGCACTCAGATAAGTTTACATTTGTCATGATATTATCAATACAGTTTTCTAATCTGGTACTTTACCGAATTGCGTATGTTAAATTAAAGGAATTACACAAATCACAAAAATTTTGCTTTATTTTAGAATTGCTGTCATTGTACCTTATGTTGTAATCGCCTCCTGTAAATACTAGTTGTTTAAAATCGATACAGGTAAGCATTTTGTTAAATATGTTTATGTTTATGTTTTGACCTACAATAGCACGTTGCTACTACAGAATTGTCCAGTGTATAATAATTAAAATAATTTTCAGTTTGCCAGTGCTCTCCAAGGCAAACGATGTCAAGATGGTTATTTATACCTAAGTAATGTTCTAATTCTTCAAACTTGTTACCCAACGATCGGATATTTAGATACATAACTGAAATAATTTCGCCATTAATCGTTATCTGTCGTTTTATGTCCTTACTACTAATTACTAGGGGAATGAAAAAACCTATAATCTTTAAATATTACTCCAATCGGCCACTTTTGGGAATCATAGATTAAATGTTTGTATTCTGGATTTACACTTACTTGAAAGCTACTGTTGTTACCTTTAGTACTTAATTTTTTGCTACATAGTTGGATGTTGGGAAATGTTTCTTTTAAATAATTATTAAACGTGGTTTCTGATACCTCCCCATGATATGGTCAATGTACACATAATCAATTTTTTGAACACCTTGAATTAAGGAAGTTTGCTCTTTGGTCCCTTTTATCACTGTTGCTATTGCTAAGTATTTCTTTATAGATTTTGCGTGATTTCCGTACGTTTATGTTTCTCGCGAGTCACTTGTTAACATCTTCTTTTTGTCTGATTATCATTATCAGCAAGGTTCTTTATATCATTGGTAATTGCATTTGCATATGATGTACATGCGTTAACGTTAGTATTGTTGGTTTCGTTTGTTTGTACGTTTATAGAAGTCTCAAGTGGTGTAACTGAAAGTTTTAATAAATTATGGATTTCTTCTTGATCAAAAATTCTTTTTTCTAAATGAAAATTTAGTTGTCTTAACGTCTGTATTTCTTGCCTATTAAAAATGTTTTCACTTTGGTTTTTAATACACTGAACATTTTCACACGTGACCTCATCCACTATGATTGTATGTTATTTTCTACATCGCCTGTATTCACTGTGTTTTCCCAAAAAGTTTTTAACGCCGTGTTATTATTGATAATTGCTGGTATTTTTTAAGACACTAATCTCAATTAACTCACTCGTTTTGAGTTTATTTAGCTCCGCCAACACTAACGCATTTACATTGTCAGCTATCTTACACATCATATAATTAAGTTTATGTCCACTGTCAAAATAGTTTTAAACCTATTCCCAATGAAATTAGTACTCCTAAAAGATGACCAACCTGGTGAATCTATAACATTTTGTTCTTGGCCATTGAGCATAGTTTTGTTCGATCCCTGTGAAATCGGTGTATAAATATGCATTTTGGACATTCTTCTTCTGCGCTATAACCCTGGCTGGGTTTTGGCTTTCTCCACAATACCGTACCATTCTTTTCTAGCTTGGGTCTTGTTCTTCCAGTTCTTCACATCCATTATCATCAGTGACATCTTTTATCCATTTCTTTGGTGGTCTTCCTCTTCTCGATGTTCTGGGTTCCCATTCCGTTATTGCTTTCACCATTCTGTTTCCCTCCATCCTAGTAATATGACCAAGCCACTGGATCCTTCTTGATTTTATGGTTTTCACTATGTTTTAGGATGTTTTCTATTTCATGGTTCATGAGTATTCTGTAATCATCACCGTCTTTCACCAGGTCATATATTTTCCTGATTATCATTCTCTCTTATATTTCTTTCGCTTTCCTTAGTTAACGTCCAGGTTTCTGCGGCATAAGTCACTACTGGCTTTATTATTGTTTGATATATTCTTATTTTAGTTGTTTTGCCAAGTACTTTAGATTTTAGTAACTTTATATTTGCAAAGTATGCCCTGTTTCCCTTCTGTATCCTCCTTTTGATTTCTTCTTTATTGTTTCCTGAATTGTCTATTTCACCTTCTACATATGCTATTTTGTTTACTTTTTCTATTTTGTATTCTCCAATATTCATATGAAACTCTATTCTGTTTCCCTTTCATATTTGTATAATTTTGGTTTTCTTTTCATTTAATCCTAGGCCTGCTTTTTTGGCTTCTTTAATAAATTTTGTAAATGTTTCTTCAAGTTTCTTTTTGTCAAAGCTGATTATTGCTACATCATCTGCATATGTACATATTTATATATCTTTTGTACTTATTGGGTATGTCCTTTCTTGCTTTCTTATTACTGCTTCTATTGTGATGTTAAATAGTGTGGCAGATAAGGCATCTCCATGTCTTACACCATTTTTATATTGTGTTGTTGGCCCCATGAGTGTTCTTACTGCTGCTTTAGAGTTTTCCAATATTATTTCTGTCATCCTGATTACTTTGCTAGGTATTCCTACAACTTTCATTTCTTGTATTAGTGTTCCCCTATTGGCACTGTCGAAAGCTTGGGAAAAGTCGATACGTACAATGTATAAGTCCTTTTCATATTCGTGTGCTTTTTCAATTATTTGGCGGCTATATGTATGCTGTCTATGGTTGATCGATTTCGTCTGAACCCATTCTGACAGACTGATAATATCTGTTCAGTGTATGTTGTTAACCTTTTGTTTATTATGGTAGATAGTATTTTATAAGTAATATTTAGCAGCATTACGCCGCTGTAATTTTTACACTTATTGTGTTGTGAATTCTTTCTTTTAATTCTTGTCCTACTTTTATTAGTTCAACCACAATTTAGTCACTAGGGGCTTTGTAATTTTTCATTTTTGTATTATATTATCTACTTCTGCCTTCTCTGGTATCTGTATCTCGGGTTCGTCATTTTCTAAAATCGGTATTACTTCTTTGTGCTCTTGTTCTTCTTTCTTATTTAATATTTCCGAGACGTATTCTTGCCATCTTTTCATGGTATCTTTATCATTGTCTATAATTTCTCCTTTTTTGTTTCTGCATTTTCTATCATTAATTTTGCTTTTTGCGTTTTATTTGTCGTTTCTTGTATGTTTTTTTATAATTTCCTAGTTTCATGGTTAGTGCTTAGCGCTTCTATTTTCTTATTTAGTATTTCACGTTTTTTTCTTCTGATCATTCTCGTTGTGTTTTTTCTTAGCTTTTCATATTCTTCTTTTTTATATTCATTGCTGTTGTTTATGTACTTTTTCCACATATTATCTTTTTCTTCAACAATTTCCATACATTAATTATCATACCATTATTTCCTTTCTTTGTGTTTCCTTTTCCCTATTGTTTCATTAGCATTTTTTGTTATTGTTTCTTCGCTCATCTTTGTTTAATGATTGCAAATTCAATGTTGCCCTTACGATTCGGTATAATGGAATTGAGATTCGACGAAACAGTGTGCAGATTATCTATTTTGGAGGTTATGTTGTTTGTGTTTATTTTCCGATTTTTACTAATTTTTTTTTATGTTAGCTGATATTTTTTATTTTCTTTAGTTTGTACGCTATTGTTTATATTTTAGACTCTGCACTATTAATTAAAACACTTTTGACACCTTAAAGCTTCAACGTTCACTTTCACACTTATCATAGATAGTTATCACCTTCCTGGACTCTACAAAACTCATATTTTAGACATTACTAATCCAAAAAGATGACATCAAGAAAATCCATAACAATTTTTCTTACTCACCGAACATTATAGACCCCAAACCCTAACCAACACTGTGAAACTATAAAGTTTAGTTTTTCTTCACCAAGAAATGACCACGTTCCCAATGATGTATACATACAAAATTTAGACGTTACATACCATAATGGCCTTGACCATTTTCCCAATGGAATTGTCGTTGGACATTACTAATCCTAAAATATGATGGGAATGGCAAATCTATAAAATTTTGTTCTTGCCCATTGAACAAATAGTTATTCCATTTTCCAAATGGAATTGGTGTACAAAAAGAGATTTGACCAACACTGTGAAAATACAAAATTTCATTCTTACCCACCAAGAAACAATTTTTAACCATTTCCCAATAAAATTTGAGTATAAATATAGATGTTTAACGTTACTAATTCTGGAAGACAACCAACATTTTTAATTATTAAAATTGTTTATTGCTTTCTAAAATAAATAGTTTGCACCGTTTTCCAAAAGAAACTATATAAATACATTTTTTGGACATTACATACATGACCAACGCTGTGAAACCATAAAATGTTACTTTTGCCCACAAAGAAAATGGTTTTGACAATTTTCCTAATGGAAACAACGCTTTTCGAGGGACTGAAGAGTATTATACCAACAAGTGTCATTGTTGTATTTAGTGGTGTTTCCTGAGTACGAAATATGACGGTCACTTTCTCAATCGGTCATTAAGAGTTATAACGTCACACAATCTTAAGTATAGGATCAATATTTAAACAGTTATTAACTCCTTCTCGGATAGGAAGTAAAACGGTAGGTCTCGTGGCAATACGATGTTTGACACGTTAAAGATCCCTTACTAAAAGTGGAATTCCTTTAGTAGATCAGAATTCTAGTGACGGATAGTGCTAATGCTAATATAACTGTTATACTCCGTTTAACCCCAGAATAGAGAATAATCAGAAATGTCACTCAACGTCGGCACCTTTGATGTCAGTGGTCACAAGTTGACCTACGCGCAATTGCTGGGCGCATTGTATTAAACACGTAACTGACAAACGTCGCCGCATTTCTTATTAGATGTAATCAAGCATGTATGTTGCCACATTTAAACAAAAACTCCAAATTTTTAAAAACTACTAAATGTAATTGATAAATTTGCAAAACTACAAATAAACTTATAAAGTTATTATAAGTTTTTGTTATGAACGAATAAGTTCAAAGGTAAATATGTAATTAAAAATTATTATAAATTTTATTAAATACATAAATAAAAAGTTTACCAGTAGGATTTGAATCTACGACCTGTACTTTGCTACAGTACCGCGCTAACCAACTGCGCCATCGAGATTCAAGCTCCAATCGATGTCAATTTTGTCTTTAAGTATGTAGAACTGATGTAAATCCTAAATACAATGAGATTACAATCAAATTACTTATAAAGTAATTATACGATTTTAAAATTACATGTACTTAATACCTACGTAACATCGGTAATGTTAATAAATATGTACGAATTACTTATTTGTCGAATTGGTGTCTGGTGTTTGTCGAATTGGTGTCTGGTGTAATACTCATATACAGCGGTAATAGAACCAGCTAAAATTGCATTAAATATTAAAAAAATTAAAATCTTTATTTAAACCTTAATTACAGCAAAATAGTTCTTTGAATAAGATATGTAAATGTTAAGCAGATTATGTTTGCAGTTTTCACTATTAGAACAATCGACCACAGCACAGTATTTGAATCCCATTTTTACAACAGTCAAAGATAAAATCTTTAATATTGCCAAAAACTATCAACACACGTAACTAATTTTATTAATCTGTCCACACTAACAATCACAAAACAATTAACACCATAAAACAATAACCAAAATTAACACACTCAAAGATAATTAAGAGAACACACATCTAACAATTGATAGCAGATATACGTCATATTGAAAAATTAATAAATAACGCGGTAAATTCAAATATACTAATGTAAAGGTCCCCGTAACGTAATGCGTATAGCAGTTGCGCGAATATTAACCGAGACCATAAATATCCTAAACTGACACTTCTGATTATTCTCTATTCTGGGGTTTAGCCACAGTATATACGTAACGTACGTATATACTGTGGTTTAACTAACAGATTCAGTAAATGCTCCTCCTACAAATTGTAGGTGCGTGCTACAAACTGTGCAAAGGCCTTGTTTACAATCATCAAAAAATTACTTTCTGGGTAATGCAGTGGTTGAATTACATTCAACGGTTCTTTAATGTATGCATATGAATTATTGTAGTCCCTAAAATTTATAATTATGTAGTTTTAACAGTAATCAAATAATAAACATATTTAGAAATATAAATATTTTAAAATCACACATTTTTACTAATCAAAATTTTCTTCTAATCGATTGTTTTAAAATTTGGGATTTGAATTCCCATTCTTAAGAGCGTCCCAACAATGTGCCATACGAACCCCCTTTCATTAAAATTTTTTTTAAAAATGGCGCGTGGCCGCCATATTGAGTTTTTGGTAAATTTTTTAATGCTAAAATGTGCTCAAGAAAAAATAAAAATAGACCTGTGCGAGAGATTTTTCAAAAATAATAATTTTGGAAATTATGAATTTTGTTCCAGACTTTTGGACCATGTGTGTATAATATATATATATATATATATATATATATATATATATAATGAATCTTATCTAATCCGCCAAAATTGAAAGTTAGTTAAATGTCAAAGAGACATTGTATTACAATCTTAAGTATAGGATCAATATTTAAACAGTTATTAATTCCTTCTCGGATAGGAAGTAAAACGGTAGGTCTCGTGGCAATACGATGTTTGACACGTTAAAGATCCCTTACTAAAAGTGGAATTCCTTTAGTAGATCAGAATTCTAGTGACGGATAGTGCTAATGCTAATATAACTGTTATACTCGTTTAACCCCAGAATAGAGAATAATCAGAAGTGTCACTCAACGTCGGCACCTTTGATGTCAGTGGTCATAAGTTGACTTACGCGCAATTGCTGGGCGCATTGTATTAAACACGTAACTGACAAACGTCGCCGCATTTCTTATTAGATGTAATCAAGCATGTATGTTGCCACATTTAATCAAAACTCAAAATTTTTAAAAACTACTAAATGTAATTGATAAACTTGCAAAACTACAAATAAACTTATAAAGTTATTATAAGTTTTTGTTATGAACGAATAAGTTCAAAGGTAAATATGTAATTAAAATTATTAATTTTATTAAATACATAAATAAAAGTTTACCAGTAGGATTTGAACCTACGACCTGTACTTTGCTAGAGTACCTCGCTAACCAACTGCGCCATCGAGATTCAAGCTCCAATCGATGTCAATTTTGTCTTTATATATATATATATATATATATATATATATATATATATATATATATATATACAGGGTGAATCTTATCTAATCCAAAAATTAAAGGAGCACTAGAACTCATCATTATAAGCAAAAAGTTCATATGTACATGGGTCCGGAAATGCTTCGTTTCGAGATACAGGACCCAGTTGAAAAAGAAATCGCGATTTCTTCAATATTTTTGACTGTTTCGAAATAATTTCATGAAATTTCGTATACGGGGTTTTTTGGGACAGTTGTTTGAACAGTTGTTATCAAAAGAACATGTTTACTTTTAATATTAATTTCTTTTCTTGTTTTTAATATTGGATATTTTAGTGCTCCTTACAAGTTTTAAATAAATAAACATTGTGAGTTTTAAATGTGTTTTTATCAGAAACGGTTGCTCTAGCTACATCACTAAAATTTTAGCAGAAAAGATAGGAGAATCGATTTTCTAATCCAAAATGGTATACAGTGTAGCACAAAAAATTGCAACGATTTAAAGGGGTCGAAATTGTTGCTGCTGGCGCTCTAGAGACCACAACTAAATGGACCACAAATTTGAATATTTCATTTCAAAAACCATCGTATACGAAATTTCATGAAATTATTTCGAAACAGTCGAAAGATATTGAAGAAAACGGATTTCTTTTTCAACTTTGACACCCTGTATCTCGGAAACGAAGCATTTCCGGACCCATGTACATATGAACTTCTTTGCTTATAATGAAGTGTTCTAGTACTTCTTTAATTTTGGATTAGATAAGATTCACCCTGTATATATATATATATATATATATATATATATATAGTATATTGTATGTTAATAGGTCTGTAGAAATTGTAAGTTGTATAGACAGTGTCCGTAAAAGTAGAAGCTACATGAACATTCATACTTATAACCTAAAAAACATGTAAAATCCTCAGACTAATAAAAAAACACGTAACTATAGAATTTTTTATTATCATCCATGTCATCCTACTATAGAACACGGTATCAGGTGTGTTAAATTTGTAAAATTAAATTAGAAATTGAATCACGGTGGAAATAAATAGCGCTGACAATAAATCAAGCACATGGAACCGATGGAAAAGTAAATTCGAAGTTTACATAAATACGTTAAAATTACTAAATAAAATTGAAAATGAGAATTTGCCAGCTTTACAATTAAATTTGTTTATGAATTGTATAGGAGATGAAGGGATCGACATAATTAATGAATTAACTAAGGAACAGAAGAAACATTATGGTACAATTATTACTGCATTTAATCATAAATTTAAAATTAAATCCAATTTAACCATGGAAGCATTTAAGTTCAATGGCATTACACAAAGTGAAGGTCAAATAATTGACGACTTTCTTAACGAAATTCGGAAGTAAGCTATACTGTGCGAATTTAAGTGCAACTCGTGCCAAGCATCTTATATGTATCGTATGATTAAAGAGCGCTTAATTATGATATTCATGATAAATTATTACAACGAAAGTTAATTAGAGAGGATAATACTGATGTCAAGAAAATTATTGAATTCTGTAAAGCAATAGAAATTAGCGACAAATATTCCAAAGTATTAAATCTGGAAGTTACAATTAACAGAGTGAAAGTTATTAATAATTGCACCAAATGCGTACTAACTCACCCAGACTTTGACAAGACATGTATGAATTGTGGAAGAAGGAATCATTTTGAAAATTATGAATTTTGTTCCAGACTTTTGGATCACCGTGTATATATATATATATATATATATATATATATATATATATATATATATATATATATATATATATATATATATATATATATATATATTATATATATATATATATATATATATATATATATATATATATATATATATTATATATATATATATATATATATATATATATATAGTATATTGTATGTTAATACGTCTGTAGAAATTGTAAGTTGTATAGACAGTGTCCGTAAAAGCAGACGCTACATGAACATTCATACTTATAACCTAAAAACATGTAAAATCCTCAGATTACTTACCTATAGAATTCCTTATAATCATCATGTCATCCTACTACAGAACAATATATATATATATATATATATATATATATATATATATATATATATAATGAAAATGGTATTCTTGGCTGGTTAAAATATAATTATTTAGATAAATCTGTATAATTTAGTCAAGCTTTCGAGAAAATTTATTCTCATCAACAAGACAATATCGTGAGGACTATAAAAAATGGCAAAAAGTAAAAGAAGAATAATACTATTAACAATAACCTCAAAACTTCAAATTGAGGTTTTGAGGTTATTGTTAATAGCATTATTCTTCTTTTACTACACCAGATATTAATAAAACGATATTTTCTGAAGTTCAAAAGAAAAAATCTCACCACTGTTGTGATTTAAATTGGCTTGTTCTACGTTCTAAAAAATCACATCAAATAACTAACAATTTGTTGCCCTATGATACTTTCAAATGCTGGTTTAACGGATGCTTGGATCGAGTTTATGGTGAAACGACTACTTTAAATATTATTGAAGGAAAACAATATATCAGTTGTGTACAAGCTATAAAATTAACTTTCGATGCTTTGTGGAAAGTTTCATTCTGTAAAATGAAACAATGAGCTAATAAAACGAACCAAATTCCCAGCGAATACTTAGCTCTGGTCGAGTCATTAAATAACTTTTTTAAACCGAACTTGGAGCTTATTTCTAAATGCAATTCTCTTGAAGCGAAAGCTGACGACATTTGATACCAAAATATGACTGTCCTAACGAACCAAACCAACTACTCAAGTTTTGGCAATCATATTTGGGTCTCGCAGGTGAAGTTGCTTTTAACCAGTTGCTGGCTGCCTAATCCCGTGGGTTGCAACTTACAGAGGAATTTTTGAGTTCTCGTTTGGTACCAAATAATGTTAATTTCCACAGCCCCTTAAAGAAAGTGAAATCGAAGGCATTCAAGCACTTGCATGCTTTAAAATTATAGGACAAGAAAACAAAAAAAGACGTTGCAATACAAACAAATATTCTAGCCGTCACATGTTTTCTGCTGTAAAGGGTGGGCGTGAAATTGATATTAAGCAAATATTACAAAATGAGCTACACGAACCACCTCCATCGTTATTTGATAATAATGGAGAATTGAGACAAACTAAGGAAGAATTATTAACTAACCTATTGCAAAAGGATGAAAATATGTTAGACATATTAACTAATGAACCAAAAATCAAAACTGCAACTTTAATCGACGGCCAAGCGCTGGTTCAGGTTATTGGAAAACATAAAGGGGCAAAGAATTTTGGCGACCTAAGCCGTTCATTTTTACGAGCTATCAAGTTAATTTCAAGCAAAATGAATGTGAAAGTATTCAAGCAAGCATCACAGTTCGTTACCAATCACGAACTCTTGACGTCTGGTTGTTTTGCTCAATCTGGGAAAGTAGACTCTAATAGTTCCTAAAAATTGAACAGCTGCAAACAAACCATGAAGAAGTAGATACTCGTTTTGTTCTTCATCGTATAGATCGTAATTTAATGGGTTTCACAAGAGTGATAGCACACAGTCGAAACACGGACGCACTGTTGTTAATGGTCCACTACTACGATAAATTACCAACTACTGTGGGTAAAATTTAGTACACCCAAGAAACTCAAATTTATATCAGTACATACATGACATTGCAAAAAATATGAATTCCGATATTAGGAATACTTTGCTGGCTATCTAAAAAAAATCTAGTTGGCTTTAAAAGCACTCTCAGCTATCAAATGATTTTGGCAGGTGTCTTCAACTCCATGACAGGCAACTCAAGAATGTAGAGACATTCATTGTAGAAATGTAGATACATAAAAAAACCGGCTTTTAAAGAGTACATCTCTTGCAATTGCAAGACAGGTCCTAGAACGTCCCGTTGTGGTTATGTTGGCTGAAAACAGAAATGTATGAAAGATGTCATCAGTGTGCAAAGTTTTAATCAATATAATTATAAATAAAAGTGAAAGTAACATCAATAATTGTATTTTTATTTGTTTTATTTGTAATAAGGTGCTTCCATACTGGGGTGCGGACAAAATTTAGGAAGCTTTTCAAAACATTTACACACAAAACCAAACTATTTCCAACTGTTGTATCTAAAACACCGGCGTGGGACCTCCTTTATATTATTCGACTATTGCAGCGGTCATGAGACGTGTCCCAGCAACATCTCAACAACTTTGTTATTTAGTATCCGAATTCAGGAATTCCATAATGCCTTAAAATACAACAATATTTTATAAAGTGCAATACTCGTCTTGTAGTTACTATTTATAAAGTTAATGAAAATTAAAAAGATAAATACTCATACATGTTTGCTTTGTTTTAATAATTTTTTAAACATTGATCCTATACTTAAGATTGTACTGCATGTTTTTTGGCATTTTAATACCTTTTATATGACACATGTGCTCAAATAGGTTAAGTAGTTACAGCGATAATTGACAAAATCTGATACCGAGCATCACCATCTTTGAGACGTCATAGCTCCTCACTCCACGGGTTGAGCAATTGACAATGTCATTTTTCCTACTCAGAAAACACCACCAAATACAACAATACCATGTGTTGGTACAATACTACTCAATCCCACGAGAATTTTTTTATAATTACTTAGCCTCCCTACTAATAGATTTTGGGCATTATACGCTTCAAGCGATGGTCAACCAGGTGAAACAATATAATTGGGCCCTTGACACCTAGCAAATGGATTTTATAATTTTTCCAATGGAATTAGTGTATACATATAGATTATGGACAGACGGTTTTTTCGGCTTTCTAATGAAATTGGTATATAAATAGAGATTTTTGGTATTACATACACCAAACGATAGACAACACCTTAAAACTATAAAATTTGATTCTTGCCTAGAAGAAAATGGTTTTCACCGTTTTGTTAATTTGTGTATGAATATAACATTTGGACATTATTAATCCTAGAAGAACTACATGGTAAATCCATAAAATTTTCTTCTTGTTCGCTTTACCCAACAAAACGTGGTTTTGGACATTTTCTCTGACCGTTTTCTCAATAAAATTGAATATAAGTAGAAATGTTGCACATTACATAACCCAAACGGTAACCAATACAGTGAAACTATAAAATTTGGTTCTTGCTCACCAAGAAAATAGTTTTAGCCAATTTCTCAATTAAATTTGTGTATAAACGTGATTTTGGGCATTACTAACCTTAAAAGATAACCATGTATAGTTGTATAATCAGTTAATCGTAAAATTTGCGAACCGCGAAAATTTTATTATTGTAATAAACGTTTGTCAAATCGCCATTGTTACCGCGATAGAAAAGATAATTGGTGGATTTTTGATATCTTTGTAATACATCGTAGTTTGCTAATGTCTTCGGTATATTTTGTCTAATATATTTTTATGAAAGAAATCTGGGAATTTTTGTAATTGATATTTGAGTAAAGGTTGAACAGAAAAAGGAAACATACATTAGGGTAGAGAAACAGGTGGTCTGCCGACACTGGCGTGACGAATTGTTGAAAATTTCTATACGCGCGCTCTTGAGGTAAAAATGCTAAATGTCATGTAATAATTAATTACGGCTGAATATAGTTGTTTGGTAAGTTGAAACTCGAGACGTAAATGTAGGGCTTGTTACGAACGAATGCATATTTTTAAAATTAAGATGTGCAATAATTAATATGAAAATGTTCCAACGTAAATTAATGTTTCTTGTTCTTTTTATTACTTTTGAAAAATGGGGAGTTTGATTTTTCCGAGAGAAGTTGGTTACAGTTAGAGCGTCAATCGATCCAGATCGAATTTGGTTAATTAAATACCTTCATAGTAAACACTTTGTCTTTAAAATATTTCTTGTGTATACATTTTCTTTGCATTACTCAATACTAAGTTGTCTTTTCTTTCGGGGGTTCGTTGTAATGTGTTTATCAAATATTAATCTATAAATAACAGACACCCTTTGTGAAGTTAAACCGCGTATGTTAACGATGTGTGTCTGTGATCAATTAATGGAATAAATATTCAAGTGTAAGTAGGTATTTTTATATAAATGAACGCTCGCAGCCAATCATTTTATAAGCCTATGTAACGTATCTTATTCGCACTGCAATTAAGCTGAAATCTGCTAAAATAAAAGACCGTACAGGGCTCCCTCATTCTGGTATTTGTGTGAATTAGCATTGTTATTTGTTGTTTATATTTATATTTGTGCAGAGGTGGGCTGGAGAACGGATACATGATACCGCTCTGGTTATTAAATGTAATGTGCAATTGCCAAGTGGGTACACACTTCCAAGATCAGATAACCATTAAACACCTTGAATTTTTTTTTACTGTGAAGATGAATGTGTAATCTGAGAAAGGGGGCTGTATTTTTCTAACGCACGCAAACTTATATATCGGTCACGATGTTATGATCTAGTTATAACTTACCCTTGTAAGGCTTTGTTTTAATGACCTTTTTGTGTCGGTGTTAAGTAGATTTGTTTACCTGCGAACTAATTTCTCTTTATATATATATATATTTCATTGTAAGTTTCCGTAAATAGTTTGTACTTTAGGAGGCACTAAACAATTGTGTATGTGTAATTTCTTTGTCTATTTTCTGTTGTCGTTGCCTTTACCTTATTATCACCTGTACAATTTTACTGTTGTACTTTATATGTACCGTAATTTGCTTTATTGTTTTATGTGCTTATTTACTTAAAGACCGGCATGATTAGTTTTAAAGGGTCACATGTTTGGTATTACGATTTTTATTTTGATTATGACACAATCGTGGGTCTGACTATTTTATTATTATTGAGTTTAAGTGTAAGTAAACAGTTTTTATTTATTTTTCTCTTAATGTTATAATTTTTGTACGCACTGTAACCTGATTTAATGGTGTTTTGTTATATATTTAACCCTTTCGTTGTTTTTTTTTGTGTTATTTGATTTATTAATGTGCTTGTGCAATTACTTATTTATTGGTGGTTCTTTCCCACAATAGTACATTAACCTTAATTTGAGTAGTTTCAATTTTTTTACCTGCCCCACATGATGCGACACTTACTCATCCCTCCTATCTATTTCAGATAGCGCAACGTACCTACCACTAGACGGCCACTTCGTTTGATCAGATTTGAGGTTTGCGAGTAATTAAATTCTAATGGCTTAATTATTGCCAGGAAAGTCAAAGTAAAGCAGGCAATTAATTTGAATAATAGTAACATTATTATCAGTCAGGTCAAGATAAATCACTTAGCGATTGTTTTGTTCTTGAATTTGCATTATTGCAAATAAGTTCAAATTATACTTTTCAACATAGGGTACCTGGTATATATATATATATATATATATATATATATATATATATATATAAACAATCATTCCTGTTTAGGACCTGTAACACGCAGCATGACAGCAGAGACCAACTGTAATATAAATCAAGTAGTATGACGTCTAGTGTCAAACAATCAAATAAATCACCTTGAAAAGGTAGGAAAAAGACTACCGAAACGTAGACACTACTATATTTGTTTCACTCATTACACGAGTTCAAACCTAAAAATGTCTTTTACTCTAATATATTGAGATGTTCAGAAAGAAGTAAAAGAAGGATCGGACAGTTTAAATGATAATTTAGTTATAAAAGGGTTAATTTCAAGCATAATGGAAAATTTTAAGAATTGGTTCCATGAATTAAAGTGGTTTGTTTTGTAATTTGAATATATTATACAGTTTTTCTCAAAAATTGTGCCCAACAAAATGAAGAAGTTAAATACCTTTTTTCTTAAAGTAATTTAATTTTTTTCAAAAGTAATCGAACAGGAGATTTTAAGGTTAACATAAATCATATGGGAAATTTAGAAAAAAATTTAAACAAAATGAAATTTAAAATTATAATTGATATTAGAATTTTCTCTATTTTAAAAATTATCTTTAAAAACTTAGCAAAATGATTTTCAGGGCTTCAACCATAACATAAAATGAAAATTCCAGTAAATGTGTTAGAATGACTTTAATAATAATCCTTGCAATTTGAAAAGGCAGGAATTTTGGGAAATTATTAAAACAGATAAATTCAGTGAAATTTTAAAATATTTTAAATAAGTTTAAGTAATAATAATTTAGTTTTTTAAATTTTTGTTTTTTATTTAATTAGGCTTTAATTATTTCAAAATTAGGAAGCTTTTCAATTTCACAAAAAAAACAATCATTTACCAAAAGTGAAATTGAAATTTTTATTAAACTTAAATTTCCAAATTGAGATTTCAACTCTAAAATTGTTTTATTAAATTTTCAGGAATTCCTTATGTAAAAAAATATTTAAGTTAGTTTTAGTTATATTTTAAATTTAAGAAAATTGTTTATCATTTTTTTTGTTTTATTTTAAACTTAATATAAGAAAGTTATGGGCAAATTTTATTTTAATCCTTTTAATGTTCCCAAATAGGTTAAGTATTAGGAAATTGAAAAAATTGAAGAACAACCATTTTAAAAGGAATTCCCAAGTTGGCTTTAGAATTTGTTCATTTTTAAGAAAACATTTAAATATGTGTTTTACTAATAATCCAGAAATTTTTAAATTAATCCAATAATGTTTTTGGGCATTAAAAATTCAACGTACCGAGTTTGAAAAATATGGTTTTGACATTTGAAAGGTTTTTTTTTCCAATGGAATTAGTGTATACATATAGATTATGGAAGACGGTTTTTCGGCTTTCTAATGAAATTGGTATTAAAAAGATTTTGGTATTACATACACCAAACGATAGACAACACCTTAAAACTATAAAATTTGATTCTTGCCTAGAAGAAAATGGTTTTCACCGTTTTGTTAATTTGTGTATGAATATAACATTTGGACATTATTAATCCTAGAAGAACTACATGGTAAATCCATAAAATTTTCTTCTTGTTCGCTTTACCCAACAAAACGTGGTTTTGGACATTTTCTCTGGGAAGTAGGTATATAAATGTTGGTTTTGAACATCACTAGTCCTAAAGGATGGCCAACATAGTAAATGAATAAAATTTGGGTCTTGCCCACTGAGCAATGTTGACCGTTTTCTCAATAAAATTGGAATATAAGTAGAAATGTTGCACATTACATAACCCAAGCGGTAACCAATACAGTGAAACTATAAAATTTGGTTCTTGCTCACCAAGAAAATAGTTTTAGCCAATTTCTCAATTAAATTTGTGTATAAACGTGATTTTGGGCATTACTAACCTTAAAAGATAACCATGTATAGTTGTATAATCAGTTAATCGTAAAATTTGCTCACAAATTCAAAACTGTTTATATATATATATATATATATATATATATATATATATATATATATACATATTGTTATGTTATTAAATTCTTAAACATTTAAATGTTGATGTAGTGATTTATTTAAAAAAATTATAATTGTGCACCGGACTAGCTCAATCTCATTGTGGGGATAGGGATCAGGATTTAGTGGAAAATTATATTTAAATTTGTATGTAATTATATTAATTACTCTTTAGGTAAAATAACCTATATGTACAAGAAATAAATCTGAACAGAATTTATACTTCTAACGCATGCGTTGTAACGTTCCTGAATTAAGTTAATAAATGTCAAAACTGTCAAACAATGATTTGCAGATTTAATGTTTATGTTTACAATTGAATTTAAAATTTTGTTTCTTTTACAGGTGTTTACACAAGTATTATTACACCAATACATAAATCAATAAATAATAATTGCAGGAAATCTAAACACAACAATGAATACCATAAATAGGGCTATAATGAAAAATGACTCACATATACTGTTCCAATTTCAAACTGATGTCTTCCTACAAGTTGTTCCAATTCGATGCAGGCACTTTCCAATTAATTCTTGCTGCTACCATATACCCATTGGCTGCTAACAGGTACTCGGGTTGTAGATCACACTTGCTTCCGTAACTAGTAACGTTTTCTTTCAATTCGGCTTCACCCCAATCACAAATTTTATCTTGGTAATATTTTATTTAAAAATATTATTGCTTACTGAATGGTATCGTTTATAAAATATTTAAAAGTTGTCCAAAATTTATTTCAATTTCACTTTTATTTTAGGTGCCGGTTCAAATGTGAATTATTTAAAAGAATTCGTAACAGGAAATAAAACACCAATAATCAAAAATAATTGCGACTTTAATTTGGTAAAACGTAATCAAATCAATTTTGACAAAACGAAAAATTTAATCGTTCAACAAAATCGTCACACAAATTAAATCGTAATGAATCTTTTTTGAAACGAACAGGTATCGGAGACCGAACTATTTAAATTATTGCCGGTATAAAACAATTGCTCTGAATATTCTTCTTCCGTATTTATAACTTTTTCCGATAATTTAAATTAGGTTAGAAAACTTACTTGTATACACAAATACACAACACTGTTTTAACCTTTTAAAAAACTTGAACAAATTAAAGAGGCTCACCACTTCCAGGGCATTCCTTTTATACCTTTTGGTTGTTACTAAAACTTCAATTTTTTCAGCAAATCTACCTTTGCACTATGTACTCTGATTGGTTGAAAAATTTTACAAATTTGAACTAAAATAGAAATTTGGCCATATCTTCTTATAACTAACGGATTTAAAACTAAGACAGAAATGAAAACTGTACTAAAATTTCGAATAGATAGACATCCAACAAGATATGGTTCCTTAAAATTAATATCGAAATGACCTAATCTAATTTAAATTTGCTTATAACTACCTAATCTTACAAGCTACACTTAATCTAATTACATAATGTAATTGATCCTGGTAAAATTTGACATAGGAAAACACTACTTTTTCGAAATCTTGAATTTAAAGAAATTTTATGTTTATGTAGAAATATTCTAAATTCAACCCCAATTTCATGAAATTTTGCGGTGAAATGCATTGTATCCTTTTAATACTATGAATATTGAGGAAGAACCTCTATTAATCACTTTAAGAATATAATTTAAGCCTAATATTATTAAAAACCATAAATTTGTGAAAAACCTAGAATTTAAACATAACCAAACTTAATTCTAAAATTGAAATAACTTATACTTAAAAACGTTTCTAACTCAAAATGTTATGCTAAGTGTCTTGTAATACTTGTCTTTATTTTATTTAATGTTCATATTCACCTGCATTGTATAATATAGGTTGCATTAAAAAGTCACATCGTTTAACACCTTACTTGAATCATTTCACTACAAAATGTATCTACACAGTGAATGTCTTTGTGTTAAAATGTTCTATGCATTGTTCTTGCTATTTAAATTGTATCACTAAGTTTGTCACTAAATCGCTCCAAAAATATGTGAGAAATAATCCTAATAAGTCCATATTATAACCCTTTCATGAATTTATCAATTTCCTGCATTCTAAAACTAATTACACAATATCCCTAATATAATTCTAACTTTACAATTTTGTTTAAACACCTGTAAAATATTCACATGCCAAAATACTCTTGAAAAATTGACTTTATTGAAATAAAGGAAAATACTAAATTGACTTTACGAAAATAAGTTTATTTAACATTCCTGACATTTTTTGGTAGCACAATGCTTTTTATATGAAATCAAATTGTAAAATATTTTCAGATTATTTTGTCCAAAACAAATCCACTTTAAACCCATCGTGAACCAAATTTATCAAATCAATGTCTGCACATGTATAAGCTTGAAAATCAACCTTTTAAAAAATAAATTAAACTGTCCGATCCTAATTTACTCCTTTCTGAACATCTAATATAAATATATAATATTAATATATATATATATATATATCATATATATATATATATATATATATATATATATTAATTAATATTATATATGATATATATATCATATATTCTAATTTATTTCGAACCGCAAATTGATATTAAAACTTTGTCAAATCGCCATTGTTCCGAGATAGAAAAGATAATTGGTGAATTTTGATATCTTTGTAAATCAATTTCTAATTGGAATTATAGTTTTGTCAATATATTTTATAAAAATTTGGTTTTTGTAATTGATTTCAGTAAAGGTTGAAAAAAGGCGCATTACATTGTAATATCTGGGTAGACACTGGCAATGAATTGTTGAAATTTCATTAGCGCTCTTGAAGGAAAATGCTACTCAAAAATAAGACGTAATTATATGATTGCTACACCGACGAAACAACGACTTTTGGACTGTGGAGGTTTTACGAACAATGCATATTTTAAATTAAGATGTGCAATAAATTAATTGCTTGTTCAACGTCAAATAAAATTTCTTGTCTTTTACTTTTGAAAATCTGGAGTGATTTCAAAATTTTCACAAAATGTACCGTCAATGATCCAGATCAATTGGTTAATTAAATACCTTCATTGTAAACACTTTGTCTTTAAAATTTTTGCAATTCTTATTCTTTAATACTAAGTTGCTTTTGATTTCCGATTGCGTCTTGTTTCATGTAAAGGCAGCTCTCACTCGTTCAATATTTTCAGGCGTACGCACCGTTCTTGACGTCCAGGTTTTAATGTTTATGGCAGATCCATTTTCACGCCAATGACGAATTTATCAATGAAAGCTGCGCATCATCCCTATTATTGTTTCCAAATCCATCAAATGCCTTGCAAAGGTATCTTATTCGCACGCGTCTTAAGCTGAAATCTGCTAAAATAAAAGACCGTACAGGGCTCCCTCATTCTGGTATTTGTGTGAATTAGCATTGTTATTTGTTGTTTATATTTATATTTGTGCAGAGGTGGGCTGGAGAACGGATACATGATACCGCTCTGGTTATTAAATGTAAGGCAATTGCCAAGTGGGTACACACTTCCAAGATCAGATAACCATTAAACACCTTGAATTTTTTTACTGTGAAGATGAATGTTAATCTGAGAAAGGGGCTGATATTTTTCTAACGCACCAAACTTATATATCGGTCACGATGTTATGATCTATTATAACTTACCCTTGTAAGGCTTTGTTTTAATGACCTTTTGTGTCGATGTTAAGTAGATTTTTTACCTGCGAACTAATTTCTTTTATATATATATTGCATAAAGTTTTGTTTAGTATCGTACTTTAAAAGGCAAACTTAAATTGTGTATGTAATTCTTTGTCTATTTTCTAATGTCGTGCCTTTACCTTATTATACTTCAAAATTCTTATGTTTCTGATATGTACCGTAATTTGCTTTATTGTTTTATGTGCTTATTTACTTAAAGACCGGCATGATTAGTTTTAAAGGGTCACATGTTTGGTATTACGATTTTATTTTGATTATGACACAATCGTGGGTCTGACTATTTTATCTATTATTTAAGTGTACAAAGTTTTTATTTTTCCTCTAATGTTATAATTTTGTACGCACTGTAACCTGATTTAAGGTTTTGGTATTTTTACCCTTTATTAATTTTGTGTTTTTGATAAATATAACTTGTGCAATTACAAATTTATTGGTGGTTCTTTCCCAATAGTACATACTAAATTTTATTAAATGTTACCCTGCCCTTTGTAACCACTGAGGTTATCCGCCATTTGATTTTATAGGAATTTTATATCTTTAGCAGATTCTGTTTGACTTTAGGTTTCTAGTAAGTGATTGACTTACCGATCTCTTAGGACTTATGTAAAGGCAGCTCTCACTCGTTCAATATTTTCAGGCGTACGCACCGTTCTTCGACGTCCAGGTTTTTAATGTTTTGCACAGATCCATTTTCACGCCAATGACGAACCCACGCCGCAATTGTAAAGCGTGTCGGTGCATCGCCCTATTATTGTTTCCAAACTGCCATCGAAATGCACGCCGAACTTCTTCAAATGAACCAGTTCTAATGTAGACTTCCACGAAAACACACGCTCTTGAATCGAATAATTCATAATGCAATGAAAATTGTTAAACTGGAGCAATTATATCGTTTTCGTATAACGCATATTTGACAGAAACACTTAAGTCGTTGTTTATAGACAGGCGCCTCCTTGATCTTTAAAACTTGAATTGTTATTTACTTTAGTCATAAATCCCACAGAATAAGCTACATATTAGTCCATTAAAAGTTAATTTACTTTGATTAGAAAGTTTTATTCGACTTTTAAATTGTATAGTCTAATATGGGGAACCCTGTATAAAACAGTGTCTTGCAAATGTATCGAGCTTGAAATCACCCCTTTTATGACCCAAATGTCATTTAAACTGACCGATACTTCTTTACCTCTTTCTGAACATCTATATATATATATATATATATATATATATATATATATATATATATATATATATATAATACATACTAGGTATTTATTATAAAACATTGATTCTCATTAACCTGAAGTGAAATCAACTTGAAATTACGTTAAAAGAAATATTCACCAAGCACGTCAAAATTTTCGTTTGTTTCAAGTTAAGCCTAATGAAACACTTATGTTAGTAGAAGGAGCCACTTGAGTCTATGACAACAGTCGTAAGGGCAGATGGGTGTGGGAGGGCAGTAGGGGTCGATTAGAGATAAAGTGCGTCAATGACACATGAAATTTAGTTTGAAGAGTGTGGTATAAAAAGAAAATTTGCCAATAGGTTCATTTTTGGGCAAATATATCCACAATTTATAGTGTTTTGATATAACTAATGGATCAAATTGTATTTGAAATATGTCTGAAGAAACGGTTGACTTTTATAATTGATAAAACTTAGAAAATAAAAAGTTGTGAGGTAGATTAAGAAAATATTTGGCTTCAAAAATGCATTAATAAAAAACATCAACATGGAGCCGATAGCGGCCTAACTTTGTAAAAACGTCGTAAAATGAGGCTACTAGTTGTTTATCGACAGAAAAGTTTGTATCGCTTCTACATAGATGTAGAATTGTAGATACAAAGGTAAAGAAACATAAACAAGCGCTTTTGGTTAAATTTCGAATTCAAATTGTATCACTAGTCAGTTGAAAGTTGTCAATAGGCAACACGTTTTAATAATATTTCGTGTTTTTCATTTCAACTAGCTCAACATGAAATGGAATTCAATACTTGTGATTTTTTTTTTTTGTTAAATGAAACACTAATATACTTACTCAGTAAGTTAGTAAAAATTAAACTGAATAAAATGTAAAATTTTTCAGATCGTCGGAGCAGCTTCAGCATATTTGGTTATTGTTCTTCAATTTGAACAGAGTTCGCATTCTGGAAAAGTTTTTAAAAACTATATTTAACATATAAAATAGCATAATAAACTGTGGAGACTGTTGTCTTTTCAATTCCTGTATATGTATTTAAAAAGAAAACTTTAGAAATAATTTAAGACTAATGTGTTATATACTTTTTTTTATTAATAAATCGCATTGCAGAATATTGGATTACATCGTGAAATGGTAAATATATTTTACCCCTGCTTTGTGCCATAACCCATCATATCTTTGATCAGATCGTTTATTACATTAGTCTGAATTGGTGTCCTTCCACAAATCTAAAATATTTGCATGAAAAGAATAAATAATGTTATTTTTTGCCTTTTTTCTTTTTCTTTTGGGCTTCAGGCCAAGGAAATCCACGGAATTTTAGCAAATCTTGTACATTATGACATGTAGAATAAGCATTTTCCATTGCAGCTTCGTTAAATATGTCCACTGTGTATCTTGCACTTTTTGATCTTCCTGATCGACTACCAGTCACTTTACGAGCTTTTTTAGTTTTTTTCTTTTCCCCATTTTTTGTATTTTTAGTTTTCTTTTTTTTCTTCCCCATTTAGCAGCACGATTCTACTAAGGAAAAGTAGGTATAGTTTGATCAATAATGAAAGGTTTCCTATCTGATTGTTTATTTTTTACTATGGCAACGTCAATATTTAGTATCTGTGAACTCATCAATATACAAAAACTATATTGAACAGCTTTGTTTTAATAATAAGGAATGTGCAAAAGTTTTATATTGCAGAATTATAGGTTTATGAATAAATTACATTGGTTTTAGCTTATTAATAAGTTTTTTATTTTGTACTGTGGGGTAGAACACAAGAGTCAGTGTAATATTTTAATCCCTAATTTCTACGCCAATAGAGTACTACGTAAATTGAATTTTTTTATTAAAATACGAAACCTTGATGTTTTTCACATAAAAAAGGTACACCTTGTCTAAATCGATAACTGTAACAGTTTCTAAGATATTTGCTCTTTTAGATATTTATTACTAACTGCTTAGGCAGTTTATTAACTTTGACACCATGTAGCTCGGAAACGAAGCACTATTTGACTTACGTTTATATGAAAGTTTTGCTTAAATATTATTAGATCGATCATTTCCTGAAATACGGGGGATTCCTCACAAATCAACCTGTATACCCTCCCAGATAGATAAAATAATATTAAAATAGAAGATACTCTACATTATAGAAAACTATACCGAGTGCCCGGAAATAGCAGGTACCTAGAGAAGGAGGTGATTCTACATGAAAAAATAAGACTTTTTTTTCCTATGAACTTATATGCCCAGACGTACCGTTTTCAATATACAGGGGGTCAAAGTTGAATTTTTTTTCAGTTTTTGGACAATATCTCGAGAACCGTTTGAGATATGATGTTCAGCTCTCATACACAATTTGTGCTCATTAAGTCCCTTGTTTTCACCGTAAAATAAAGTTCTTTGAAATTCAGTGGCGTGGATTTTGGGTGATTTGAGGGTTTCAATCCCCCTACTTTCTACGCCACTGAAATAAATGCAATTTAAAGAAGCGCGTTAGAACCGCCTTTATTTTCTATACCAAAAAGGTACTCTTGGTTAACAGCTCTAAAGTTGATCATTTCCGAGAATTTTATGAGAAAAAAACCATAATTTTAGGAACAATTTATTAACAGTAGGTACAACATTTCGAGAAAACTGAAAGTATACAAATTCAAATAACTACTAATTGAATGAAAGCAAAAAAAAATGCTAAAAGTGTTCTACTTGGGCTCCGTCCACTTCAATACATTTTGCTACCTTATTTCTCATTGAGTTTCTTACAGATTCAAAAATCCCTTCTTTATTTCTTATCTCTTCGCAAGCATAGGCGACCCGTTGCTCTAATTGTTAAATATTATCAATAGGTACTGCATAAACTAAAGTTTTCAAATATCCCCAGAGAAAAAATCCAGGGGATTGAAGTCCGGCTAACGTAGAGGCCAAGGAAACGACCCACCTCTTCCAATCCATCTTCCAGGAAATGTTGCATTTAAACGCGTTCGCACTTGAAGGCTTTAATGGGGTGGAGCCCTGTCTTGCATAAAAATAGTTTGTTGTCTCTCTGTTACTGGTACGTCTTCAAATAAAATGGGCAAGGTATTTTGCAGAAAAATTAAGTACTCATATCCGTTCAAACGATGAGGAATAACATACGGCCATATGAGGCGATCACCCAGAATACCGGCCCAAACGTTCATTGAAAACTTATCTTGCTTGGAACCGAGCTTGAAAGATTGCACGTGGATTTTCATCGAACCATTCGTGATTATTGTGGAAATTCACAAGACCTTCGTGTGTAAACCCGGCTTCGTCAGTAAACAGCACTTTGTTCAGGAAAAAACGGTCTCGACGGCATCGCATTTGAATCCATTCACAAAATTGGAGTCTCGCCGGTAAATCTTGAGGTCTAAGCGCTTGAACCCGTTGTAAATGGTAGGGGTGCAAAAGCTGTTCGTGCATAATTTCCCAAATAGTGCTCTTAGAAACGTTCTCCTGTACAGCAATTCGTCTCGTGCTAGTTGCTGGATTTTCTTCTATCCGGTGGAGAACCCTTTCTTCAACATGTGCCCTTCGAGTTGTGCGGTTTCTTCCACAATTTCTTTTATTTTACGCTATTACCACTCTCTCTTAGCCGTTGAAATAAACTCGTGAATAATTTCTTATCTGGAAGATGACGATTTGGATAGGTCTCCTGATACAACCTGCGAGCTTCTGCAGTATTACCATTAGCTCTGCCATACATAAAAACCATATAGGCCATTTCCGCAAAATAGTAGTCTGCCATTTTTTACAGTTACTGCACCAACAATTGATAAGTAATAATTCACGTTAAAACGTGTATTCTTGTCAAATAAACAAATTGACTTCGTATTGACAAGTACTATCAACAAACCGTCTTACCATAGCAACATGCATTTTACGTACGGCAATGCCAACTCAATTTAGGTTTGAAAAACAATTCAACAATCTTACCACTATATTATTTACCATTCTAATGTATTTAAGTGAACGAAGCCCACGTAGAATACTTGTAGCATTTGTTTTTCATTCAATAAGTAGTAATTTGGAATTTATTACTTGCATTCTTTCCAAAATGTTATGCCTACTGTTAATAAATTGTTAATGAAAATGATTCTTAAAAATAATGTTTTCTCTCATTAAATGCCATTTTTATCGGAAACAGTTATGTCTAGAGCTATCAGCCAAGATCACCTTTTTGGCGTAGAAGACATGGCCGGTTCTAAGGCGCTTCTTAGAATTGCATTTAATTCAGTGGCGTAGAAATTAGGGGGATTGAAACCCTCAAAATACCCAAAATCCACGCCACTGAACTTTTAAAAACCTTCATTTTACAGCGAAAACAAGTGACATAATGAGCACAAATTGTGTATAAGAGCTGAACATTATATCTCAGACAAAAAAAAATTCACCTTTGACCCCCTGTATATTGAAAACAGTACGTCTGAGCATATAAGTTCATAGGAAAAAAAGGCTTATTTTTTCATGTAGAATCACATCACATCCTTCTCTAGGTTCGAGAACTAATAATATCAATGGCGGCAAGTATAAAATGCTAGCTATTGCCGCTTTCGTAAACTTTCACAACTTGAAAGATAAATCACGAGCTCACCAACAATGATTAATATTTCGAGCGCCGGCGCTAGCATAAGATAACTTAATTTTATGCATTTTTTACATTGAACACGAACAGTAATAATAGTACTGTAAGATAATAGTAGGTACAATGACAAGAGTAACGTATCTATTAAAGAATATAATATACTTATATTAAACAAACTACATACAATAATACAATACTGTAAAAAATAACAAAAAAATCGCGTAAAAAAAATAAAAATGCTTTTTTTTACTTTTAATCCAGCTAACTTCTGAATCATTTTTTTAAGATTAATTTTCTCTGCTACTCATGGTCTATAGCTAATGTCAAACCGTTTAGCCCTTTCAGGTAGTTGTGGAAGAAATTTTTAATTATTTTCAGTTGAGAAAAGCTCCTCCTCTCCACTTACCACAGTTACTGAAGTTAGGAGCAACACCTAAAGTAGTGACAGGTTTTAATACCTGACTTTAGTTTTGTTTTGCATTTTTTGCATCTAAAACGGATTCTAGTGATTTCTCATCTACCGATTCACCATCGGCAGTTCCAAGTGGTTACAATATTTCATTAACCCGTTTTTAGGTAATCAAAGGCCATCAAATCAAATCTGGATTAAAAAACATTGATAGCTTGATATATTCGAAAAACTATTTTATTTTATTTATTTTGAATTTTAATTTGGGATTATCGGCGCTTCGTAAAGATAGTTAACAACTTGTCGTCGAACTCTGTGATGCGGTTGTGTTAACTCGAAATTAGCTTGAATCTCAATAACGTCTACGTGTTCCTTACATCACAGAGCATTTTATTAAAAGCCGCATTCAAACGAAGATCCTTGAAAAAAATTGTACAATTTTTATTAGCTCGGTAGCAGATGACAAATCATGGTCTTTAGTCTGTAGTAGTTTGCTGATCGGAATAATAAGTAGATATACAGGGCCGATTTTGGCTCAGTTCAAGGTTACTCGCCCTTTGGTAGTGAGAAAATCTAAGCTCTTCAAATTTTAAGGTCAAATTTTTGGCGGGAAATTTAAATTTCAAGGTCAAAATTTAAATCTAAAAATAGAATTTTCAAGGTTTTCATATTACAATTCGTTGAAATCTAAAAATAAAATGTTCAAGGTCAAAGTTTATTGACCTGCACCATATTACAATTCTTAGAAATCTAAAAATAGCACTTTCAAGGTCAAAGTTTATTGACCTTCATCGTATTACAATTCTACAGTAACTGACCTACTAATTTGATAAAAGAGTTGAAAAATTCAAACTTCAAGCAGGTTCTTGTTGATTTCTTCATTTTACATTGGCCACTGATGAATGGTATCATTAATTGGTAATCAAATCATCATCTCATCCTTTATTTCAACATCTCAACTTCCACCTTCAAAATCTGAAGAATCAGTTCGTGGAAACGTGAGGAGGGGAGCCTTGAAGGTTAAATTCTTGGAAATGCTACCTCGATTAGATCAACATGCAAACGACAGTCTTAATAAAATAAAAAGTACCCTTTCCAGTTCTAGCAAAATAAGCATTGCTAACAGACCCCCCGTAACCGGGCGTGCAGCGCGTGCAACGCACGCGAGCGCCACTCCAAAGGGGCGCCAAACTGAAGGTTTGGCAAAGAAAATTTTTTTAATCCAGAAAAATATATAAAAAAATTTTTTTTTTAATAATAATGCGCAGGGTGAATAAAAATAGAGAGAGAATTAAAAAATTCAAATATTTAACTAGTTTGCTGTTTGTCGCCTTTCGGTTCTCAACTGCTCGCTTAGGTTTTAGTTCTCGGAAACTTAGGTCGCTTGACTTGCCGCTTTGAGGTCGGTGTGTTTCCAGTGACCGTTCTACTGCTGCTCGTATTCGCTTCGCTATGGTTGTCCTCGAACTGTGGAATAAAAGTAAGTAAATGCCTTTACTTATCAAGTTTCAAGCAAATACTTAATGGCCACATTTAGTTTGTTAAGGATAATAAAGCATTAACTTTCGGATTGACGGGTAAAAGCGTTCACTTGTTTTTATTCACCCGACCCAATGTAAGAAATATTTATTTTGGTGCTACGACATATTACATTTTCATACAGTTTTAACTTAAGGTTTTATTAAACACTTAGAGATGAAATTAATAATTTTATCAATATTTGTATATAATATACATAGATAATATTTTTAAGTTAAACTACTACTTTAAATAAAATCTGGTGCACTAAAAACGGGAAAATAATTATTAGGACACAGTATGAGACTTTCTAAAGATTCTAACCTCTTTAAAAATTAAAAATTAATTTAAAATGTGGGATGTAGGTTAAAATATTTTTTTAGCGAACTTGCGCCCCCACGTTTTTATTTTTAATTGTTAAATGTTCCAGAGGTCAGGATATCTCAGAAATATTTTTACCTATACTTTCTATTTTTTGATTCTTAGTTTGTCACTTGACTAGAATTACCTCTACTCTACGACTGCAACATTAAGGTCAGGATAAAAAGACCTTTAAAACGAGGTATCACTTGATCTCCTTCTAATTTAAAATTTTTAAGGGCAGCTCTCACCCTCGCTCAGGGGTTGATACTGTGGGGTTAAACATAAAATATGATAATATAATATTTTCACGGAAGCCTAAAATATGTGCGAAAAGTTTTGTAAGAATCGGTTGAGTAGAAGTAGTTCAAAGAGCTATGGAAAATTAAAAACAAACAATAAACAACTATACAGGTCGAGCGATATTAAATAAAATCGTTTATTAACAATTAAACCCTTATTTTAAATTTTTGTTAATATTTAACATTTTTTTTTGTAAATAAAGAATTGCATTTTTTTAAACCAAATCCGATTATGCAGTATTCGTAAATCGCCAAGCTTGTCTATAAACGTGAAAACTTGTCCAGACTTGCATTTTTCCAGTTCGGACTCGAAAGGTTCACGGGGTATAAATTAAAACAACGAAAGGCGTTAGCTAATCAGTTCTTGATATTCACACAAGAAAACGGAAGATAAATTATAAATTAGACGTGTTTTAAAGTGGTAGAAAGAAAACATTCGATTCGATCAAGTGTTTTATATTTTTTGTTATTGTGTTTGGTGTGGAAATTAAATTAAGGGTTGTTAGGGCCCACTCAAATAATCTGTTGTAAATACCAGTTTTTTTTTGTTTAACAACCTATAAATAGGTAAGCATTACTGTAAACGAGTTAGTTGTAAAATAAACGCTCAGCAAACAAGTCTACAAACAATACATACAGTCCACTAGTATTATTATAACCAGCAACACAATTTGGGTAAAACCAAATCAATCCAACATTTTGGTCCTTCGAGCCGGATCAAGCAACGTCGAAGATAAACAATTTCCAAGGTTACAAAAGCTATTCGAAGATACAAACTTTCAACTGGTGAGTCATTCCCATTATTGCATGTGCATTTCCTATCAATTAGCAATTTTTACTATTATTAAGTACGATCTCTATTTGAATTAAAAATGTCGAATGTAAATAAATTGCAAAAGAGTCGATCTAGTTTAGTTCGTCAAATTAATCAAACAAAGGACTATATCAATACAATTGATCTAAGAAATTTAGACGCTGTAACAATTAAACAGTTAGAAACGCGATTAGTTAATATTGAACCATTACTTTCCAAATTTAATAAAATACAATTAGAAATCGAAATTAAATCAGATAACGAAGAAGATGTAAAAAATGATCAAGTCTTTAGTTTTGAAAATTATTATTACGATGTTGTAGGGAAAATTAAAGCGGCAATAACAAGCTCAGTTCAATCAAATGTATTACAAGGTAACCCTTCTAGCAATGATGCGTTATCACAAGTAAAATTACCGACAATAAAATTACCTACGTTCCATGGACAGTATAGCTCTTGGTTAGAATTTAGAGATGCGTTTAATGCCCTTATACACGATAATAAAACACTTACAAATGTTCAAAAATTTTACTACTTAAGATCCTCCTTGAACGGCGAGCCAGGTAAAATTTTAGAATCAATTGAAATCACTAATACAAACTATGAAATAGCCTGGAAGCTGCTACAAGAACGTTACGAAAATAAAAAATTACTTATTCATAACCATTTGAAAGCTATCTTTGAATTTGCAATGTTACCAAAGGAACCCCACATTCAATTACGGCGGCTATTTGATACAATTACGAAAAATTTACGGTCTCTAAATCCTTTAGGTGAACCAGTGGATAAATGGGATACAATTTTAATTTATATTATAACATCAAAACTTGATACAACTACTAGGCGCGATTGGGAACAATTCCATATTACTAGTAATCTTCCTACAATGGAAGATATGAATAAATTCTTAAAATACAAATGCGATTTATTAGAAAAATAAGAATATAATAAGTTAGAACGTAAGGTCGAGACCATGATAGAGTATTCAAAAAAAAATTTTAATTCATATGTTAGTACCGAAAGGTATGTTTGCAATTTTTGTAAAGATTCTCATTCTCATTAAAACTTTAAAACTTTAAAACTTTAAAACTTTAAAACTTTAAAACTTTAAAACTTTAAACTTTAAAACTTTAAAACTTTAAAACTTTAAAACTTTAAAACTTTAAAACTTTAAAACTTTAAAACTTTAAAAACTTTAAAACTTTAAACTTTAAAACTTTAAAACTTTAAAACTTTAAAACTTTAAAACTTTAAAACTTTAAAACTTTAAAACTTTAAAACTTTAAAACTTTAAACTTTAAAACTTTAAAACTTAAAACTTTAAAACTTTAAAAAACTTTAAAACTTTAAAACTTTAAAACTTTAAAACTTTTAAAATTTAAAACTTTAAAACTTTAAAACTTTAAACCTTAAAACTTTAAAACTTTAAAACTTTAAACTTTAAAACTTTAAAACTTTAAAACTTTAAAACTTTAAAACTTTAAAACTTTAAAACTTTAAAACTTTAAAACTTTAAAACTTTAAAACTTTAAAACTTTAAAACTTTAAAACTTTAAAACTTTAAAACTTTAAAACTTTAAAACTTTAAAACTTTAAAACTTTAAAACTTTAAAACAATTTAAAACTTTAAAACTTTAAAACTTTAAAACTTTAAAACTTTAAATTTAACTTTAAAACTTTAAAACTTTAAAACTTTAAAACTTTAAAACTTTAAAACTTTAAAACTTTAAAACTTAAACTTTAAAACTTTAAAACTTTAAAACTTTAAAACTTTAAAACTTTAAAACTTTAAACTTTAAAACTTTAAAACTTTAAAACTTTAAAACTTTAAACTTTAAAACTTTAAAACTTTAAAACTTTAAACTTTAAAACTTTAAAACTTTAAAACTTTAAAACTTTAAAACTTTAAAACTTTAAAACTTTAAAACTTTTAAAACTTTAAAACTTTAAAACTTTAAAACTTTAAAACTTTAAAACTTTAAAACTTTAAAACTTAAAACTTTAAAACTTTAAAACTTTAAAACTTTAAAACTTTAAAACTTTAAAACTTTAAAACTTTAAAACTTTAAAACTTTAAAACTTTAAAACTTTAAAACTTTAAAACTTTAAACTTTAAACTTTAAAACTTTAAAACTTTAAAACTTTAAAACTTTAAACTTTAAACTTTAAAACTTTAAAACTTTAAACTTTAAAACTTTAAAACTTTAAAACTTTAAAACTTTAAAACTTTAAAACTTTAAAACTTTAAAACTTTAAAACTTTAAAACTTTAAAACTTTAAAACTTTAAAACTTTAAAACTTTAAAACTTTAAAACTTTAAAACTTTAAAACTTTAAAACTTTAAAACTTTAAAACTTTAAAACTTTAAAACTTTAAAACTTTAAAACTTTAAAACTTTAAAACTTTAAAACTTTAAACTTTAAAACTTTAAAACTTTAAAACTTTAAAACTTTAAACTTTAAAACTTTAAAACTTTTAAAACTTTAAAACTTTAAAACTTTAAAACTTTAAAAACTTTAAAACTTTAAAACTTTAAAACTTTAAAACTTTAAAACTTTAAAACTTTAAAACTTTAAAACTTTAAAACTTTAAAACTTTAAAACTTTAAAACTTTAAAACTTTAAAACTTTAAAACTTTAAAACTTTAAAACTTTAAAACTTTAAAACTTTAAAACTTTAAAACTTTAAAACTTTAAACTTTAAAACTTTAAAACTTTAAAACTTTAAAACTTTAAAACTTTAAAACTTTTAAACTTTAAACTTTAAACTTTTAAACTTTAAAACTTTTAAACTTTAAACTTTAAACTTTAAACTTTTAAACTTTAAACTTTTAAACTTTAAAACTTTAAACTTTTAAACTTTTAAACTTTTAAACTTTAAACTTAAACTTTTAAACTTTTAAACTTTAAACTTTAAACTTTAAACTTTAAACTTTTAAACTTTAAACTTTAAACTTTAAACTTTAAACTTTTAAACTTTTAAACTTTTAAACTTTTAAACTTTTAAACTTTTAAACTTTTAAATTTTTAAACTTTTAAACTTTTAAACTTTTAAACTTTTAAACTTTTAAACTTTTTAAACTTTTAAACTTTTAAACTTTTAAACTTTTAAACTTTTAAACTTTTAAACTTTTAAACTTTTAAACTTTTAAACTTTTAAACTTTTAAACTTTTAAACTTTTAAACTTTTAAACTTTTAAACTTTTAAACTTTAAAACTTTAAAACTTTAAAACTTTAAAACTTTAAAACTTTAAAACTTTAAAACTTTAAAGCTATAAATACCAGATATTTTTAAAACTACCCATAAACAAACGAATTGATGAAGTTAAGAAGCTTAGACTTTGCATAAATTGTTTAAGAAAAAAACCACTCTATTCAAAATTGTAACCATTCGTATTGTAAGGAATGCAATAAACCGCACAATACTTTGCTGCATTTAGAAAATTCCGGAAATCATACAAATTCTCCACAACAGGTAGAAAATGTAAATAATCTACGCGAAATTCCAGGTACTTATTGTTCAAACAATTTCTATAGTGAAGTATTATTAGCAACGGTTATGATTAAAACTAAAGATAAGTTAGGAAATATTTTCTATTGTAGAGCATTGTTAGATAGCGGAAGTCAAATTAATTTTATAACCGAAGCTATGTGTCAAAGGATAGGATTAAATAAAAATATAATTAATTTTAGTATTCAAGGGGTAGGAGAAACACTTTCAAAAATACAATATAAAACTGTATTATCTATCGAAGCGATTGAAGGAAATTACAATGAAGATATTTCGTGTTTAGTATTACAAAAAATTACGAATAATCCATTGGCGTAGCCAGCGAGGGGCAGGGAGGGGCAACTGCCCCCCCCCCCCTGGAAGAGCAAAAATAAATTAAATAATTTTTAAATTTTAATAAACAAAATATTAAACCTAAAATATACATATTTTTCTGTTCTGCATATTTTTTTGTTATCTGTTTTATATATTTTGTTTGTTGTTGTGGTTGTTTGGTTGCTTTTATGAATATTTTAAAATTAATTAATAACCTCTAATAAATAAAATTATTCGCGTGTCCTTTGTCACTAAAATATATTTCATCAGCAAAAAACAAAGCTGTTTGAAAAACTGACATAGTGCTAAATATATATTAATAGCGTTTTCGATCTATGCATTTAATGCATTGGTGCACACCAGAATTGTTCGGCCTGTTTTTTTGTTTTCATTTAACTACATTTTTTAATCCTATTAATTAATTAAAATAAATTTACTCAATAAGTAGTTTTAGTGTGAAATATTTTGAAACAATTCAATACACAATCCTACATCAGAATCCGAAATAAATACTCTTATAACGTACGTAAGACCTGCACCAACAAGTTAAAACAAAAGTTGCCTGAACGAGACTCGGGATCGTCAGTGTACGGAAAAATGTCACGCCCGAGTGCAGTTCGTGCAAAACTATCAAGTGGTTAAAACACAACTTGCTCCAAATCCTAACATAGGACAATATTTTTTGCAACAACTATTGAGTTGGTGTGTAAGTGCTCTTGTCTAGCGACAGTGGCGAAACTACAAAATTTTTCTGGGGGTGGCCAGGCCCCATGGGCTCTTTTTGGGGAGGGTGCGTATAAAAATTTTGTTGGGCGTACACACCACTTTTTATAGATGCATGCGATGAAAACTACGTCAATCTTGTTTTACTCTCAATTTTAAACAGTTTTGGTTTTCATCATCATGGTTTGTCATATACCTACTTTAAGTAAAAGACTTTCTTGTTTTCACATTTTATTTAGGAAATATAACATATAAGTATGAATAAAAAACTTCAAACTAATTTTAGTTTTCTATCTGTTTTATAAAACAGAGAACTTGTTCAGCCGACAATTTCTGCTTAACTAAAGCATTTTCGATACAGAGAAGTGATAAATTTGAAAATCTATCTTGTACCATTGTGGTTCTCAGCCATGTTTTATCCGCCTCATAACGGAGAAACTTCTTTCGCAACCAGCTGAACTGATTGGAAGGCCTAAAGCAATTTGTAGTAATTTGTAAAGATTTGAGTCAGATCCCTTCACTTGAACTTTTAGATTTTCCAACGTGATTTCAAGATTTTTATTTTTGAATAAATTTCGTATCACTAAAACTTCAGCTTGAGTGTTGAGATTTCGATATTGAAGGCCCTCTGATAATTGCCGACGAACTCAAATGCTTGATCCAAATCTAGCTTCATAAAGGAATCAATCGATCTTGCAAGGGAAGATTTTCAAATCGTTTTTTCATATTGCCAATCACGTTGTCCATGACTTGGTAGTAAATGTTGACTTTCCAGTATTCGGGAGCTGTAGTTCCTGCAGGTATGTCGATCAGAGCTGATTTACCCAGGGTTGAGTCAGATAGATATTCATTAAGCCTTTCTGGTTGCTTCCTTTTTTTTGAAATCCTTAAAGGCTCCATACAAATTTCTTGTTCTCCTGAGAATTTTTCTATTTCACTCCACAGGTCCTCAAATTTGTTCCTCTTCTCTTCAAAGCTACTTATAGTGCTATCTATGATATCACTAGCCTGACCTAGTGTGGCATCTTTTCTCTGAAAATATTTACTCAGTACATTAGCGACCATTAACACTAAACGGAAGACGAACAAACAAACGATAAATTGTGGCTTTATCATTGATGCCTGTATTCCAAGTGCTCCTACAGAATTTTTGTCTCGCCCTTATTCAATTTCCTCATCCAGAGCATTTCGAATTGCTTGGAAATTTTTCAAAAGGGATTTGCAATTTTCATATCAACTCCACCTGGTACTGCTAACACTTCCCATTTCGCCCCTGACGTTATACCTAGAGCATCACGGGCGTTTATGAGATGAGAGTGATGACCGGGTTGAGAAAAGTGGACGTATATTGCCTCCAGAGTGTTGAAAAATGCAGCTGCAGTAGACATCTTAGCACAACTGTCGACAATTACCAAGTTCATCCTGTGTGCCAAGCAATGAAAGTAAATGGCTTGTGGATGATCCTCCCTTATTTTGGATTGCAGTCCTTGGTGTTTCCCAGACATAACACTGGGTCCATCATAAGATTGGCCAATTATTCAACAAACTGCATTTACCTAGATTCTTTTTAATAGGTATTTTTAAACTCTCGGCATCTCTAGAAGAAGAACAATCTACGAAACCAAGAAAACGTTCCTCAACTTCCAAGCCAACGGTATATCTGATTGCCACGGACAATTGTTCTTGTTTGTAGCACCTAGCTTCATCAACCATTATCGAAAAAAAACCACATTGCCGCAGTTCTTCTACAATCTGTTCAATAACAAGTTGAGATGCGATGCTTATTATTTCATTTTGTATTTTGGAACTGCAATAACTGATATGTCTGTCTAGATGCATCGAAAAATTCGTGTCATGTTTTGTCATAAGTTCACCCAACTCCAGAAAATTTCCTCGGTTAGTAGATGTTGCGTCTTCTCGATGTCCTCGGAGTGGCAGCCCTTGACGTGTCAAGTATAAAATCATGTCTATTAATTTTATCATATAATCTCGGTTCTGTATTATCATTTCTTCATGTTGTATGGTTAGCTTCTTATGAACATCTCCGGCCTTCAAGGAATGCTTGTAGCCTACAAACCTTTGCATACAGTCACTGTGAGCCAAAGAGGTGTCATATTTTCTCAGCGACTCACTTAGTTTCCTCCAATTACTGAACCCATTAATCGAAAACTTTTCATTTTGATCTCGAATATTTGCAGAATGCCGAAAATGTCTGCAGATAAAGCAGAACGCTTTATCTAACTTCACACTATATTCAAGCCACTGATAAGTATCAAAGAATTGAGACGAAAACGATCTCCGTCTATCTCCAAATGAACTTTTTGGAAAAACAACCCTTGGGCCCCTTGGCTGCGAAGGACCACTATCAAGAGTTCCCAGATCTTGATCTTCTGGATCATTTCGTCCTCTTTGATTTGTTTCTGCAGATGTAAAAACATCGGATGTTTTGCTACCTTGCCCTTCTTCAGCGGCTTTATTTACATCTCCTCGTATGCCTACCAACATTTTCTATATTTGAAGTTGAAGATTGTGTTAAATCACAAGCTATCTCAATATTTGTTGTTGAGTCACATACTGGAGTAGACGTTTGCCTTGTCTCAGTCTCATCTTTGTCGCGTCGATTTGTGGCAGATGTGAAAAACGATCGTGTCTTTGAATTCATGTTCAAACCGCCCACAATCTGCAATCTGCAACGCAAATAAAAACAAATTTATAAACACCGAAGCTAACTGCTCGGACACTGATGGGGAAACAAGTAAAAGGCGTGAAAGAAAGTACAAATCAAAATCCCTTTGCAGTTTTAGCTTTAAACTATTATTATTATTATTAGCTGAAACTTGTGATGCAATCTTTCCTTTTTTTTCACCCATCAAAATTGTAACATCTTATAATACTCTAAAACAAACATACAAATAAGTAAAATTACCTTAGTCCTTAGTTGTTTGTGGCAGTTGGCCTTGGCAGTGGCTATTTGTTTGCTTTGATGTTTTATTTTACACAGCACTGTGCTGTCAGCACAAAAGACTCAGAACATGGAACACCGAACACGGGTTATATTGGCACTTGGCTCATAATAATAATAATAATAATAATAATATTACATAAAACATTAAACATAACTATAACAAGTACTAACCCCATGAATTCATCTTGCGTTGCAGCGTTGCTTATATAGGTACCGATGACGCAAGCAACCCTTCTCGAATCTTCTAGAAGTTCGATGACTAATAATTTACGTAAGCTGCTGTCTGCGTCTGCCGAGGCACCGTAATTATGATTCATACATCTAGATTGTTCGGAATAATGAGTCACCATTTCCGGTATGTTACACTATTTTAAGTTTCAAGTCTCGCTTCCTTTATAAAAGTTATCTTTTAGAATGTTAATGTAAACTGTATGTAAACTAATCTAATCTACTAATCTTTGCGGCGTATTTATGCTTGCTGGGTTTACTACATCGTGAAAGAGGAACTATACATGCTATTGTTTATGCATCAACACTCAACGCGTATCAGTATCATGAACCAAAACAATTCCAAGAGCAGCACAGTCACAGTCAGCAGTCTACCGCCGCCGCGCCGCTTAGCTAAACAAATATTATTTCACCGATACAACTTATGCTCGAATGGCGAATATTCTAATGTCCTTACATAATAAATAATAATTAATAATTGTACTTATTACTATGTCACCGAGTACAACTCGTTTGTTTATCGCAATGGTTTAAGATTTAACGAATTAAGTTGTTAGATGGAATTTAAGATAAGAATGAAAAATGGGGAAGTGCTCCGTTTTTCTGGGGTGTGTCACGGCTTGCCTGTGGTGTGCCTGGCACACCTTCCACCCCCCTAGTTTCGCCACTGTACTAGCGACAGTGTCCTATTTAATAGTGTAACGAAACGACACTGGTTTTGTTGTTCCAGAAAAATCTATAGACAAGTGAGGAATATACGGGAACCGGCGATGCGAATGTTCTGGCAATTTCTAGGCTCAAATAGGGTATATGAAATTGCCTATCCGGCGCGAAGACAGTACATAGTGCAGGATACGAAGTTGCATACGGCGAATAAAAAGCGAGGCGCGAGATTTAAAATGGAATAGTTAAAAAGTGTTGAGAAAGCGAATATTTGTGTTGTTTTGTTAACTTTATTGGTTTTAAATAAAGTTGGTGTGAATAGTTATCAGTGTTAAATTATTGCCTGAGAAACAAGAGGGAAAATCCGTAACAATAGTTTTACCACAGAATAAAGAGACAGAAATCACAGAAAAGACATAATATGGATATAAGAAATTGGTTACAAAAGGTAAGTTAAATAATTTCAGTAGAAAATTAAATTTTAATTAAAACTTTAGAGTCATTCCATTAGAAATGGTCCAAAATTTGAAAATTGGTTGCTCGACCAGCACCAAATAAAACAAAACTACCATGTAATGATAGCTTGTAATGTAGATATGTTATATCCTATGTTAATTTTTGTTCAAAATTATTTGTATCGCAACGTTTGGAAAACAATTCAATTGCAGCCCTTTACAAAATTGCCAATTGCTCTTTACTCTTTGCTTGTATCTTTGTGAAACAATTTTTATTAGCTTTGGCAAAAAGATTCTGTGCATTATTAATATAATTTTATATATTTTCATTATTATGATGCCGACTTTTTGCCTTCTAATTATAACAAAATTACAATAATGCACCGATTTTGACAGCTGATATCTCAAATGGGACTAAATATAAAACTTGAAATTTTCACATATTAAAGATCAAACAGCACTTTATACGTGCTATTAATTTCATTTTGTGTTTTTAATCTAGAGAAAAATATTAACATCGGATATATCCACATTATAAGCTATCATTACATGGTAGTTTTGTTTTATACTAATTTTTATACTAGGACTAAGAACAAGAATGATATTAGGTTATTATTTTAGGTCAAAAATCTCTAAAACGGAAAAAAGTTCATGATGACAGTAGTGGAAGTGGAAGCAATGATTGTGATGGAGATGAAAATAAAATGGTCAGAACATCAAAATCGGAATCCATTTTTGAAGGAGGCTCAAGTAGTTCTTCAAATCTACATGTCTCTGGAAGTGGGGCCTCTGACCAACTGAAGAACGCGATGGCTACCATGAAAATGACATTGGTCGTTATGTTAGTTGTGCCAATAACTTACCTTCTGAAAAAAAGAAGGAATTGTTGACAAACCCTTGGGTTCCATCATCCAATTACGATTTTGCTTCTGATGCCATTCACTTGAAAAGAAAATTTAACCATCGCTGGTTAGATCAATATACTCCATGGCTGGTGTACTCAAGTCGTTTGAAAGGTGCTCTATGTTTGTATTGTGTTTTATTTCCGTCAAGAATTGCTACAGTTAAAGGTGTTTTGGGGTCATTTATGGTAAGGCCTTACCATGAAGTTTAAGGATATACATGAACATTGCAGAAAGCACGTTGGCAGCCATTACCACAAATCTTCAACAGCTGCTGCAAAAGCATTTCTTGAAAATGCTCCTCTTGAAGTCCAGTTGCAAATAGGGCACCATAAGACGATTGAAGAAAATAAACAAATATTGTCAGCAATTATTTCATGCATAATATTTTGTGGAATTCATGATTTGCCGCTTAGAGGAAAACAAGGAAATGAGGGAGTTTTCTTTGACCTTTTAAATTTGAGGATTGACTCTGGTGATGAGAAGCTAAAGAGCCGCTTGGATAAATGTCAAAAAAACGCACCAACAATTCAAAATGAGATCATACAATTATGCGGTGAAGTTATCAAAGAAAAAATAATCGAAGACTGTAAACGGGCAAAAGCTTATGCTGTAATGGCTGATAAAACAGCAGATATCGCTGGAAAAGAGCAGCTGTCTATTGGATTAAGGTTCTATGATGAAAGCCAAAAAATAATCAGGGAGGAATTTGTAGGCTACATTGAGTTAAAATATCAATATGCTTCTACAATCGCTAGCGCAATTCAAAGTTTTTCAGAAGATAATAATTTTTCCGCCGATAATTGTGTAGGATTCGGATTTGACGGGTGTTCCACGATGGCCGGCAAAGAAGGTGATGTACAGGCCATTCTTTAAAAAAAAGTACGCTAAATCTTTATTTTTCCATTGCTCCAGCCACAGACTAAATCTTGTGGTCAATGATACTAGCAAGCTACCAGAAATAAGAAACACAATTGCAACGGTTAAAGACACAATAACCTTCTTTCGTGAATCGCCAGCCCGCAGAAAATCGGTTCCAAATCTTTCACGGCTTTGTGAAACCAGATGGTCGGAAAAATATAAGAGCATACAAAAATTTTCAGAAAGCTTCAGTGACATTGTTAAAGCACTAGAACATCTATCTGTCGAAGGAAACTATGCAACAAGAAAATTTGCCTACCAATTGCACTATGCAGTTACTAAACCAATATTCATCTTAGCCTTACACATAATTGCAATCTGCAATTTTGGAATCCGTTGTAAACGTTTTACGAGGTAAAAGTATGGATTTGGTTATGGTGAAGAAACATATTGATGATATTCTAGATGTAGTCAAAGAAGATCGACAAGATGTCGAAAATGTTTCTTGTGAATTATTTAAAAATCACTTGATATCGCAGAGAAAGTAGGGGTTGAATTGTCAGTACCACGAGTCACTCAAAAGCAAGTACACAGAAGTAATCCACCATCTGAGTCTGTAGTTGAATACTGGAAGCGGTCAATAATCATCCCCTATCTTGATTCCTTAACTTCGTCTTTGGATGCTAGATTCTCCAACGAAAATACACCTGCTTTTGCTTTAACTTATCTTCATCCTTCAAGCATGCTCAAAATGGCTTCAAAAGATTTCAAAAATAATGCAGAATCTTGGGTGATGTCTCTGCAGAATTAGATTTGTGGTACAATATGTGGAAGAAAAAGAATTTAGCAGAAGACAAATTAGAGGACATTGAAGTGGCTAGACTTTTGGAGGAAGCTAATGTTTTTTTCCCTGCAACAAGGCACGCACTGCTAATATTAAGTGCTTTCCCATCCACTACTGCTACCGTGGAAAGATGGTTCAGTACCCTGCGAAGGGTAAAAACCTGGCTCAGGAGTACAATGGGTGATGACAGACTCACTGGGTTGTGTTTGATGAGTGTGCATCGAAAATTTTTGAAGGAAAATCAGGACTGCATAGTGAAGAAAGTTTTGGATAAATTTAGTTTAAACCCAAGAAAAGTGCTATTAGTTGAATTTAGGTATAATTAAAATCTCAAAGTTTGCCTTTTTTCATTTGCCTTTTCTTTTTATCCTAAAATTTTACATTTTGAACGACCATGGACCATGGTTTGCCCCCCCCCCCCTGTTATAAATCCTGGCTACGCCCTTGGAATAATCTCCCAACAAAATCATTTAAGGTCTCTAATTTTAATTATCCACAATATATAAAATTAGCAGATCCAAGTTTCAATGTTAGTAAAGAAATAGACGTGTTATTAGGAGCGGAAATGTTCTGGAATGTTTTACTATCAAATCGAATTGAAGTACAAAAGAACGGCTTATCCTTGCAAGAAACTAAATTAGGGTGGATTGTAGCGGGAAATATTTTTTATAATTATTCAAGTAACATAGCGATTAATTGTAAAAGTACTATTGTAAAGGCGTCTATTGACGATCAATTAACAAAATTTTGGCAATTAGAAGAATGTAAATATCCATTGTGTGCCTTATCGGAAGATGATCAATTTTGTATGACGCATTTCAATGACAATTATCAACGTGATGCTACAGGTAGATTTATAGTTACCATTCCTCTAAAGGACAATGTTAGTCAATTAGGAAATACAAAAGAACTTGCTATAAATAGATTTTATAAATTAGAAAATAAGTTTACAAAAAATGTCAATTTACGCCAAGACTATATTAACTTTATGACAGAATACGAATCGTTAGGTCATATGTCTAAAATACAATTAAATGAAGATGACTTGTTGAATCCTCACTATTTTTTAAGTCACCACGCAATTATAAAGGAATCGATTACAACGCGACTTAGAGTAGTATTCGATGCGTCCATGAAATCCGATAACGGCCTATCTCTAAACGATGTGCAATGCAGTGGTCCGAAAATACAAAACGATATATTTTCTATAGTCATAAGATTTCGTAAACACAAATATGTCATAACGGCAGATATTTCAAAAATGTATAGGCAAATACTAATTAATCCAAATCAACAACGTTTTCAATTAGTTGTTTGGAGATCCGATCAAAACGCTACAATATTATAAACTAAATACTCTAACGTATGGAACCAGTTCTGCGCCTTTTTTAGCGATACGATGTATCAAACAATTAGCAATAGACAATAAGGATACTTATCCATTAGCAAGTACAATTATAGATAACGATTTTTATGTTGACGATCTTATAACGGGTGCAGATTCTACTAACGATATATTACAAATCCAATCTGAAATTTCCTCTATTCTGTCGAGTGCAGGGTTTGAATTACGCAAGTGGTTATCAAATGATAGTCAAATATTAAATCAATTCAAGGTCAATCAACAATTAGATCGGTGAAGATTCGGAGGTAAAAACGTTAGGTGTTCTTTGGAATTCGTCACGTGACATAATTCAGTACGCAACGAACAATTTGATAAATTCAGGGAAGGTCACAAAACGTACAATTTTAGCTGCTATGTCAAAAATTTATGATCCATTATCGCTCCTTGGCCCTATTATAATAACAGGAAAGATAATTATACAAGACTTATGGCAATCAAAACTATCATGGGATCAGTCGATACCACAATCTATAGTCAATCGGTGGACAACGTTTGCTCACGATATACAAAACTTAAACAACATAAAAATTCCAAGGCGTGTTTTATGCGACAACGCTAGTTATATTGAGCTGCATGGGTTTGCCGATGCGTCGGAGAAGGCCTATGGTGCTTGTATTTATTTAAGGTCCAGTAACAACAAAATTAAGTATACCGTCAATTTAATATGTGCAAAATCACGCGTGACACCGTTAAAGAAGATCACGTTGCCAAGATTAGAACTTTGCGCTGCAGTTCTTCTAGTCAATCTTGTAGATAGGGTTAAAGGCGCTATTTCTTTACAAATAATCAATTGTTATTATTGGACCGACTCTACTATTGTTTTGCACTGGGTACAAGGTGATCCAAGTCGATGGAAAACTTTTATAGCTAACCGAGTTGGCGAAATTCATAGTCTTTCAAACTTTAAGCAATGGCTCCACGTAAATACAAAGGAAAATCCTGCAGATGCATTATCTAGGGGAGTAACTACTAATGTTTTAACAAAAGATACACTACACTACACTACACTATGGTGGCACGGTCCCAGTTTTTTAAGTAATACCAATCTTAATATGGATGTGCCAAATAATCTTAATCATTTTGACAGTCAATTGTTGGAAAGGCGTGTTGTGCATCTAAGCGTAATACCACAAGATTGTATTCCAATTAATAAATATTCTTCAATAACTAAATTACAACGAGTAGTCTCATACTGTTTACGATTTATCAAAAATTGTAAGTTGCGAACTGATCAAAGAAATTCACATAATTTAACTACTACAGAAATACGTAACAGTATGGAATTACTAATCAAAATCGCACAAGGGCAATCGTTTCCGAAAGAATATAGCTGTTTAGAGAACAAAAGGGAGCTAAATAGTAAAAGCAATATATTGTCACTAAATCCATTTATTGATGAAAGGGGTCTTATTCGAGAAGGAGGTAGAATTGACAAATCTAACTGTAATTACGACAAAAAACATCCAATTTTATTATGCCCTAAACATGAACTTACTAAATTAATAATGACAAATGAACACGTACGGTTATTGCACTGCGGAGCACAACAGTTACTATATTCTACGAGAGAAAAGTTTTGGCCATTGGCTGGTAGAAGTCTGGCAAAAACTATAATTCGCAAGTGCACTCGATGTTTCAAGGCCAGGCCTAAGGAATCTCATTATATGATTACCATCGGCGCGGGTTACTAACTATATACCATTCACAAAAACAGGTATAGGCTATGCTGGGCCTGCAATGATCAAAGACAAAAAAAACAGGGGTGCAAAATTAATTAAGGCTTATATTTGTTTATTTATATGCTTATGTACCAAGGCCATACATCTCGAGGTAGTTACGGATTTAACGACAAATTCGTTTATCGATTGTTTAAAACGATTCATTGCTAGAAGAGGAAAACATTCTGATATCTTTTCTGATAACGGTAAAACATTTATTGGTGCAAATCTCAAACTAAAGGAACTTTTTAAATTTCTCGATACTACATCGGATCACATGCAAAATTATTTAGAAATTCAACAAATAACTTGGCATTTTATTCCTCCAAGAGCTCCAAACTTTAGTGGTTTATGGGAGGCCGGTATTAAAAGCGCTAAATTTCATTTATCGAGAGTAACCGGTAATACTAATTCAACGTATGAAGATTATCATACTGTTTTAATTCAAATAGAAAGTGTACTAAATTCCCGTCCACTAACTCCAATGTCGTCTGACCCCAACGATTATGATCCTTTAACTCCGGCACACTTTTTGATTGGTAAACCATTAATGGCGTTACCTGAACCCGATCTGACAACCATTAACGAAGGACGACTTTTCAAAGACGACAGCAAATGATCCAACATTTTTGGAAACGTTGGTATAAGGAATATATCTCTGAACTCCAAACTAGAACCAAATAAAAAATGACTGGGAGTAGTGTCCCGAAGGTTGGTTCCTTGGTGCTGCTGAAAGAAGATCATTTAACACCATTGTGTTGGAAAATGGGTCGCATCGAACAGCTGCATCCCGGTGGCGACAACATCGTACGAGTAGTGACCATACGAGTGAAAAATACGACAGTTAAACGTGCAGTTAGCAAAGTGTGTGTGCTTTCAATAAACAATTAGTTAAGTCCGTTCAGAAACAAGGTAGTTGAAATTATACTCATTATTTCAAGGTGGCCGGTATGTTAGGGCCCACTCAAATAATCTGTTGTAAATACCAGTTTTTTTTGTTTAACAACCTATAAATAGGTAAGCATTACTGTAAACGAGTTAGTTGTAAAATAAACGCTCAACAAACAAGTCTACAAACAATACATACAGTCCACTAGTATTATTATAACCAGCAACACAATTTGGGTAAAACCAAATCAATCCAACAAGGGTGAAATGGAAAGTATTATATTATATCATACAAAAAATAATATAAATAATTGGACATATTCTAATAAAGTAATAAAATCCAAAATTAGTTTTTTAGGCATACCAAAGTTTATTTTAAAAATTTTGTCAATGTAAATAGTTATAGTTATATTATTATACAATAGTTACATAGTTAGATTCTACGTAAAACTCGAGGATAATCTCTTAAGCTTTTGGGATATTTTAATTTTCATTATTTCAAATAATATAGCATTTAACTATTAAAATGTAAATCAAATATTATGCAAATTTTGTTATGCCAAGTCATTGCCTAAAAAAATTCAAATTAAATAATAAATGTCTTATTTATAGGAAAAAAATGCAAATGTAATTTCTGAAATAAAAATTAAAATTTCTTAAAAACCATTTAAAATAGGTATAGGATATTAAATATACAAACTTTTACAGGGTGTTTCATTCAAATTACCGAAGTTGACATCTCTTCCCGGTATAGCCGGTAGTAGTACACCGGCACCTTAACCACTTTTACTCTACTACAGTAGCACCTTTCACTTTTTTTACACATCACGTGTAGACAGGATTTTCCACCCTTATTTTACACCCACGTGTAGGACGTATTTTCCACCCTTATTTTTGCACGCTCACGTGTGAGCCCTGATTTTCACCCCTTTTTTTACACACTCACGTGTGAGACCGTATTTTCAACCCTAATTATATCGCTTACGTGAAGGACCGTATTATCCTTATTTTTATTATTTCTTTTGGGGTTAAACCTTGGCAGTATTAAGGACCTTTGACACCTAGGACTTTTGCTAACGCTAGGACAGGGGTGGGGTATGGCTTGGCTTAGAACTGTATTTAGGGTTGGAGCTTAGGGTGGGGCTGGTCTAGGGTTAATCTTAGGTTATTTGTGGTATTAAGGCCCTTCTGGTTGTAACCCTGGAGGTCCGGCAATTGTGCTCAAACTGTGTCTTGTAAGATATGCTCTCTCTCTCTCTCTCTTCTTCTCGTTCTCTCGTTCTCTCGTTCTCTCTGTTCTCTCTCGTTCCTCTCGTTCCTCTCGTTCGTCCTCGTTCTCTCTCGTTCTCTCATTCGTCTCCTCGTCTCCTCGTATCTCCCTCTTCTCCTCGTTCCTCTCTTCTTCTCGTTCTCTCTCGTTCTCTCTCGTTCTCTCTCGTTCTCTCTCGTTCTCTCTCGTTCTCTCTCGTTCTCTCGTTCTCTCTCGTTCTCTCTCTCTCTCTCGTTCTCTCTCGTCTTCTCTCTTCTTCTCTTCGTTCTCCGTCCTCTCCTCGATTCTCTCTCGTTCTCTCTCTTCTCTCTCTCTCTTCTCTCTCTGTTCTCCTCGTTCTCTCTCGTTCTCTCTCTTCTCTCTCTCTCTCTCTCGTTCTCTCTCGTTCTCTCTCGTTCTCTCTTCGTCTCTCTCCTCGTTCTCTCTCTTCTCTCTCTCTTCTCTCGTCTCTCTCGTTCTCTCTCGTTCTCTCTCGTTCTCTCTCTTTCTCTCTCGTTCTCTCTCGTTCTCTCTCGTTCTCTTCGTCTCTCTCGTTCTCTCTCTTCTCTCGTTCCTCTCTTCTCTCTCGTTCTCTCGTTCTCTCTCTCTCTCTCGTCTCTCTCGTTCTCTCTTCTCTCGTTCTCTCTCTTCTCTCTCGTTCTCTCTCTGTTCTCTCTCGTTCTCTCTCGTTCTCTCTCGTTCTCTCTCTTCGTCTCTCTCTCGTTCTCTCTCGTTCTCTCAGTTCTCTCTCTTTCTCTCGTTCTCTCTCGTTCTCTCTGTTCTCTCTCGTCTCTCTCGTTCTCTCTCGTTCTCTCTCGTTCTCTCTCGTTCTCTCGTTCTCTCTCGTTCTCTCCGTTCTCTCTCGTTCTCTCTCGTTCTCTCGTTCTTCACATAAGCACGGACACTCAATACAAACACACAAAACAAAACACAAAACGAATCAAGATAGGGTATTGGGGTTTATAAATAAAATAATTTTATCTGTTTTTATTCTTTATATCCAAATGGAAGAGTATCAAAATTTTCTATTCTACGTCGCTTAGAATAACTTATCCTATACTGTTAGATTCCGGTCTACTTAATACATTATAACAACTATCTCTAACAATTTTTCTGTCATTGTATACAAACAAAGAGTCTTTACTATTACTAAGCACCATATCTTTCATCGCATCAAAGTTTATAATGCGCGAGTTTTTATAGTTTAAGGTAATGCCTTTTACTTTACACACAGATTTAATTGTTTTGTCACTGGTAGAAAACACATTATAACTATAGTTTTTTGGTCCGGCACTAACAAATTCGGCTATATAGCTCCCATCACCGTACGTCTCCAGCTCGTCGGTCATTTGGCCAAGGAAATCCCCACATCCTGGGTTCCAGTCGCCGGGTTTTGCGACAAATATCACACTGTCTGTGTCGTAATACAGAACGCGGCGGTCTAGTTTCTCCAAGTAACTGTATAGCTCTAAACGGGCATGAGCAGTTGTGTATGCGGCTATGGACACATTAATTGTTTTTGTGGCTCACCCTCTCCTCCGGTCTATCCCAATTCACCATTACAACGTTATCGTTAATAGGTATTATAGATTGTACCTGAACCAATGGATCTGTGAGTAATTTGAAAAAGTCCTTTGGTTCAGATACAATACTACTGGTTAAATTCTCGCGCTGACCAAACTTACCCCAAAAGAATTCAGCATAAGTTTGGCCAGGTACCTTAAACCGGGGTTTTTCTTAATATTATTCGCGTCTAACTGAATCCCCTCTTTCTCATAATACTCTGTCACGTACTGAGTTTTCTCGACTTCTGACGTGCAGTGGTTAGGCCACCCTGAACATTCCTGTTTTAGTTTTAAGAAATTATCTATGTAACCGCTAAATAACCCACCCTGTTTAGTTGCTCTGTCATACGTGGTTACCTCGTATTCCCAAATTTCGAAAACATTTAAAACTTTATAGTTTTTAGAGATAGCTTTACGCAGCTCATCAGCTACAAATGTTCCAACGAAACTGCGCTCGGCTTCACTATGTCCACACACTCCCTGATTTAATTCAACACCGCACGTCCTACATAACACAAACATCAGTTTGCCGTGCATTTTTAAAGGTAGAACAGGATGGTAGAGATTAGAGGGTGGTAGTACTCTGCATTTAACTAAACCCTCCACCGTGTCTAATGAAATGTCTTACATTCTAACCCTACATGAATTTTCGGATGACCTATGGGATATTTACAATATTTATTTACAAAAGGATATAATGAGCACACGTCGTAATACATTATTTTCTCAGTAATACCGTCACATTCGTGATAAAGCTTGCTAGCATTAGTGCGGCCTCCGTAAAACGCGTCACGCGGGTTTAAGGGCTCGTCATCTTGATGACCTAAACCTTGAATAAACGTTCTCAATTCGTCGTTAACGAGTATTTGTTTTTTTAAAATCGCATTCGCGCATCTCCACAAGATTATACCCGCGCTCGCGTAGAAACTGGGAGCGCGCCACCGTGTTCTCATTCCGTGCAAGCATAGAGGTATTTACACCCAGTTTAGGGTCCATGTTGGCCTGATTGGGGAAACATTCCTCGCAACCGTGCCAGTAACACCCAAGAAATTCAAAAACGGTGTTTGACTCAGCACAATAGCCGTCGACCTTAATACCTTCAGGTATTCTAAACTCGCGAGCTTTTCCTGCGTGCTGTATGGTTACTTGCTGAGAATGTTCCACCCAGCGTAACCATTGTATTGCTATTTTGGATTGATTGTCGGCACGTCTATAACCGCCTTTCGGAATAAGTCCTATAGTGTTTTCTTTAAGGAAACGTCTGCGAAACACCTTATTGCAAGCGCTAGCAATAGTGGTCGCCTCCTCGAACGGATCGACTTTATTTTGGGTCGTGAATGTGGACCAGAAACTAATGCAACCTTTAACGAGGATCCATCAGGCAATATCTCTCAATCTCCTCACTCATCTTAAAAACATAATTACTCTGGGCCGTGTGCCAGTCTAAAAGTTTTTGTCGATCACCGCTGACATCTGATCTGCACAATAATATTCCAGTGCTGGCAATGGATCCTCGTAATTCTGGTTCTCGGATGTATTGAAGAGATATGGGAAATAACCTTTGGCCTCGGGGAAATTGAAGGTTTTCGGAAATGCCGAGAGCGGTGACGGGATAAAATTAAGGGAGTCAATGAACCTAATATCACTACACTGAATAGAAATTAATTTTAAGCCGTTGCAGATGACATTAGGTCTCCATTGATTATTATTAGTTAACATGCATCTTAGCACAAAACACCCATCGTACCCCTTCATGTTATGTGCGATGCATGTAACTTTAAATTTTCTTGCTCGCTCGGCAACATATGACAGAAGGATTCAACTGGGTTTTCCCTGAAAATGTGCACTCTTTTACTACATACTGAGCATTGCTCATCTAAATTGTCAGCATGTTTGATACAGACAGAGCAAACATTCGCGGCCACGCATAGATTGGGCTCATGCAGAAACCTATCATTCGTACCCTCACACACTTTTTCTTGCATACACTCCAAATCGTAAAAGATAAACATAGATGGTTTACCATTACCGCTGTCACGTCGAGCTTTGTTAATGGCCATGTAGCAAAGATGACCGATAGGTTTCGCTCATGCATGTGGGCAGCGACTGTATCCGCATCTATGTTTACCCTTTACTTCAGTTGTTTTAAGACATTTTAAACATCTGCGCAGTTTTTCACATATTTTAGATACATTCCTGACCGTAAAAAAATCTCTTGCAATCATTGCAAGTAATTTTTGGGTTTTCAATAGAACAAGGTGGTTTTTGATGACACGCGGGGCACTGGTACATACATTTTACATGCTCTTTCTTGTTATTATACCGTTTTTGCATTGTTCACAGTAATAACTGCAAGTAAATGCTGAAGTTAGGCTGGTGATGACGTTATAGTGCTCGTCTTCTAATATTAAATTTAAAACTATTCTAGCTGGTTCCCTAGGGCCTCAAAATAAACTGAATCACCTATACGCGAATTATAAACTACAATGGTGTATGAATCTAAATGATTTTGAAATGCTTGGATGTGCTCGTAACTACCACCCTGACTAAGATCTACCCCACTATCTGGCAAAGCTGTATAGTTCGTTCTTGAAGTAAGGGCGCCCATTTCCATACCATAACGCATCGGATCGTTATTTCTAAACGCAATAGCTATGACTAGCGCGAGCTAAACAGTTATTATCGTTAATTGTCGATGGTACAACAATAATACCCTGTTTTTAGATTTACAAAAGTCTGCAAATTTTAAACCCGTCAGGTTTTGCGTCCATAGCCAACCGGCACAACCACTCTATCAACGTTTAACACTAATAAGTCACTTGAGAAAAAACTAGCGTTACTCTGCATTACCTTTTCCAGTAGCGACATTATCACTTTCACCGACAACTGGTCCACTCTTCTGAACGAAATGCCAACTGGTTTATCGGGAAGTTCGGGTTCTTAGTGTTATCCTACACGGTCTGAAGGAGCCGCATCCTTTACAATATATGAGTACAGTTCTTGGAATGCATTCTGTAAAAAATGTGTATTAGATAAATTTTTAATAAATGGTATATTTTACCTGTAGCCACGTTAGGGGATTATCCTTGCACGTCTCGTCATTGAAGTTAAACCGTAGCGTTTTACATGTGGTATTGAATTTTTTAATAAACTTACTATTTGATTCCCCAATTATATTAATATGGTTGAACCTTGAGGGTGGTACGGCCTGTTGCTGGGAACCTGAGCCCGATTGGTTCTGCTGTAATGTACTCGTTCAGTAATACAATAAAAATTAAAAAAAAAGACATACCGTTATCAGATCTTCCACAGCGGAAGTTTCCATATTCTCATCAAACACCTCCTCTAGATTTATCTGAGCAGGTCTATAAAAATAATAATTAAAATCTTTAAAATAAAAACAAAATATATACTTAACTCCAACCGCTTGTTGTACAGCTTCAACAAAATCATTATAAACATCTATCGAATCGATAGTGTCATTTTCACACAACATTTTATAAGTGATGATATTATACGCGTTTTTCAAACCCTCGTCGGTTAAACACCAGCACTGAATAATCTCAAAATATGATTAACTGAGAAAGATTCCATAGCTATGCTCTTCAAAACAGAACTAAATTAACTAAACCAAGCGTACGCTTTTATAGTATTTTACAGGGTCAAAGGTCAAATTAAGCCATTAAAATTCACAAGGATAACTTACGGTAGTCTTCAAAACTTATGACTAATTAACTTCAAGGCCAACTTGTTGCTCATAGGTCTCCTCAATGTAGAATAAGTATGCTGTTGTAAAGTAAGTTTCATAACTAGCTTCAAGGCTAACTTCAAAATGGACTTACAGCCGACTTCAAGGTCGCCTTCAAAACCAATGACTAGCTCAAAGGCTAACCCAACGCCAACTTGTTTCTCAAGGTAAAATAAGTATGATATTTTATCCTCGAATGACCTGAAGGTAAAGTTAGGTAATAACAGTTTGTACCAGAAAATCATCCTTAATGAAAATGTAATAACCTTATTTTTATTTTACCTAAGCGTTTATTCATTACGGTGTAAAACATTTATTGTTAAACTAGATCAGTCGTTTAACTTCATTGGAAAAACAATTTTAACTATACTCATATAAATTCTGAAATATAACAATAAAATATGTATTTAAAGATTACTATCTTAAAAGCTATTCTGACGTGTGATTCTCATAATTACGTTTTAAATCAGAGGTTTAATTCAATCTTGTTAATATCAAGGAGCGTTGCTTTCTTTGTAATTGTATGATGCATTTACAGAAAGTTCTCACTTAGATAAACATTATCGAAATACATTTAACCTCGGTGTGTTTTCATGACCTATGCATTTAGGAAAGAAACAGCTAAGATAATATCCATTAAAATAAAGCGTTTATAACTTTACATGAGCTCGAGTTAAATAAAATGCAGTACAATGATTATATAAACCTTTGAAGGTCATTATTACTCGTGTATAAGTTGAAAGTTTATCAAGTAGAAGGTTAAAACCAGTGATTAAAAGGAAGTGTAAAAAACAATTTAAAGCTAATTCGTTTATAATAAAATTCTTATTACAAATTACATTTAAAACAACCATCCATATCAGAATTATAGTATTAGGTAAAACATTAATATCTGTTAAAATGCTACTGAAAAGTTTGTATAAACTCCGTTAAAATTACATATATAACACGCTCAATACTGTTTCTCAAGGTAAAATAAGTATGCTATTGTAATCTCGTATCAATGTATTAATTGAAATATTTTTAATAAATTTTTTCTTAGCATGATGAATGCATGTAAACTCAAATATACATTTTTTATGGTCTGCGGTGTCATTGAAAAGACCTAATTCACTAATTCAAGGCCCGAGCTGACGCAACAAGAAAAATGATCTACAAGAATAACCCTAACTCGTTGATAATGCCATCAAATGAAGTGTTAATAAGTTGATATAGCTCGAGTTAAATCAAATATGCTAGTTACAATGATTATATAAATCCCTAAGGTCATTATTCACCTCGTGTATAAGTTGAAAAGTTTATGCATAGAAGGTTAAAACCGGTGATTAAAAGGAGGTGCTAAAAACAACTGTTAAAGCTAATTCGTTTAAAATAAGTAAAATTCTTATACAAATTACATTTAAAACAACCATCCATATCAGAATTATAGTATTAGGTAGATATTAATACTTGTTAATAATGACGACTGAAAAGTTTGTATAAATTCATTAAAATTGCATGTATCAACGACGCTCAAATACTGTTTCTCAAGCGTAAAACTAAGTATGCTATTGTAATTTCGTATTAATTGAAATATTTGTAATAAATTTATTCTTAGCATGATGAATGCAATGAATATCTCAAATATCACATTTTTTATGTCTGCGAGTATCATTGAAAAGACTCTAATTACTAATTCAATGCTCCTGTAGCTGACGCAACAAGAAAAATGATCTACAAGATAACCATAACTCTAAATACAGCTCCAGCTCTGGCACATAAACACAACACCAACCATGACTAAGCCCTCGCTCTAAGTCATGCCATACCACCTCCTGTCCTAGACGTTAGCAAAAGTCCAGTGTCAAAAGGTCCTTAATAGCCATAAGGTTTAACCCCAACAAGAAATAATAAAATAAGGATAATACGGTCCTTCACGAAAGCCGATATAATTAGGGTTGAAAATACGGATTCTCACACTGACGTGTAAAAAAAGGTGAAAATCAGGGCTAACGAGTTTCGTGCAAAATATAAGTAAGAGAAAATACGATTCCATACGTGAGCGTGTAAAAATAAGGTGAAAATCATTCTGTCTCACACGTGAGTGTGTAAAAAAAGTGAAAGGTGCTACTGTAGTAGAGTAAATAGGGTTAAGCCGGTATAATACTGCTTGTTCAAAATTTGTGCAAAATATTTTATTCGTCTATCATCCAACGATCTCGCCACGTTTCTTTTTTAAATGTTTTCGGAGCCTAGTACATCTTAATACATTTTATATTGATCTAGCATATTAGCTTATATTAGCTTCACTTGCTTAATTCTAGGAACCACAAAAGAGAAAACTACCTTCTGGCGCAAAAAAAAGTTAGAGCCCAAGAAAGGGGGAAGATGGCTGGCAAAATGAAAGATTTCTTGGTGAAAACTCAAGTTTCCAATGCAGAAACAGAAGCTTTAGAGAATCAATGTTCTGAAGTGGTCGCTGCTTCACCTGTTCCTGCACTTGAACCATCTACGAGCACATCAACTCTCAGTGAAAACGTAGAATCGGTCGAACCCATCGGCTCAACAATAGAAGCTACAAGTGAAGCTGAAACCGAAGCCTTGACTGAAATGGGCCCTGAGATGACAAGTACGATTCTTCTATCAGAGGATCCTGTCTAGCCTAGAACCATTAACAACGAGGAAGTCAGAAGATTGGTAGAGCGAGGACCTCCTTTGATAGGGCACAATTATCAATTTCCTACAAATCAAGACAAAAGAAAATTTTCAAGTACGTACTTTGTCAGAAAACTGGAGAATGGTGAAACAACAGAGAGAATTTGGCTTATTTATTCAGTTTCAAAAAACTCTATATTTTACTTTTGTTGTAAGGTTTTCGGTAAAACTATCAATACTTTTTTCTGATTCAAATAGTTTTTCTGATTGGCAACACTTATCGTTGGCTATAAAAAGACATGAAACATCAATTGTACATAATGATCATATGAATACATGGATGAGTTTGAAAAAAATGTTAAAATTATCTACTACTGCAAACGATCATCATTTACGGGTTTTAGAAACCGAAAAAAATATTGGCATGATGTTCTGGAAAGAATTGTTGCAGCCGTAAAATTTTTGTCCCGACAATGTCTAGCATTTCAGGGTTCTTCTAAAATACTTTTTCAACATGATAACGGAAATTTTCTTAAGGCTGTCGAGATGATTTCCTCATTTGACCCTGTAATGAGAGAACATCTTAGAATAGTAGAGTGCAAAACTCCCAGGAAAATTCTTTAAAAAAAACTCATTATTTAGGCTATCAAATTCAAAACGAAATCATAGAATTAATGTCTTCTAAAGTAAAAAATAATATTTTAAATATGGTACGCAGTTCCATATATTATTCAATAATTATGGTCTGTACGCCAGATACAAGTCACAGAGAACAAATAAGCCTTGTTTTGCGTTATGTGGTGTTAAATCATAATTGTAAAAAAGTTCAAATACAAGAGAGTTTTTTAGCTTTTAGCCCCATATTCGATTCTACAGGAGGACTATTTAATTTTGTAGTTGAACTTTTACGAAATTTAAATTTAGATATTAAAGACATGAGAGGTCAAGGGTATGATAACGGTGCCAATATGTGTGGAAAGCATATTGGCTTACAAAAACGTATATTGGACGCTAATCCTCGAGCTTTTTTTGTGCCATGCGCTACACATAGCTTAAATTTAGTAAATGATGCTGCTAAAGTATCAAACGAAACAGTAAACTTTTTTAATATAGTACAAGTACTCTACGTTTTTTTCTCTTCCTCCACAAAAAGATGGGGTATTATTAAAATAAAATGTTCCTGAATTAAATCTAAAACCCTTAAGTGATACTAGATGGTCAAGTAGGGTAGATGGTATAAAGCCATTAAAATTTCATTTAATTAAAATTTGTGAGTCTTCTAGAAATAGCGGATAACGATACTTTTAACATAGAAAGTAGGCATAAAGCAAGTTCTTTACTATTAAATATCCAATCATTTAAATTTATTTGTAGTGTAATTATTTGGTATTATGTTTTATTTCAGATTAATATTGTAAGCAAAATGATGCAAAGTGTACAATTGACATTAAAGTATGTCAAAACTATTTAAAAAATTTAGTCGATCATTGCAAAAATTATAGAAATGATAATTTCTTTGAGGAAATAATTGCTCAAGCGGCAAAATTAGCCGCCGATCTTGAGATAGACCAAGATTTTCCCGCAATCAATACTACTAGACGAAAATATAAACCAAAGCTTTTTGATTATGAAGCACCTCAAAATGCCAAAACCGCGTTTAAAGTTAATTTTTTTTTAAGAAGATCAAGTACTAAGCTCTTTAAATAGTACATTTGATAGGATCTCTAATTATGACAATGTTTTTGGTTTTTTTAGTAACATTTTTACATTATGTGACGATGATCTCCTAAAGAACTGCCAAGCTCTGCAACAGAAGCTTACTGATGCGGTAAAGATGGAGGCTGATATTGAGGCAGATGTTGTGTTTAATTTTGTTTGATTAAAGCTGTAAAGTTATTTTTAATTCCTCATTCTTCAAATCCTGTGCATATATTGTAATATATGTTTGAACACAATTTAACCTCATCTCTGCCAAATGTTACAATTTCCTTAAGAATACTCTTAACTTTACCAGTATCTGTGGCTTCTGGGGAGAGGTCATTTTCAAAATTAAAAATAATCAAAAATTTTCTTCGATCAACTATGCATCAAGAGAGACTATCTGGGCTAGCAATATTAGCTATAGAGCAGGAGATGGTTGACAAAATCGATTTTGATGAAGTAATAAAAGAATTTGCTGCCGTTAAATCAAGAAAAACACCTATTTAACCTAATAAAAGTTTTAGTTTTAAGTGACGGATTAAAGTTGTTTTTTTTTGTTATTAATTAATAATTTATTAATTATTATTTCCAATAAAAATTAAATTAAAGAAACTTCTGTTTTATTATAAAATAAAAAAATATATTTTTTTTTATAACTGGATTTCGTACATTAATAAAGGGCACCAAAATAACGTCCCGCACGCGGGTACCGCTCAGCCTTGCGGGGGCCTGCTGAGATATCGTAAGAAACAGGTAAATGGCGGGAATTGTTCTTCCAACGTCTAGTAGGCTAGTTCGCGTTAACGGAAATTATTAAATTCAGCCTGGATGGAAAGATCTTACATTGATCTGCAGTAATTTAAACTGTTATCATACTAATGTTATGGTTGCCGCTAGATTACCTAAATGTAATGCATTACATAGTACATAGACTAAGCTTGCATCGATTGGAGCGATACTCTAGTCATATGTTCAGATTCTACTTAAGGTAATCTTTTTCTTTATGTATTTAAAAAAACATTTTAATTACGTAATTAAAAACCTTCAGGTTTATTTTCAAAATGTCTCACCTTTTACCAATCTGCACATAGAATAGTATCGTCAGCGAATTCTACTATAATTCTATATATCCTTCTCGTTCTGACACATGCCTTTTAAAGTAGCACTTGGTTATAATTTAGACTTACCTACCGTGGGTAATCACTACCTTCTAGTTCAAACGGCAGTATATGTTTTATTGTTTCAAAGACGTGTGTATTTCACTTTGTTATATTAACAAGTGATTGTTAGTAAAATTCATATTTAATTTATTTTTAGAATAGCTTCTTTTAGCTTTTTCTCTAATTGATTTGATTCCTTTATACATTATGGATTTGTTCGTTTTACCAGTAAGGACAGATTTTAATTGACAAAATAACATATCCCATAGTACAATTAAGTTGTTATTTCTTTACGAATTACTTCTATTTTGAGAAGTTGGTTATGTCAATAGTATCATTTACAGTTTTTATAAACATACTGTTTATTTTTCGTATGTGCAAATGTTCATTCCAAGAAATATTATTTAATTCTGAGTTTCTTTGTTCAGTATTAACGTGTAGTAGAAAATTACTTATAGTATTATTTTCATTGTTCTTTTATCTAGTTGTAATTATAACGCTATAAAGAGTAATTGAAATTTTGCTACGTATAATATACGGCTTAAAACTAACTCTGTTGGCAAGTTTTTTCAAAAATTCAACTGTGACTATATCTTACTACATTAGTGAAATCATTTGTAAATCAAACAAAACCGTGTAAACCATATCTAAATTGACATAAGCGTCTACTGTCTTCTGATAAATGTATGTTTATATCGCCTATAATAATTATTTCATTTCTTAATATATAAAAGTAATTTGTTGTAATCATTTATAATTGGTAATAGTTTGTACTCATAGCTCAACAACTGCTAAGACATCACATAACAGACACTCCAAGAAACTGCATTGCTGCAGAATATTGTAAATTAATCTAGTATTTACACAAACAAACGTAGGCAGTCAAATCAGTGCAACCAAATACCCGACAGAAGTACCTCACAACGCTACGAAAATTGATTCATATCAATGAAACGCAACACACTCAATGCGTACCTCACACGGCTACGAAATGTTATGTCCACACGTCGCATCAATGTAAAAAATTGGTGGTTCAATTAGGAATTATAAGCACCAATCAGGAACATATTCTAAAATTTTTGTTTTGAGTGTTAGCCGAGTGCAATACAAAAACAAGAAAGAAAAAAACGTGAAATGGGATGTTTCATTCATAAATTATGAATATATTATTATGTTCTAAGGGTGGATCTCATAAGCATAGTAGAGGAGCAAAGACCTCGTGAGGCTCCCTATCCGAGTAAGGGTGTGTGTGTGAGAGTGGGTGTGTGTGTGTGGTGCTTGCGTGCGTGCTTGTGTGTATGTGTGTTATGTGGGTAAGTGAGTGAGTGTGTAAGTTTCTTTTTTTTTCTTATCAAATATCTCTATAACAGCTACATATAAGATTTAATATTATAATTTAATTATATTCTATGCAATTTAGCATTTAGCGAAAAAAATTTCTAATGTGGAAATTAAGTTTTTGTTCAAACTTCTTCGATATCAGAATAACTATCAACGTTATAGCAAAATATGTAGACAGATAACTCCATTTTACATGATCCTTATTTATAAAAATTTTTAATGCGAAACTCTATACTTAATAATTAAATTATGTTTAAGACGCGTTAACTATCTTTATAATATTTTTGACACGCTTTGGAATTTTTTTCATGCTAATATTTAAATGTCAAAACAGTGCGTAATTATTCCAAAAAAATTATTTTATTTCTTTTAATTTCCACTTTGTAGGTGGATAAGGTATTTATATCGAGCAATAAATAAAGTTGCGGAGTATATTCAAACATGTAATTACATTATATATTTACTTAGGTTTCAACTATCTAAACAAAACACAAGACTTAGGTATCTATTTTAAAACGAATTTATTTGCACAATTATAAAGTACAAGCCATAATAAATGATACAATTCTTGAATATTCGCATTATAAAACGTAACTTACTGCAGTTGCCTTGAACTACATAATCTACTATTTGAGAAAAATCCTGCGCCAAGTACGAGATGAAATCATATTCATACACAAATATATCCTATTTGATACTTGATAGAATCCACAAACTGCACTTACTAAACCGTCCTCTCCGCTACTAAATTTCCCTCAAAATCTAAACAGCTGCAGAAGAATTGAAAACAAGCTAGAATATTACCAAATTTTCAGTAGGTACATACGTATATCCACACGCACTTACGTAGATACGAACGAACAAACGCACGCACACAGATATACACACATACATAGATACAGACACACACCGAAACCATCGCAAAATTCATTTTTTCATAAGCAAGGACCCACAAAACAATTAAAATATATGAAATTTACTAATAACGTATAAATGCAGTTTTAATTTAAAATTATTATTAATTTTATTAAATACATAAATAAAAAGTTTAGCCTGAGTAGGATATGAACCTACGACCTGTACTTTGCTAGAGTACAGCGCTAACCAACTGCGCCATCGAAGTACAAGCCCCTATCGGTGTAAATTTTGTTTTTATGTATGTAAAACTGATGTAAATTGTTAATATTAATTAATAATAATTTTGAATTACATATTTACTTTTGAACTTATTCTTTCATAACAAAAACTTATAAGTTTATTTTTAGTATAGCCACGCGGTTAAGTTTATATCAAGGTCATCTCGAGTATATACAGGATAAGGTGAGGGTTGGCTTTTCAGCTAAGGTATTGGGGGCTCTTATCTCGGCCAAGTGTGGGCCCACAAAAAGCTGGTTCATATCTTGGCTAAAGTGTATTTCCGAGCTAAGGGGGGTACTTATCTCGACTTTTCCATCAAAACGGTTGATTCATAGGCAGGCGAACATAGAGAGTTCGTTTCTCTGCTAAGGTAGTAAGATTCTTATGTTAGTGCTCCTCTAAAAATGGTTGTTCTTGGCTTAGATGAGGGTTCGCTTTGGTACTAAAGTAAGGGGGGAGGGGGGTCTTATCTCGGGAAAGTGAATTTCTGCTAAACGTTTTGGTTCAGATCTTGACTAAGATGATGATTCTGCACTAAAGTAAAGGTTTTTATCTCACTTAAGTGTGGCTCCACTAAATCGGCTATTTTATATCTTGGCTACAGTTAGGATGTGCTTTGGGGCTAATGAGGGTTCTTATCTCGAATTGTTTTTTTCGCTAAAGGGGTTGGTTCACATAGAGGGATTGTTTTCCTGCTACAGCAGAGGGGATTCTTATCTTAGTGCAACTCCAATATAAAGGGTTGGTCTTGGCTTAAATAAGGGTTCGCTTCCATATTAAAGTAAAGGGCGTTCTTATCTAGGATAGGACTCCACTAAAGGGTTGGTGGTTTAAATCTTGGCTAAATGGTTTGTTTCCTAACTGATGTGTCGTCTGGTTCGTAACTCAACTAAGGGATTAATTCGTATGTCGGAAACAAACCCACTACCGAAGAGACAAAATCATGCACAATCTCTTCAAAGCCCTAGCCTATAACAAAACCTGCTATCAATGGTTCATTCAACGCTATTGTCCTAACGAAGACACAAATCCCCCAAATATAAATCGCTTCAGATCTTAAGATTTTCAGAGATGCATGTTTCATAAATCTACAAGAAATAAACTCATGGCTCAGTGATCTAAAAGTAAAACCAATTTTTGAAAATGAAATTTTCTAAAGAGTCTCAAACAATTACGACTCATCGATGTCGATCAAACGTATGTCTGGAGAGCTTTCAAGTTATAACCTGTTGGATAAAGATAGATTCTGTAATAGATAATACATAAAATACATAAAGAGCATTTCCAATTACTTCTTAGTCCAAAAGATAAAGTTCCTAGCGAAAACCGAAGGTCTTTGTGAAATAAAATGTAATGGATGTTTTAAATCAACCAATCAACCAGAATATCCAAAGATAATAGTATCAAATAATGGTAGTCCAATTAACGCCCACTGATTTTAAGAATTACTGCAAGAGATTTGGTATATCGCACATTTTTACCATACCTTACCATCCAAAAACAAGCGGAATTGCATAGCGAGTAAGTGTCCCACAGGACAAACGATTACAATCTTTTCTCATATCAACACAGCGCTCTTCCGGGAGAAGTTCGAGTGAAATCATATTTGGTCACCTTTGAGTAAGGTTTTTGATCAACTAAAACCAGACATTTTCAAGACCATGGATCTTGAACAACAAAAGCAAAATATATTCACGACAAGAAATCAAAATTCATAGAAAACCATAATGTATGGGTAAACGATCTTATTAGAAAAGTCGGAAAGATAATGAAACAAACAGGTCTTTACTCTTACATAAACGTAGAATGAAAATGAAAACACGGTGAACAAATACGACCTTGATTTTTGTACGAAACTGTAGCATGTGATCAAACAACCTACCCAAAAGGTTCCTCAAATTGATCCAGAGGTTTCTACTACTCCTGTTTCATATATACAGGGCAGCCCACCACAGACCACACGCTTTCTCCACAAAAAACGGTTGAATATTTTTAAAAGATTTTTGCATATCAAAGTTACATTTTCTTAAATGAAACACCCTGTATTTTATGTCATTTATGAAATCTAGAGGACAAATAAAATGAGGCGGTAAACAAAGGAAAATAGGATGAGAATGGTACCGATATTTGACGTCATCATAGCTCATATAAATAGGTATTTTATAAATGGTTTCAATGCCAAACTGCTAGAGCGCTGGTGGTGTAGCGGTAGGAGTCGTCTTCCACGCTTTTGGTACGGGTTCGATTCCCGGCTCGTGCACTTTTCTTCTCTTAGGTTACAGTAGCTTTGTTTATCCAATCCACTTTTGTTAGGTTATTGTAGTTTTATTTATGTAATCACACATCAGCACCATCCTCGCCCTTTGTTCCTTTGTTTACCGTCTCCTCAAATAAAAGTGAGTTAATGTTATGGTTCCTATACCTAACATCACAGGTTTTCAGATATTTCTAGATTTATAAAATTGCAATAGAAAATTTAAAAAGAAAATACATCCATTTTACCTTCGTTTCACAAATATTATTAAGTGAAATATAAAGATAAAGAGTTAGCTTTAATTTAATATAAAATATGGATAATAAAACATACACTGTGAAAAGGAATTGAGGGCAAATCTGATAACGTTTAAACTAGATTATCTTAATAAATTTAGATGGTACTGTATGTAACGCCTAATTATGCTATAACATTTTAATGTATTTTGATTTGTATTAAGGTTTCCTATACCAATTTTCAATAACATCAATTTCTTGCATTTTTACCTTCCAACCTATAGTAGGTTATGCAATCGACTTTTTTTCACTATCGCTAAATCGACTTATTGGCTCATTTTACGACTTTTGGGCAAGTTTCGACCATGATGTCTGGATATGTGTGTCTGTGTGTATGTATGTTAGTGTCCACGATAACTCCAAAACGAAAAATACGTACTTAAAATTTTGTATTTAAGCTTGTTTTCGCTTCGCTTGGAACTGATTAGATTTTGGCAAAAATCCAGTGGCGGTGAGGGGGGTTTATTAGAGACACTTTTTTGTTTTCATCAAATATTTCTAAAATAGCTGCATATTTCAAAGGTATAAAAATACCTAGATATAGACCTTAAACATATCGATTAATTATGTTCTATGCAATTTTTTGATATGACGCTTAATTTAGCGGCAAAAAATTCCTAAAGTAGAATTTAAGTGTTAATTACAATTTATATATGTATATATACTATTTTCAACAATAACGTCATTTTTTTGCATTTTTTAATTAGACGCTGTACTGAGTACCTTTCTAATAAATCAAAATTATTTTGCGGTTGTTGATGCATTTAAATATTAACTTATTTGCTTTTAATGGAATATAGAATAATAATGGTTATCGTTACGAAATAATTTTAACATCATACTTACTAGAAACAGGTATCCAAGTTTCTTTATTTCAATAAAACATCTGCGGAAATGTTCAATATTTTAAATTTAATTTACAAAAAGAAAAGCAAAAGAAAAACACGGATATTAGGTGCAAAATTTAATGGAATAAACATTAAAGAACATAGGAAATCCATGACGCATATTAAAATATAAGGCAAAAACTCTCGAATATGAACATGTACACTAATAAATGAGATTTAGTCTTATTAATTAGTGAATTCGTAGCACCAAATAAAATGTTCTAATGTCTACAATAAATTTTCAAACTGGCGACCGTCTTGTTCGTTACATAACTGAACTCGTCTTAAGAGTGAAATTTGCACTTTCCGTAACATTTGTGGTGTTTTTATTCTAAATCCAGCACATATCCTCTCTTTCATACCTTCCGGGGTTGTTGGTCTGGTATCGTAAGCAATATTTTTAATGTAGGGCCACAGAAAAAAAATCAATACAAGTTAAATCTGGGGACTTGGCTGCCAAATTTATAGTTCGCCCTTCTCCCAATCGATCTATTTGCGAAGCTCTTATTTAAATACGTGCGAACGTTAGCATGAAAGTGTGCTGGAGCGCCATCTAGCTGTAACCACAACTTTGCTCAAATATTGAGAGGAACGTTTTCCAACAGTTCTGGCAATTCCTACATTAAAAATCGGCGAAATTCTAGCCCGTTTAAATGACCATAAAAAAAGTATGGCCTACTACTTGATCCCGAACAATGCCGCCCCATACGTTAACTGACCATCTGTGATGGCGATCGACTGTATGGAAAACATGGTCTTCATCATTATAATAATGAAAATTGTGTCTGTTAAGAAAGGCGTGATAATGAAACCTAGATGTGTCAGAAAATAAAACAAAATTAAAAAAAAATTCTTGTGCGAATTGATCCATAACCTATAAACAAAACTCCACTCGTTGATAAAAATCCGTGTCAAAAAGGGCTTAATGTAGTTGGATATGTTATGGATGAAACTTGTGTTTCTCCAGTATCCTTTGAATGCTACTTATATTAACTCCAGTTTCGAAATTTGTTTTACGTTGGCTTAGTGTGGATTTTCGATTACAGAGGCAAATACTTGAAATTCATTCTCTGCATTACCGACAACGCGCTTTTCTCTAATATGTTTTTCATATACCACGCTTCCGGTTCTACGAAAATCTCGAAATAGTCTTTTGAAAACAACCTTATTCGAATGATTTAGCTCAAACAATTCTCTTGGCATTCACCAACTACTAAAACCACGTCGATTCTTTCTTGAAGTGAATACATTTTTGTATTGAAGTTTCTGCAAAAATCAGCATGATAAATTAATATTAAATTAAATGGCAGTTATGGAATCAAAGGATTGGCAGACATTACGTGAAAAACAGTCAAAACCGCCCTGATTTATAAGAAAGGTACTCAGTATACCGTCTAATTAAAAATATCTGGTGTGGAACAGCACACGACCTTCCAACCTAAGAAATCGAAATTAAAAGAAATGGAATTATTTTAATAACATTTTTTTAGGATAATTATGCAGCCTCTTTTATAATAAGTTCATTACGAAAATAGGCAACATTGTAAAAACAAAAACAGTAACGTATGTCAAACAGACGTTTAAAACTTTATGTCAGACAGTGGGGTTAATAGACATACAGATCCTAATTTAAAAAATTAAAAGAAGTGAAATAATTTTAATTATAATTTTTTTAGGGTAACTATGCAACCTCTTTCGTACGTTCATAACGAAAACAGGCAACATTGAAAAAAACAAAAGCAGTAACCTATGCCAGAATAACGTTTAAAACTTCATGCCAGATGGCGATTAATATATTATACATGTTAACTTAAAAAAAATCCAAAGCCGCCCGCTTCTATAAGATATCAATAATGCAGTTTAACCATTTTCATTCAGATTTGATTAATTTTTACATTTACCTTGCGTTACATTAAGAAACTTTATAAAGGACAGTTATGTAAAATTAAATTTTCTTTAAAAAATATGTCTACACTTTTTCTTATAAAAAAATTTTAATTAACACTTAAATTCTACTTTAGGAATTTTTTTGCCGCTAAATTACGTGTCATATCAAACAATTGCATAGAACATATTAATCTATATCTAGGTATTTTTATACCTTTGAAATATGCAGCTGTTTTAGAAATATTTGATGAAAACAAAAATGTATCTCTAATAAACCCCCCTCTCCGCCGCTGGAATTCTGCCAAAATCTAATCAGTTCCAAGCGAAGTGAAAACAAGCTTAAATACAAAATTTTAAGTGCGTATTTTTCGTTTTAGAGTTATCGTGGACACTAACATACATCCACACAGACACACATACCCAGACATCATGGTCGATCTTGGCGAAACTTGCCCAAAAGTCGTAAAATGAGCCAATAAGCGATAGTGAAAAAAAATCGATTGCATAACCTTCTATAGGTTGGAAGGTAACAATGCAAAAAATTGACGTTATTGAAAATTGGTATAGGAAACCTTAATACAAATCGAAAGACATTAAAATGTTATAGCATAATTAGGCGTTACATACAACAGTACCATCTAAATTTATTAAGATAATCTAGTTTAAACGTTATCAAATTTGCCCTCAATTCTTTTTCACAGTGTATGTTTTTTTATTCATGTTGTATATTAAATTAAAAACTAACTCTTTATCCTTATATTTCACTTAATAATATTTGTGAAACGAAGGTAAAATAGATGTATTTTCTATTGCAATTTTATAAATCTAGAAATATCTGAAAACCTGTGATGTTAGGTATAGGAACCATAACATTAACTCACTTTTATTTGAGGAGACGGTAAACAAAGGAACAAAGGACAAGGATGGTGCTGATGTGTGATTACATAAATAAAACTACAATAACCTAACAAAAGTAGATTGGATAAACAAAGCTACTGTAACCTAAGAGAAGAAAAGTGCACGAGCCGGGAATCGAACCCGCACCAAAAGCGTGGAAGACGACTCCTACCGCTACACCACCAGCGCTCTAGCAGTTTGGCATTGAAACCATTTATAAAATACCTATTTATATGAGCTATGATGACGTCAAGTATCGGTACCATTCTCATCCTATTTTCCTTTGTTTACCGCCTCATTTTATTTGTCCTCTAGATTTCATAAATGACATAAAATACAGGGTGTTTCATTTAAGAAAATGTAACTTTGATATGCAAAAATCTTTTAAAAATATTCAACCGTTTTTTTGCGGAGAAAGCGTGTGGTCTGTGGTGGGCTGCCCTGTATATATGAAACAGGAGTAGTAGAAACCTCTGGATCAAATTGAGGAACCTTTTGGGTAGGTTGTTTGAGCACTTGCTAGTTTCGTACAAAAATCAAGGTCGTATTTGTTCACCGTGTTTTCGTTTTCATTCTCCGTTTATGTAAGAGTAAAGACCTGTTTGTTTCATTATCTTTCCGACTTTTCTAGTAAGATCGTTTACCCATACATTATGGTTTTCTATGAATTTTGATTTCTTGTCGTGAATATATTTTTCTTTTGTTGTTCAAGATCCATGGTCTTGAAAATGTCTGGTTTTAGTTGATCAAAAAAACCTTACTCAAAGGTGACCAAATATGATTTCACTCGAACTTCTCCCGGAAGAGCGCGGTGTTGATATGAGAAAAGATTGTAATCGTTTGTCCTGTGGGACACTTACTCGCTATGCAATTCCGCTTGTTTTTGGATGATAAGGTATGGTAAAAATGTGCGATATACCAAATCTCTTGCAGTAATTCTTAAAATCAGTGGGCGTTAATTGGACTGCCATTATTTGATACTATTATCTTTGGATATTCTGGTTGACTGGTTGATTTAAAACATCCATTACATTTTAATTCACAAACACCTTGGTTTTCTCTAGGAACTTTAACTTTTGGACTAAGAAATAATTGGAAATATTGACTTTTCGAAAAATGTTCATGTTTTAAAAAATTCTTAGAATTAAGTGCCCTTTCACATTCACCTATTTTCAGGGTTCCTGGGATCAATTAATTTCTTTGCATCTCAACGCCAACTATATGTCAATGAGGAGAAAGGCCGTTGTCACTAAAAACCAAAGTCATTTATACATTATAGTGAATTCCTTTTACAGAAATCGAATATCTCTCAGTCGTCAAGAAAATAACGCCGGGAGTTTTATGTACATATATACATATAAATATATATATATATATATATATATATATATATATATATATATATATAAGAACTAATATAGAAAACTGACGTACGTATATTACATCTTAAATTGATATGAAATTATAAACAAGGTTCGCACATACGGAAGGTAACTGTGTAACGAAGGAAATCATACAGGAACACTGTTAGAAAGTGAAAACGTGGCCTAGGTGGTGGTATAACTAACTCATTTATCAATCAATTTTCCCTTGAACTACATCTCCCTGGTTATCAATATTGCAGTCCTGGTACAAAATTAGAAAAAACGATTGGCAGGTGGGGATTCCGGTATTAATCCTCTACAGGCCGAATGTAAAAACCACGATATGACCTGTAGGGACACATACAGACGATCAAGTTTTAGAAAAAATCGCGAGAGAACGTTTTAATCATTAGACGCGAGCTTGGGGAAAAATTGCTTCATTAGCCATCAGCGTCATTATAGGAGCAAAACGAAAACTAGTAATGAGGATGAAAAGAAAAGGTAAGATCTTGTCTAGTTTGCGTAAGGAAATCGCCAAACAATTAAATCCAACCGGAATTTATCAGGAACAATAACGTACAACCGCAAAAGTTATCGTATTAAATCTAGGGCGAAAACATCAAAATTTTAAAAGTAATTCCCCTGCCCAAACAAGGGAGTCTACTACGGTTTCTGACACCACTATTCGCGCGTTTGTCAGCTATCTGTGTATTAGCCGGTGGGCCATCTGGGATCTCTAAGGCAATTGATAATGCAAAAGTGACAAAAAATTACCAGAAGAAACCGTGCAAATCAGGCAGCATATTGTATTTGAGACCTAAAAAAACTAGATAAATTACTCGAAAGAAGGTCAATAACATCGATTTAAAAAACATGCCAAAACTGTACCATACTTTAGACACGTTTTTATGAAATATGCCATGCCCAAATTGCCAAAGTAGATCTGGTATTCATTGGATCTGCTACAAAAAACGAGGTAAACAAGTATGGTATTACATTTGTTTCGGTAACCTACACTGCTTTTAGGGATGGAATACATGACGATATCAATTTTGATATCGTAGAAATTCTAGAAATTTAGAAATTCTGTACAAAAAAATACGCTTTCTAACCTATTTTGAACACAGATCTTATAGTACTTAGTAAAACGTCCTGAACTGATTTATGTATGTATTGTGATTTCGACATTTAGGTAAATAGAAATAAAGGAATGATGTGTAATTGAAATAAATTGATTGATTAATTAAAAACAGATATTATTATTACTCACCATTTGAAGGCATAGTTATGAAGTGTACTGCAAAAATGAGTTTAATTATAACAAAAAAAAACTATAATCATCAATTATGTACAACTTTAGGTAAAATCCCTGTGAAACGACTATGATACCGAAGGTAGCAAAGGATAAACAGATTATGGGTAGGGTTTCTATTGTGTTACGCTGCATAGAAATGTAAATTTTGCTGTTATTGTAAGTAGCCGCAAATGATAGTAGTAGCTACCACTACTACTCCTTTCAGTTTTGATTTACAACTACGCCTGGTTAGTGAACAGAGTATTAGATAATAAGTCATTGTGATTCGATTGATACCATTGCATTTGAAGATAAGTTTAAAATATAACGTAACGTAAGATAAAGTAAATAAGATCGTTGTCGATACTCTGTTTCTTTTGTAGCAACTCATTCTTCGCATGTGCGTGCAAACATTATTTTGAAGGTTTCTAGAAATTAACGTACCAATTCTGTAATTCACGGACTCACCTGGATCTGCGACAAAGGTAAGCGAGCTTTTTGGTTGTTTGTAAACCTTGTGCATTTAGGTATTACGGCCCCCTATAGTGACATTTATAAACACCCTGATTTACGACAAACCCCTATTGTCTCGCGTATTACAAGCTATCCTAAACACATAAATTAGTAACCCACCCACCCCCTTTTTAACCACTGAGTTACCGACACCCTTTCTCCTATCTGTTACTTCTGTTCTACTGCCATTTTCGACCGTAACACAATCAACTTTAATTACTTTCGTTTGTTACACCAATATATACTTCAATTAATAAATCGTTTCCGTTATTCAAACTTACTCAAAAAATAATCACGATGTGATGTACCACAACTGGTACATATTACTAAAAAAACAAAGCGCTACAGCGTTTTAAATGGAGTAAAATCGCTCTCTCTCTCTCTCTCTCTGGGATTATTATAAATCACAACGCAACTTAACAAATTCTGCCATCAAATCCGAAAAAAAGGCATATTTGCAATTTATATTTAAAAACAAAGATTCAAAATTCATTTTGGCGAATTTGAAAAAGATGAATGTTTATAAAATATCCCACTCCACCAATACTCCTTTAAATTTGCAAAATATTGACCATATTAATAGACATTTTGTTGATTCGGTCAGTAATAATGTAGATGATAATTTAGGCTTAATTAATGAATATAAAAGTAAAGCTCAAGACGATACTGGTGATAAATTTGCATCTAGTTGTGTTCATAAGTTAATAGCACATACTATCATAAACGAAATAAATTCCAAGTCGTGTGGCTCTGATGGTATCGGTATTCATGTTTTACATTTGTGTTGTCCTTTTTTGCTACCGTATATTGTGCATATAATTAATTACTGTATAGATCACTCCGCCTTCCCATCTACTTGGAAAGAAGGACGTGTGGTTCCAATACCGAAAAGTAGTACTGTACACAATTTTAAAGATCTAAAATACTTGAAAAAGTCCTAGAGAGTCAACTGAGATCCTTCCTAAATTTAAATAACGTTCTACCTAGGACGCAATCAGGACTTTCACTGTTGTCAATACTAGGACATATTGGATTAAACAATAGTGCAGTAGTACTGATACGTGAGTATTTAAGTAATAGAAAACAAAAAGTGGTCCTCAATGGAGTAGCATTGGGTTCCTTAATGCATAAAGGCCACAAGGTTCTATTTTGGATCTACTATTGCATACAGTTTACAGTTTTGTTTTCTAGTTTAAAGCATTGTAAATATCATCTTTATGCAGATGATACCCAAATGTATTATTCATTTCCAGTAAGGGATGTAGTTATAGCTATCAAAAATATTAATGAAGACCTTGCACATGTCTTACAAAATTCTTCGAACCATTCGCTTAAAATAAATGCAAATAAAACATCATCTATAGTATTTGGACACAAAAGTTATACAGAAAATACAAAATAAAATTATTCTGCATATAGCAAACCAAACTGTTCCAATATCGGGGTGTGTAAAGAGTCTTAGTGTATATGTGGATGATGAGCTACGTTTACGAGGCTTATTGATGTACTCATTTCTACAGCATACGCATGCTTGCGGTTTTTATACTCTAATCGTCACATTCTGGATATGAAACATAAAGCATTATTGTGCGACTCTCTAGTTTTATTATATTTTAATTTTTGTAACATAGCGTATGATTCATGTTTGTTGGCTAGGGATTGTGATAGAATTCAAAGGGTCTAAAATTCATGTCTTCGATTTTTATCTTTGGTATTAGAAAGTAGGATAGGTTGGCTTAATATGAGACAAAGGAGATATCTATATTAATCTTGTTTTTACCACAAGATTATCTCAAGTAAAACACCTGCTAATTTATATAATAAAATCAGCTTTCGTACTGACGTCCACCACTTACATTTGAGATACAAGGGCTTACTCTCAGTTCCATCTTTTGATTATCACTAATCAAAAGGTCTTTTTCTTATAACATCTGCATGTTCTAGAATCACTCTAAAAATTATGAATTAATGCCTCTTAACTTGTTATCATTCAAACATATTAAAAGACACATGTTATGTTCCGAGTAATAGCAAGCGATGGTGCACTACATTATTATATTATATTATACCATAGTTTCTATTCTTATTTTTTTAGTTTATTGTATACTGTTATTTTACACTTTTTATTCATCTTTTGGATATGTTTAAATGCACCATGCAGATATACAGCACTTTTTCTCTTTGTTTAGAGGCTTCAGGGGGAAAACCAGTGAACTGACTGGTCAACTGACCCTTTGATTTGTAAGTTAATTCACTGGATAATCAATAAAATTTGTTACTATTATATATTTAATTTTATAAATTATAAGCCGGGTTGAATTGAAACAGTTTAATAAATATGGGCAGCTGTTGTATATTTGGTAGTAAAAATTGGGTGTGCTTAGATGGATGTTTAAAAAATGATTGTTGGGGTTGATTTTTAGTATTAGAATTTGTTTTGATTATAAAACAGAATGGATAGGTAATATTACATAATTATTAACGGTATTTTCTTTCAGAAAATGTTTATTTACAGAATGAAAAGGTAAATTAACTATAATATTGGTAATTATATACAAAACTCCAATGAGTTTGACCTATATTGTCAAAGTGACGGTCGTTGTTGGGAAATATACACATACCCCATCTGTTAGGTTACAGTAGTTTTGTTTATCTAATCTAAACTAGTTTTTAACGAACAACGGCTACACTCTTCAGAATGTTGTGCAGGATCGTGACCTTGACAATATATGTCAAGGTCATTGAAGGGTGTCAGTTTTTGTAAACAATTACCCATTTGTATTACAATACCATGGGGAGTGTGATTATTTCCTCTAATAATATGAATGATAGTTTGAAAGTTATTACATCACAATCTTATTTAATGTAGAGAGGTCTCTTGATTTCTTTTTTGATGTATTTTGACATTTCACACTGATAATATAGCATATTTTAAGATGAATGTTCACCTGTAAATGTAGTGGAGACATAAGTCGGCTCCCGGATAGAAAAGCTATAAAGGCCACCTTGGGGAGATAACCACTGTAACACTACAGTATGTTTGTAGTTGGAATACTGTGTGCATGGCTGGTATGAAATATATTACCTTTTGGTTCATTCACTGTAAATGCAGACCTTTAACATATTGTAATGCGTTACTTATAATACCTGTATTAAATATTACAATATCATCATATTGATATAAGGTGATAGTAGGGTTATAGCAATTTAAATCTTTTAATAGCCTTAGAATATAAATATGTATTGCTTTATGTATTTTTTAATTAGTACTTGTATTTCATTTATGTTGTTAGCCTTGTTGTAGTTTGCGATAAGATTTTTATTTGGTAGTTCTTTTCCTTATTCGCAATAAAGACAGCAGAACTACATTGAACACGCTTATAAATTTATATACTGTGTTTTATTGTGTTACCTTTCTTTTATTATCCCTTAGATACCTGCAACAATTCTTTCACAAAACATACGTTGTCCTACCTGGTTTCTCATAACAATCATTTGGCTTATGTAGGTTCACATATTAACTTTGTTTTTAGATGCGAGTTGTGCAGATGCTAAACTCGTCCGAGTATATTACAATGTCAAATACAATTCACACTTCAAACTAATTAAGATTATTTATACATTTCGAACTTCCTGCAGACGTATATCATGACTGAATAATCGCTTCGCTACACAGTCAGATTATTTAACCAGCCAAACTGACACTTTTTGTAACTATGCAACAAGTTATCGATGTATAACTTGATTATTACAAATTAGTTATACCATTATTACGGAATATAAAAGATTTTCTAATAAATGACCCAATGCTTAGCAAACTCCTTATTTAATCAAAATATTCAAATTTACATTATTACGAGACAAACATATAAACACAAATTATGATAAAAAAGATTTATAAAAACTCCTTATTGACAATCTCCTCCACATTATTATAATTTAAAATTTTATTCTTTAATTTTCTTAATTTTTGTATAGTTTTTCTGTGTACTTTGGTTGATGTGTTATATCTAACACCCATAATCATTTTATGCAAAATGTAGTGCATCCATAAAACATTGGTGTAGGGTTCATAATGCTCCCATTCATTACTGAAATAAGAACAATTTATAAAAGATTTTAAAACATGTTTAAAACTCACTTGTTTTTTTGTTGCATTAATCTGTAAATGTCAAACTGATATTCCCCTGTTGCAGAAAATAAATCTGGATCCTTGCTAATGTCATTATAAATAACAGCATTCTCCACTTTAACCCTCGAGAGTGTAAAATCAATAATTGACACCTCAATTCCATTGCTTGGGACATAGAACTCATGACCATTTAATGTGTATGTGATTACTTTATCTTTGTCAGTCTTAGAAATAAGTACATTGCCCCAATGAAGATCGCGATGTTCAAATTCACAAGCTTGCTCCGCTACTGCTAAGCTACATGCCATCTATAAATAAATGAAATAAAAATTCCCTATTAAATAATCACGTGAACAATTTACCTGTTTAAAAAGTGAAAGTGCCTCAGTTGCATTTTTAAATTCAAAAGATTCCATATCAACACCACCATTTGATAATTCCAGTATTATGTATAGTTGATCATCTGTAAAGTATTCTGGTGAATCATTTTCAGACTTGTGTGTTTCATCATACAAATCCCATAATTCCAGAAGTCTATTAGGATAACGCCCTTGAACGCATTTTATGGATTTTAATTCAGAAAATCCATTTGTATTGTTTTTTTTATTGTATCGCAAATTACTTAATTCCCTGCAAGTAGATAATATTATGCAATACGTTATTCATTATTAATATAGAGTAATTACGTCAACAAGATCCCTACTTTTATAAAGTATGATGGCATAACTTTACTATTTATATGTTTACTTAAAATGTAGGAATTTTGAATAGTGATTATATCTTTCCTTATCAAATCAAGGCAAGGCAAAATATATGCATTAGTCATACTGTCTGGCAGTTATGACTCAATTTCGATTGTATAAATACAGGACAAAATGTAACTTTAAGAATCTTTAGAAAATCTAATGGCACAACACATAATTTTGAAATTATAATATGATAGATTAACTCACATTGCGATGACTATTTCAGACAAGATTTCAGAAAATTTCTTCTGAGGTTCATCATTTACAAGTCGATCTCCTTCGATTGGTATAATTTTCATGACAGTGCCATACCCATCTGAATTTTTGTACAGAAATACTTCTCCGTACACTCCTTCCCCTATCTTTCTGCATCGTTGAAGAGTTCTAAACAATACATTTTCGTAAAAATTAACATGTTTTAATATATTGAATTAGCTTACGTTGTTGAGTAACATTCTAGAAATGGTATGGGTTTCTCTTGTCCACATTTTCTTAAAACAAGATTTCGGGCCCGTTCACAGGGCGTTTCGTCATAGATAGAATTATTCCGTGTTAATTCTAATGGCTCTCCAATACTCCTTTCCTGATATACTATTTCTTTTGTATTGTTGGAACCATAAGCTGTTTGTAAAGAATTTAAAGACAGGCATTTAAATTTACATAAAATTTCTTCTTGCAGAGTATAGTACATAAACGGTTTTTACAAAACACACCCAATACAAACACCAAACCACAACACAATGAGGCGGATTTACGTTGTAACCTCTATTTATAAAATACACGTAATTTCTGTGACGTTAGACCTTGAAATGCCCCTACTTAGCTATTATGACTAAAACGAAATTATCACTAAAAAATTTAACATTTCTTATTAATCATTAAGCAAAAATAATTATTACTAACTTATCTACGTCTGAATTTTATTTCTGAAAATGCCCATTTTATAAAAGTTTCCGTTTACGACTTTTGAAATTCAGTAGCGTCTCTTATAAAGGGAGTATTAATGTTGTAAAATAAACTGATCGTGGTTCAACAAATTCGAATTGTGGAAAATCCGAAAATAATTTCAACCGTTACATTTTAACATATTACATGTATGTACGGATCTTTTATTTAAAAAAAATGGTTTTTATAATATTTGAAAATATACAATTACTGAAAAATTAACCTATATTACAATCTCCAGGCAATCCAAATTCAAAGTAACCCCTTGCAAAATATAAAAAATGCAAAAGTAATTATTATTAAAATGCAAAAAGTAAGTTACCGCTTAAATGTTATGTGGTTAATTGTGGAAATTTTGACAAAGTTCGTTAATGCATTTTTTTACTTTCGTAATTGGAATGCTAATATACATTTTTGTAATTGTTACTTTTAATACATAAACAAAAAAAAATGTATATAAATAAATATATAAACTTTTTTGCTTATGTATTTAATTTAATTTGAAGTAGGGATTAAGCACTTGTCAAACTGGCAAATTTGATAGACTAAAGAGTCTTTGAGACTTTGATATTTCATAGTCATAGCCTGCTAATGCAATTGATTATGTGTCGTCAAATCAAATGCACACAACCAAAATTTTGCTGTGACAGTATTTTTTGGGTACGATAGTACAATGGCGCTCAAAAAATACGTTCGTAAAGAGTTAGTGGATAAATTCAATTAAAATTCGAATGGGAGTTAGGAAGGAAACGCTCGGACCCGTCGATGTTTATTTTCAATTTAGAATTTTCTACGTAAAAGTAAAATATACAGGGTGTGTCAAGAAAAAGATGAGGTCATCGGCATTTTCTTCAATGTCAACCCCCATTTTTTATTGTAGAATTAGAAAGGGTACATTTTTACGTACGACAAGGTACATCTGGATGATGTTAATATAGGGTGTCCCAAACTTGCGTCCTTTATTTGATGGAATAGAACAAAATTTTGACGTGTAGTAGAAAAAACTGAGGCGCATATTTTAAACATACTTTAGGTTATACAGAGTATTTCATTTATACAAGGTGAACCAATCATAGATTTGTTAAATGGGACACCCTGCATGTTATTTCAAATTCGAATTCAGCCATTCTTTCAACATAAGGTTTGATTATGTTATACAGGGGTTTAGAAGATGTGGTCATTTGAGGAAAAAATCGTCCGAGCGTTTTCTTCCTAAACTCCCATTCGAATTTTATTTGAATTTATCCGCCACTTTACGAGCGCACTATATATATATATATATATATATATATATATATATATATATATATATATATATATATATATATATATATATATATATATATATATATATATATATATATATATATATATATATATCGCTTGCCAGATGATTATGTTATACAGGGGTTTAGAAGATGTGGTCATTTGAGGAAAAAATCGTCCGAGCGTTTTCTTCCTAAACTCCCATTCGAATTTTATTTGAATTTATCCGCCACTTTACGAGCGCACTAAAAATATATATATATATATATATATATATATATATATATATATATATATATATATATATATATATATATATATATATATATATATATATATATATATATATATATATATATATATATATATATATATATATATATATATATATATCGCTTGCCAGATGATTATGTTATACAGGGTTTAGAAGATGTGGTCATTTGAGGAAAAAATCGTCCGAGCGTTTTCTTCCTAAACTCCCATTCGAATTTTATTTGAATTTATCCGCACTACAGCCAATATATTATATTATATATATATATATATATATATATATATATATATATATATATATATATATATATATATATATATATATATATATATATATATATATATATATATATATATATCTGCATAGTTATCTCTAAAGATAACTTCGCTATTGTAAATTCAAGACTAGTGGGTATTACCTGGATAACTGAAGATTTAGTGAGCGCTGAAAACAATGGTTAGTTCGTGCTTATTTGAACAACGTTTTTCCGGAAAAGAGGATTGGACGACGAGGACGTATTGAATTTCGACCGCGATCACCTGACAAGCCCACCAGATTTTTTTAGGGATTACTTTAAGAGTCGTATTTACCTCGATAAACCAAATAACTTGAATGAACTAGTGCAACGTAATTCAAGTAGAACAGCAAATATTCCTCGTTAGTTCATTTTGAATTCAGTCAAAGAATTTTATAATCGAATTTATTACTCAAGAGTGAATGGGGAACAGTTTGAGCATCGCTTATAAATGGTTCTTGTACTAGATGAACTTCACAAACTTAAAACACGGTTTGAACAACCTGATCTTACACTCAACACCATAAAACAATTCATTGTTCCTCATTTCTACTGTACCTAATTCCACTGTTGTTCGCAAAACCGATAGAACCTTGTGGTGTTTTAAGTCAGCCGATGGAGTAATTTACGAGATTTCTTTGCAACCTTTCCATGGCGTGAATATTGTTTTAAGTCGTCCTCTTCTTCGGACATCGTTCTTTCAGTATCTGAAGTCATCCTCATGAGAATGGAGTTATACATTACCAAAAAACAGTACCGTATAGGTCATTCACGTTCCCAACCTTGGTTCAATAAGACTTGTGCTGATGCAATATCTTTAAAAAATAAATATTACATTAAATGAAAATCTAATAAATCGGTCGACAGTCATGTAGAATACGTTGGTGCTAGAAATATCTGCAAAAGTGTCATCACTAAAACTAAAATGTTGTTCGAACAACGAAAATGCAATGAACTAGCTACATCTCCTTTAGGCAGTCGTAAATTTTGGTCTTTAGCTAAAGCCATTAGTAAAAACTTTGGAACATCTTCATCCCCCTGACATCTGTTGACGGATCGGTAGTTGCTGATTCGGTAGACAAAGCCAATGTTTTGTGGATTTGTTTGCATCAAACTCGTGTCTCAATGATTCTGAAAAGATGTGCCCTAATCAACTCTTCTTCATACGCTATGAAACCAATTCATTTTCGGTAAAAGCTCTTGGAATCGATCATCAGTAGGTTTGATCTCGAAAAGGCGACTGGCCCAGACGGTATCCCAGCTATTGTCTTAAAGAAATGTTTCCCCGAACTAGTACCAATCCTATCTAAGCTCTATACGATCTCTATGTCTTCTGGAGAATTCTTCATCATGGAAGTCAGCAAATGTTCAACCTATTCCCACAAAAGGTGATAAGACCGATCCTCAAACTACCGACCATTTGTCATCACTTCCATTTTGTCTAAAATCATGGAAAAAGCCATCAATCAGCAACTGCTCACATTCCTTGAAACTAACAAACTCCTTAGTGACCACCAATATGGGTTTAGGCAAAGTCGTTCAACAGGTGATCTTCTTTCATATGTGACCCAAGTTTGGAACAATGCAGTAGAGCAGTCCGGTGAAACAGTTGTAGTCGCTTTGACCAAGTTTGGCATAAGTGTTTACTTGCCAAACTCACCTCGTTTGGGTTAAATGATACGCTCATCAACTGGGTTTCTAGTTTCCTTGATAAAAGACGAATACGTGTCGTAGTTGATGGCTTTTTTTCAAAAGAAGTTAGCATTAACGCGGGCGTACCACAGGGATCCGTTATAGCGCCTATACTTTTCTGCTGTACATAAATGACCTTATTTCTTCAACAACTAATTTACAATAGCGCAGTTATATTTAGAGATAACTATGGCAAGCGACATGTCGTTGAATTCTACTGAAAATACCTTTCAAACGGTATGCGATTTGACCACCCTTCCTATTTAAAAAATCAAGCTGGCTGTGCAGCTCTCGACCCTGTCAGTTAAAAATAACATTTGGTACGCACTATATATATATATATATATATATATATATATATATATATATATATATATATATATATATATATATATATATATATATATATATATATATATATATATATATATATATATATATATATATATATATATATATATATATATATATCGCTTGCCAGATGATTATGTTATACAGGGGTTTAGAAGATGTGGTCATTTGAGGAAAAAATCGTCCGAGCGTTTTCTTCCTAAACTCCCATTCAATTTTATTTGAATTTATCCGCCACTTTACGAGCGCACTATATATATATATATATATAAATATATATATATATATATATATATATATATATATATATATATATATATATATATATATATATATATATATATATATATTCGCTTCATAGTTATCTCTAAAGATAACTTCGCTATTGTAAATTCAAGACTGGGAGTGGGTATTACCTGGATAACTGAAGATTTAGTGAGCGCTGAAAACAATGGTTAGTTCGTGCTTATTTGAACAACGTTTTTCCGGAAAAGAGGATTGGACGACGAGGACGTATTGAATTTCGACCGCGATCACCTGACAAGCCCACCAGATTTTTTTTTTAGGGATTACTTTAAGAGTCGTATTTACCTCGATAAACCAAATAACTTGAATGAACTAGTGCAACGAATTCAAGTAGAAACAGCAAATATTCCTCGTTAGTTCATTTTGAATTCAGTCAAAGAATTTTATAATCGAATTTATTACTGCCAAGAGGTGAATGGGGAACAGTTTGAGCATCGCTTATAAATGGTTCTTGCACTAGATGAACTTCACAAACTTAAAACACGGTTTGAACAACCTGATCTTACACTCAACACCATAAAACAATTCATTGTTCCTCATTTCTACTGTACCTAATCGCAAAACCGATAGAACCTTGTGGTGTTTTAAGTCAGCCCGATGGAGTAATTTACGAGATTTCTTTGCAACCTTTCCATGGCGTGAATATTGTTTTAAGTCGTCCTCTTCTTCGGACATCATTCTTTCAGTATCTGAAGTCATCCTCATGAGAATGGAGTTATACATTACCAAAAAACAGTACCGTATAGGTCATTCACGTTCCCAACCTTGGTTCAATAAGACTTGTGCTGATGCAATATCTTTAAAAAATAAATATTACATTAAATGAAAATCTAATAAATCGGTCGACAGTCATGTAGAATACGTTGGTGCTAGAAATATCTGCAAAAGTGTCATCACTAAAACTAAAATGTTGTTCGAACAACGAAAATGCAATGAACTAGCTACATCTCCTTTAGGCAGTCGTAAATTTTGGTCTTTAGCTAAAGCCATTAGTAAAAACTTTGGAACATCTTCATCCCCTGACATCTATTGACGGATCGGTAGTTGCTGATTCTGTAGACAAAGCCAATGTTTTTGTGGATTTGTTTGCATCAAACTCGTGTCTCAATGATTCTGAAAAAGATGTGCCCCTAATCAACTCTTCTTCATACGCTATGAAACCAATTCATTTTCGGTAAAAGCTCTTGGAATCGATCATCAGTAGGTTTGATCTCGAAAAGGCGACTGGCCCAGACGGTATCCCAGCTATTGTCTTAAAGAAATGTTTCCCCGAACTAGTACCAATCCTATCTAAGCTCTATACGATCTCTATGTCTTCTGGAGAATTCCCTTCATCATGGAAGTCAGCAAATGTTCAACCTATTCCCACAAAAGGTGATAAGACCGATCCCTCAAACTACCGACCATTTGTCATCACTTCCATTTTGTCTAAAATCATGGAAAAAGCCATCAATCAGCAACTGCTCACATTCCTTGAAACTAACAAACTCCTTAGTGACCACCAATGTGGGTTTAGGCAAAGTCGTTCAACAGGTGATCTTCTTTCATATGTGACCCAAGTTTGGAACAATGCAGTAGAGCAGTCCGGTGAAACAGTTGTAGTCGCTTTAGATATCTCAAAGACATTTGACCAAGTTTGGCATAAGTGTTTACTTGCCAAACTCACCTCGTTTGGGTTAAATGATACGCTCATCAACTGGGTTTCTAGTTTCCTTGATAAAAGACGAATACGTGTCGTAGTTGATGGCTTTTTTTCAAAAGAAGTTAGCATTAACGCGGGCGTACCACAGGGATCCGTTATAGCGCCTATACTTTTTCTGCTGTACATAAATGACCTTATTTCTTCAACAACTAATTTACAATAGCGCAGTTATATTTAGAGATAACTATGGCAAGCGACATGTCGTTGAATTCTACTGAAAAATACCTTTCAAACGGTATGCGATTTGACCACCCTTCCTATTTAAAAAAATCAAGCTGGCTGTGCAGCTCTCGACCCTGTCAGTTAAAAAAATAACATTTGGTACGCACTATATATATATATATATATATATATATATATATATATATACCAACGTCCACCAGTCTTTAATCTATCAAATTTGCCAGTTTGACAAATGCTTAACTCCTACTCAAAAATCGTGAATGTCCGATTTACATACAAAAAATGTGTCTACATCAAAATTTGAAGTGTCTACAGTAACAAGCTATAGCAGTATTTTTTGAGCGCGACGGTACCCACTACTCATACAATTAATTGGAACATTAGTTTTTGTGAATTTAGTATTATGTTGAAATTTCATACCTATGAATATAAAATTAAGCTCCAACAGCACTTAATAAAGGGAGATCTGAAACTAGTTTGTGACGTTCAACGCAATGACGATTAACTAAGAATAGACCCAGCATTCCTTATTATTTTATAAGGAATTGTTTTGCGCCAACATAGCACAGCTTTCTGGCAGCGACATAGGCGTACATTTCTGGAGGGACAAAGGTTATTAATAACGTCAATGTAACCAAACAAGGAACAATGAAAAACAACGCTTATATCATGTATTTTTTATTAAAAAGATGTTATAAAATGTGAAACACTGAGTGCGCTTCAGGTTAATAAGCAGACACATTATGAATTTTCTAATTTTTGCTTACTAGGGGTCTTTGCAAATAATTAATGTTACATCTATGGTTTGTTTACTTACCGATGAATATAAGGTTAAGACTTAAATAGTCCATTTTTGTACATATCACGCACTGTATCACCATTATAAAACTTAAGTTATACTTATTATCACTATAAACAACAAATAATAACGTTGCACTCAGTCAGTAGTCAGAAGAGAATGTGAGGCTAAGAATAATGTTCCATTAGATACTATTCATGATGCATGCACATATAATGCTAACGTCGTATACGCTTTACCCATTTCACAAACTCTCGTAAGTAACGAGCCAGGTAAATGGACAGAGATGCTTTCACATGAAGAAAAACAACTTTTGGTTGAAAATGTGTCTATTCAAGTTAAAGGATACCCATATCCAAAAAATGAGAAGGGTAGAAAGTTCTCAGATCGTTTTATTCGCGCACTTTGGTAAACTATGAAACATGTGAAAGAAAGTGGCTTTTATATTCAGTGTTCAAAGATTGTGTATTTTGCTTTTATTGCAAGATTTGGGAATCTGACACTTGCTTTAAAGAGCGAAACCACAAACAATTGATAATGCAGGACAAAAACTTTTCGATCGAAAAAAAAGTACTGGCATGATGTAATACTACGATTAGTGTATGTTTTTTGTGGATGATCAAATTAGTTGTTTGAACAAGACCACGGAAATTATTTAAAAGCAATAGAAACGATACCAAATGTTGATGCAACGTTATATGAACACGTTCGTAAGATTCAAACATCTAAAGATAAATATATAGGTAACAAGATTCAAAATAATATTATAGATTTGCTAGCAAATTAATGAAATTAAAAGGCATATACTAAGTAATATGGTATGATATACTATTGCTCATTAACATAGTTCAGTAAGCTGTTTCAAAAAATATCCAATAATAATACGGAGTCCTTTGAACTATTGAACAAAATAATAGCGGATGTCAAGGAAAAACGAAAGAGATGCCGCATTTTGTTTACCGGACACTGTTAGACATCGAAACAAAAGGTTAATTTTGATTATGCACATGAAGAAGAGGTAGAAAACAATCCAAAAAAGAATTTTAAACGGAATTTTTAATTCGTTATTTTAGATAGGACTATTAACTCACTGCAAGAACGACTAGCACTAGTTAATCAGCACTCTAATTACTTTTGGTTTTTATACAGCATACCGCAAGTAAAAAAAAAACTGAATCAGACTTGAGGAAACACTGCCTAAACTTAGAAGTAATATTAACTGACAAAAATGAGAAATATATCGATGGAATAGAACTATTAGAAGAAATAAATACCCATTTTAGTTGTAGTTTAGAAAAAAACAGTGGCCCCTTTGAAGTTTTACGTTATTTGGTACAAAATGATCTACAAAGTTATTTCCCTAATACACTAATTGCACTAAGAATAATTTCCGTTACTTCAGCTGAGAGATCGTTCTGTAAACTGAGCTTGATCAAGAACCACCTTAGGTCTACAATACCTCAAGAACGTTTAATTCATCTGAAAATATCCCATCGTCAATAGCAAAGGATAATCATGGGATGTTTTCAGACTGGACCCCCCCCCCCCACGTGCTTGAATTAATTACCGGAAATTTCTTCTCGTTCACGAATGATTCAAAACATTTGTGACTCGAAAAAATTTCCGGAAATAATCCAAGCACTAGAGAGATTACAAGGGATAATGATAACTATTGAGTCAGAAATACTGGATGTATGAAATATTTATAGTATTGTTCAACAGTTTTCTAAAATTTAAACTCGGCGTGTAAAACTTTAATAAATCGTGATCCTTATTACGATAAATAATTACGGTAGAGTACGAGCGGCATAATACATTTTAAACACAGACGGTCTAAGCTCACGCGCAGCCCTGAACAAAAGTTCTTTGCTTCCAAACACGTGCAGCATCCCTCCGTCATGCTGCTGATTATTGTTTATTCTGTGCCAATAGTGTATATCAAATAACATTGATCTCAGCGGCCGATCGTTCCTATTAAATGTAGGAGATATTTTAAAGCGACATTAAAAACTACACTCTGATGCGCACACCATATGTGTCTACTTATTTTACAAAGATTGATTATTTAAAAAGTAAGTAAAAACTAAGCTGACGTAAAAGTGAATCACTCCATTGTTAAAACTGAGAATGTCCAATTGTATATTTTACGAGACCGAATCACTCGGAACAAGCGGCGCGGATCCTTGCAGAACTCCACATTTCAAAGTAGCGTGAGCGAACCTCACGCGACCGCTCTCCAAAAGTGCGGCCACAGGAAAATGTCTAGCTAGACAAGGGCCATGCAGGAAAATTAGCACCCCCACCCCACTAACCCAGCAACAAATAAAAATTCATTCTTAATTTTGGTGAAATTAAATACTAATTTTGACCAGCAACAAACAGTTTTAGAACCCAAAAATGTAATTAGAACACGTCATTTTGTAGCAGGGGAGCCATTTTGACGTTAAGGCAACACCAAACCTTACTACCTTACTGCCAAAAATTAAATATGCTCGTTCCATAATTTAGGTCTAATTAAATACCAATTTTGATCATCAACAAGAATTTTGTGGTGGGGGGTGCTATCTTGACGTCAAGTCAGCACCCAACTCCACAACTAAAAGCCAAAACTTAAAAATGTTCGTTCCATAGTTTTAGGCTTGGTTTTGGTCTAATTAAAGACCAATTTTGACCAGTAATAAAAAATTTAAATTGCAAAAGTACAGAATTTAGATTTTCTATTTTTGGTTATACAGACATCACTTCCCGGTCATAAAAAACGAATTTGTATTCACGCCGAAAGGAACGCCTCGTTCACAAGATGACGAATTTTTCGAACGAAACAAGCCGGAGGGATTGTTTTCAATTTTATTGTGATCCAAAACTACCGGCCTGACTCTTTATGTCCTACCATTATCTGCACAATTCACTGACACGTTTTATTTAGAAACAAGGTTTAACTACAAAAGAGTTTGACACTCTGAACCTGATAATGAAAATGAATAAAACTCTGAGCCCCTACGCTTGCGCACAAAAAGTCACACCTTTTCTCAATAGGCAAACCACCCAATCACATCAACCAATGACGCGCAGTAAATGAATTCGTACTAATATTACCTACCTATGTTGCTTCATCTTCGTATATGAAGAGTACCTACTACTTTTGATTATTTGCCTTTATGTTCCAAACGTTTTTGATTTATAAAATTATGTTTTCCTTTTGCTTCCTATCTGATTTCGTTTCCATGAGATTTTTTCAATGCAAAAAATATTAAAAATTTTAGTGAAATGTCCCCTTTCGGTAGAAGAGAATCCTATAATCATTTGATAGAGAATATTATTCCGATTTTAGTGAAACAAAAAAAAAGAGGGTGTTCCAACAAACGGTTATGAAATTTCTGAAAACCGAGATACGAAAAATAATAGTCTATATCGTCGTGGTAAATGCAATAGGTCGTATGTCAAAAATTTCTCAATTTTGGTTTTGACATTATACCAACTAAAGAATTCAACAAATAATACAATTTAAGTAATTTACCAATCACTGTTTTTTAAAATCTACTTTATAATTACATTATTGTTGTTAGTTTTAGTAAAATTTTCAAGTTTATTTCTACAGATAAGCTAACCTTACCTTCGTCTCATTTATTTATTGCCAAACTAATTATTTTTTCATGGTTGACAGTTTTAATAAGACACTATTTATTTAGTTAAAAAGTAATTATAATAATGTACTTATTATTAATTAAATCAAAATTTGGTACATAAATCTTTGACATACAACCTTTTGCACCAGGCAATCCTGAACACCGGTTTTGACATACGACCAATTGCATATGTTACAGATTACTTTAAAAAGCTATCAACTGATTGGAAGTCGTGTGCAGTACTTGGTATCTATAGCAAATTACTTCACCGGAGACTAATGGTAAGAATAAATGAGATTATGTCGCCACAAAACAATAAGATGTGGCGTGGAGATGATATTTTGCTGGGGTGCATTAACAATGATCAAATTTTAACAATCATAATTTTCTTCAGGACCTTAAGTAACTTGTAGAGTCGAAGGAACCACTGAGGATATTATTATGGCGTTACAAATTGAACCTGGGGCTTCAGCGGAACTTGAACTCTTAGAACATCCATTTAAAGTTACTTTTCAAAATATTGGTTCAGAAATAGAACTTTATATTGCTGAGGTTAATAATACTTTGACTGTTGAAACACCAATTTTAGAACACGCAGAATTATGCGGACATAAAGATAGCAGGAAAGGAGAACATTGTGTCAATACAATCAGCCCCGAGGCAAAATGTAGATTGTGATAATAATATAACGATGGCTGAACATCTAAGTAACCCTGAACATTCATTATCTGACATCAGTAGTGACTCTGAAGATCTGTATCAACCTGAATCTAATCAATCAAGCTCATCAAAAAACTTAGAGGAGTTTGCTATGCAATCTGGCAACCATGGTGAAGAACCTACTGAGCAAGTCGTTTAAAGAAAACGAAAAGGGCAAAGAGCGGAAAAGGAAAAAACACACTACTGCGATTGCTAGACAAGTCTTATGTGGGTTTTGAGAAGAGTGAAGAGTCCGGCAAGTATAGGCAGACGTCTAAAAAAGAATCTAAGACCATAAGTCCAAGCTGTGGTGGGAATAGTGTACGTGCTCAAAAGGGTGAGTCAAAAACAGACTTTAAGTGCGCAGCTTGTTATTCACAAATTTTTGGTAGCAAACAAGTTGGGATTCCGCAAAAACAGTGGTTACCGAAAACCTTATGCCAACTTCCCCAAAATATAGAATAATTGATAGTGAAAACTCATAAAGAAAACAAAATTTTACAACAAAAAATTAAGAAACTAAAGAAATAACTAAAAATGAAATAAAAAAACAAGTTTGCAAAAAAAAATTTTTAAACACTAAGTATAAGGGAAAAATGCTTACGATTATGAACCGTGAAGGTTGAACAGCCGCAGTCATCTGAAACGAATTTAAATAACCAGAAAGATGCAACTATGTCAAAAGAGTGAGACACCTGGTTTAACACTCTGCCAAAAGTTCAATCGCACTAATGGCGATCCTCTGCAAGTAAGTTATACCTGGAGCTAGTTTATACAGCTTTCGAGACATGCGTCGGTTATATCTAGAAAAACATGCTTCTGAAAATAAAAGAAAGGTATCGTGGAGTACATTTCAAAATACTTATAAAAATTGAATCTAGAGATGTACACGCCAAAAAAAGATTAGTGCAAAGAGTGCACTTTGCACAAAAACGGATCACTTAAAGAAATTTTTCAGAAACATATAAAAAAAAAGAACAATACAAACGCTTTGTCATGAGGGTGATGAGGGGCTTAAAAGTGACGCTTTTTCCATCATATCTACTAAATTTATCTTGAAGGAAATCGGCCAGGTGGTACCGCAAAAAGTTATAATGTGCAACGATGGTTGTGCGTATCAAACTAGGAATGCAAAATTATCAAACGCACTACTTGACATCAGTATGAAGAATAATATAATCAAAGAACACAAATATCTGGAAGTAGGGCATACACACATGGAGGTTGACAGCGTTCATTCAACTATAGAAGCAAAGTTGAGAAATTGTCCCGGCCGATTACATACCTATCATTGAAAGTGCAACAGTCAAGAAACCATACAAAACATTCTATCTCAGCCATGACGATTTTCAACCATTAAGCACAGTATTCGCCCAGGCAAGAAAACTGGAGACCCATGTGTAAACGATGTACTTGCATACCATACCAGTATACTTCAGAAGGTGTAATTAATTTTAAACTGGACTTCCAACTCGAGTGCGAGTTTCAATCGAAATCAGTGAACGATCACAATTATACAATGGGCCTTGCTCTATTGAAGAAAGTAAATACCAACATCTGCAGACACTGAAACTATTAATCCCACAGGACTACAGAGATTTTTACACCAGACTACAATTTAAATAAACATTTTACTTTTTAAAAATTATTTTAAGTATTTTTTTCTTTTAAGTAGTTGTTTACCTACTCTGTTTTTATGCAAATATGTAGGTATTTAATTAAACTAAGTATGATATTTTTAAACAAATCTTTTTAAAAAATATTTTGTTTTGTATTTTAAACGTAAACTTTTCTTTTAAACATTTTAATTATTTCTATATGTATCTAGTTAAACAGAGATTTTTAAACAGATCTCCAATTAAAAAAAAATACTTTTTTGTAATCGTTACTTTTAATACATAAACAAAAAAGTGGTATATAACTAAATATAGAAACTTTTTTGTTCATGTATTTAATTTGACATTTGTCATCAAATATTTCAAAATTTAATTATTTCTAATTTTATGTAAACGATTACAAAAAATTTTATTCGCAACACGTGCGTGCACTGCCACATTTTTGATGCTCGGCCTTATATTTTATCCCTCGGCTACGCCTCGGGTAAAAAAGAACGGCCTCGCACCGAGAAATGTGTCAACAGCGCACAAGTTACGAAAATGACTATTTCATTAGTCTAAGCTTACTTTTTAAACGTTTATGTAAACGTGTATAATATAATTTGTTTCATTCTAAACACCTAATATTAGTGTTTTAAATTTAGGTACCTATGTTTACATAAAAATTGGACCTATGTCAACAAAAGTGGTCAACATTGACGAGTCGTATATCAACCTGGCTTACCGTAATATTCACCTTATGTCAAAATGATGTTACCAGTCCTAACAGGGAACAAATTCAACTAAGAAAATAAATTTGTGAAAAAAATAGGTGAAATGGGCTAAGATAGGGTACTTTTTTGTCGTTCCTGAAAAGTTTTGACATACAACCTTTTGCATTTACCACGACGATATCTTGTTAGGGTTAAACTGCGAATAATATTTTTCAGACACACCGCCATAAAAATAATACAATACAAAAATTCACAAGGTGTTCCATTTAAAATAAGTGAACAAGCGTGAAGCCTAAAAGCTTCTTTCTCAAATCGCACTTTCTGTCTCCCTGTCTGCCTATCCCTGTTAACACTCAAGAAGGGATACACATTTTTTTATTCTTTTTTCGCTAACTATCGCCAAAACGTATAGCTCGTTGACCAAGAAGTGTATTTGATGCCTTTACACTGATCATATACATTTTGATCAAAAGCTGTCAAATTTGTTATTTATGCACCATTTCTGAATTATTCAGGCTTCAAAAATAGGGTTGTTTAATATTGCAATGAAGTCATTTTTCTTATTAAATGTAACACTAATTCAGTACTATGTCATAGAATATCAACGTATTAATTAAAAACCAGTTTTATTACCACTCTTACGGGTTGCTTTGGTATTAAGGCGTTGATAGTCTTTATATCACATTATGGGGTACAAAATTCCTGTCTACACGTTTGCGTTCTAAAATGTTTTGTTGCTGGTCAAAATTATACCGAAATTATGGAACACCAATTTTTAGTTTTTAACTTTTAGTAGGTGCAGATGGCTTGAGTCAAACTAGCACTACAAATTTTCATTTCCCGTCTATACCTTTGAGTTCCAAAATTAGTTGTTGCTGGTAAAAATTAGTTTTTGACTACACCAAAATTATTGAACAAACATTTTATATTTTTGGGTTTTTATTGATGTGCTGCTTTGACATCTAGATAGCAAGCCCAAGACAAAATTGCGTTTCTTGGGTATAATTTTGCGTTCTAACATATTTTGATGTGGTAAAAATTAAGTCTTTAATTAAACCAAAATAATGGAACGATCATTTTTAATTTTTCGCCTTTAAAAGTGAAGATTGGTGCTACCTTGGTGTCAAGATAGCACCCTGGCTAAAAATCCCGTTTCCTGTCTATACTGTTACGTTCCAAAATGTGTTGTTGCTGGTCAAAATAGGTCTTAAATTAGACCAAAACGAATACTTAGAGTTGAATACTGTCTTTACGTCAACATATCACCCCCTCCCCTTAACTACAAGATTCAGTTCCTAGCTCTACTTTTGCACTCCAAAGTTTAACTTTTTGATGATCAAAATTGATATTTACTCAGACCTAAATTATGGAACGATCATTTTAAATATTTTTTACTAGTGAGGTTGGGCGGTGATTGACGTTAAAATAGGACCCCACTACAATATTGCGTTACCTGACTACTTTTGCATTCCAAAGATTTTTTGTTGCTGGTCAAAAGTCTTTAATTAGATCAACATTATGAAAACATTGTTCTTGTTTATAGATTAGTGGGAGTGTCAACTTTTCCTACATGCAAGATGTACACCTTATAGTCAGCAAAGCTAGGTCCACGAACGAGCCACTTCAGTGTTGTCAGATGTGGAAGAATTTAGACATTGTTATGACAGTATGAAGAAATAAACTATTTTTATGCATATGAAGGATATTCTTCAGACTTACAGCGATTCTATGTGCATTCATACATTATCTCTCTTAACACGTTCAGCGGGGGTTGCAAGATACCAGTGAGTCGCTACTAAGTATTTATTTTATCACGTCGTATTTATAAGTTCGTACCAATTACTGTACGATTAACATGAAAGCTGAACAATTTATTAAAGTCGTGAGTTTGTTTTTTCGTGTATATAGCAGTCCAACTTTGATGTGAGTAAAACACTACCATTTGAGTGAACTTTGGTGCTATACGCAGGAAATTATCGCTTGAATGATGTTTTCTACCATAACCGGTACGGCAAGTTAACCAACACAGCTTCCTATATACATGTTTTTTTTTGTTAGGACTTTTTTATTGCATTCAGCAGAGTGATAACATGTAACTTATTTTTAAAAAAATGTTTTAACATTTGCAAATGAGCGAGACAATTCAACGTGTAATAAGAAACTTGGCGAAATTGAAACACACACCTGCACACTACTAAATGTTGCTCACATATTTATACCTTAACTTTCTGTTGTCAAGGTTACTGATAACAATACTACAAACTAGTTTCGTTGCACTTATTCGAGACAGGGGACATTATCATTACAACAATAAATTTACTAACAATGTTCTTTTGTCTTACCACAGTAATATCGTACAAAAACACGCACTATACATCATAGTTTAAAATTGAACATGGATTTGGATGGTACGCATTTTTGAAACGCAGCTATAATCTAAAAAAAAAGAAAAAAGAAAAAAAAGAAATACCTCTAATAATAAACAAAACAAGTTATGGAACTTTTTCGGAACGTTGGGATACAATATATATATATATATATATATATATATATATATATATATATATATATTGTTACGTTTTAATTTTGTATTACGACTCCTTGGTACTAAAATGACTTGTTAGTTAAGCCATAATTATAAAGCATCGCCCTGTATGAACAAAAATGCATTTAAATCCAAAATTTAACATTCGTTTATATGGATTTATCTGTTTCCGTTTGGCAATGAAAATTTTATCGATAGCATGCGCTTCATTCCTACGACGTTCGATACGAATTGGAAAGTTTTCAACTTTTAATAATGCTGATGCCACTTTAAAAATGTTTTTGAAGCAGTTAAATCGTTTGTAAACGCTATTAATTAGGAAAGTTATTGAATATTAGGGATTAAGCGTACAGTGTTATAGATCATTAAAGTGGTTGTATCCAGTTGTTGCACTGAAATTATAACGTATTTTTACTAATTTAAACGAATAATTTATTTCTGTTCTACACTAATCGCCATCTGTCATCTTTGGTAATCAATTTTAAATGATGAGCTTTATTAATGGTTTTCGTGTTTATTATCGTAGGCGTGTATCCATGGGCTACCTTTACTGTAACTTGGATCTCTAATTGCGAATTTAATTATATATTCTAGGAATCCTAAAATTTGTAAAGAAAAACTTGAATGCTTATCAACTTCAAAATACATATCACAATTATAATACTCGACATGGTACCAATTTAACTTATGAGAATCATAACTTAGAACTATATAAATGTAACCCATATTACATGGGTGCTGTTTTGTATAACAAGGTACATATAAGAACTTTACCCTATAACTGCTTTGTCAAAATTGTAAAAAGTTATTTAAGTTCAAAATGTTTCTGTTCAGTTCACGAATTTGTAGAGTCAATCATAATTGACATGTTTTGGCCTATCCTATATCTGTACAGATCACTTGGGCAAATAATAGATATTTATGTATTAAGAGCATAATCAGAAGAATATGGCTCGAGGGAATGTTAAAAGCCCGACGCGAAGCGGAGGGCTTTTATATTCCTGAGAGCCATAATCTACAATTATGCCCGTGGTACATACAATGTTTTATTTTATTTTGCACCATGAAACTGGAACAAAATTATAAAAGATTCAGTATTTTCGGTAAGTTTTTAAATGCAAATGCAGTGAAATAAAGTCGACAGTAGGCTAATTTGTTGTTACGAAGATACTGTGATATTGCTAAATTGTTGCTAAGGTACTGTTTGTTTGTAAATAATTTGCATTCTAAAATGGAAGGTGAAAACGCAAAAACTTATTCACAAGAAATTTTAAATGAATTTGAGGCCGCCCAGGCAAAAATAATTCCAAGTAAAATGTGTTTGCTGTCAATCATGCTGCTTAGCAGCAATGACATTTCCCTGCTATAAAGACCACATTACACCCGCATTTAGGGGCGTATAAAGAACATTATGGTGGCAAAATAAAATAAAGATATTATTATTACTATAATTGAGTGTCTGTTGCATTGAAAACTATCAACTTATAAGGAAACAATCAGTTATCCAGTCTCAATTGAAGTAACAGGTCGTATATCCTCTATCTGCCTCTTTTTTGTTTGACTCACGTAAGTGAGTGCTTGAATTAAACTGTACATTTTCGTGTTTTGTTATTAAATGAACGATTAATTTGAAACTGAAGTAAATTAATTTGTAAGTAGGAAAGTTAATTTGTAAGAGTAGTTTGCCGAGCTATTTTTTTATTATTAACGCAAATCTTGTAGATTTATCACGCGTTTTTTTTTATTTACCTCGTTTTTTTGCACACGGCTATGCTTATGAATCTTGATTGCCTTTATTTAATATTTGTGGTACTATTTTGGTGTTATATTAGATAAGATCTCTTTGAAGGCCTTTTCTGGGATTGGTAAGTCTTAAAATGTGTGATTACGCTTTAGTACTGTTATTTAATTAGACAAAAGGTTAAAAAAGGGGAAGGGTAATTAACGCTAGATTCTTGTAACAATTCTTTTTTAATTTATTTAGCTCTTCGAAAGACTCAAAATTCTAACAATCGGTGGATAGGTCGCGGAGAAACAATCGTAGCCACCTAGATCCCCAGATCTAAACGTAGATTTTTTTCCTGTGGGGACATAAGACGTTGGTTTACAACACCCCAAGACATACTGTAGAGAAGGTGAGAAACCGCATAATAGTTGGTTGTAACACTATCACAAATACTCCAGGAATGTTTCAAAGGGTACGAGACTCGATGAGGATAAGAGCTGAAGCACGCATACTTACAGGTGACGGCCGCTTTGTACAGCTAATCGAAATTTTTTGTGTTTTTGTTCAACACTCATAAAAAAATGGCAATATCTTTGGAATGACAGGAGATATCAGTTCGCGGTTTTGACAGGTCAATAAGTCACCTTATTTGCCTTTTTGTAAGCTGGTTAGAGTTATAGCATTTTATTTGAAATTTCTCAGAAAAAATCATAAATAGAGCTAGGTGTTACATACCGCCCTCTAGTTGCGTATTAAAAAATCAAGTGTTCTGGAATCTACCTTTAATTCTCTTTACATGGAGTCTACGTTTCTGAAAATCGATTCAGGCATATGAAAGTTACAGTTTTTTTATGTCAACGAAAGAACACTTCCCCCACCACTTCAGAATAAGTGTTACAGAAAAATGACTTCAACAAAAGTTGTAGAATAAGGACAGTAGTTTGTAAAATTAATATTTTTACCAACCTAAATTGGGGAACATTTTGTAAAAAATGCAATTATATTTTGTAAGTGATAGATTGCGCCACCTAAAGAAAATCTATTTTTCATCATTCTTTTAGGGCCGATTTATAAGAATTTTTTCCCCAGATTCTAGGACATACGGTTTCCTAGATACGGCCGGTCGCCACCCTTAACGAATATATATATATATATACAGGGTGTCCGGGAAGTACGAAGAATCTCCATAACTGTTGCGATTTTAGATATCGACTTGTGTGTTTTTTTTTGTAACTGCAGACATTCTACACAATCTAAAATTATTTTCATCATTTACAGTGGGTCGTTATACAGGGTGGCGCACCAAACTTGTGTTTTTTTAATTACGAACCGCCCTATATTTTAGCACAATTTGAAAGTTCTTTTGCTTGTGATCAAAATGGGCTTAACGTTAATCGGCGAATTATGAACAGTTTAGATTTTATGGTCGAAAAAGGAGTGAAAAGGCGTCTTGTTTGAAAAATCATCACGACTTTACCGTCGAAAATAAATCATCGATTAAAGTGTCCAGTGCTTTTCCATCTCCTGAATTTTCATATTAGTGCTTATTAATCAACCACTTCGCATTACCGTATACAGGGCGTGACCAAACGCAAAACCGTGAATAACTAATTTTTTCAAATGGAACACCCTGTATATTTTTATACCGCTAAATATCACTTTTGATAAGCTTTCCAGTGATATACAGTTTATGTGACCTATTTAAAAAAACTGATGAGATTTTAAAAAAATGTTACATCCTTGTTACCTATTTAAAAAATTATTTTAGTAGACTGCTGTAATTGAATCTAACAATTAGAAACAAGTACCTATAACAGTCTTAAGTAATCCGTATGTAAAATAAGAAACAACATTCGTCTTGAGAACAAAATTTTGTTTTTACTTTTCTAATATTAATCCCGATTGTCTCATATCAGGGGCGTATGCGGCAAAAATGCAATTTTACGTCCTTGGTATGTATTCTACCACAGATGTACACACATAACAGATTACTAAAAGCAATGCATTTGATGGGTAACAAAAATATACTTCAAATATAATTATTTTAAATGCCTTTGGTATACTTAACCTTACAGTAGTCGCGCGTATCTGTAAAATACAAGCGGTACTTTTTATTCTATAGCTTGAAAACCTACTTAGCGGTGGGGATGCGCCCCCGTCTACCTTCCTGCTCGAGGCAATCTTTAAGGTTAGTACTTGTGCGAACTTTCGAAAGTGAACATCTAATAAAAAACGTGCCACTTATATCTGTAAGTTTCATTGATCTGCTTATAATTATGTAAATGCATTCCTTTTTGTTTCAAGTAAACCGTATGTTAATATTTTGTGCACAGCTACAAGAAAATATGAAAAAAAAAACTTCTATCTGTGAGATAACCGCGAGCATTCTTGTCCGTTCTAAATTATTCTCGTAACTATTTAGGATTTTAATTGTTCTTGCGGTGAATATGGCCTCCAAAATAATGTATAGCTTCGATAATGAATCAGACGTGTTAGAACTTTAAAGACTCCTTCTTGAAGACGGTGATGAAGCCGTTGAAGAGGTTTTAGAAGAAGATTATGATACAGACTGATCCGAAGCTGTAGAAGAAAGAAAAGAGAATTCAGAGAGTGAACAAGACGATACGGATGCAAGTATATCATCAGATGATGAAGATGAAAATTGTTATGTTGCTGTAACAAGGAAGAACTGCAAAATTGTTAACAATTATTCATGGAAAAAAACAGAAAAAGGAGATTAGAGAAGCAAAATATACTTGTGCGCCTTCCAGGAGTTAATGGCAAAGCTCACCAGGTTACGGGTTGTTTTGAAGTGTGGAAGTGTCTATTCGATAACCGCATTCTTAACCTGATAGTAACGTACACGAATCAGCATATAATAAGTGTACAACCCAACTTCAGCTAAGGAAGAGTCGCGCGTATTTTGTGATCGAAATCCATGCATTTATAGGTCTACTTTACCTAGCTGGAATTTATAAAGGCGGCCGATTGAATCTAGAGGAGCTGTGGGACACAACAGGAAATGATGTTGAAATATTCAGATTGACGATGAGCTTAATGCGCTTTAGATTCCTGTTTGGTTGTCTTAGGTTCGATAACCGAGAGTCCAGAGATGAGAGAAACAAAATTGATCGGTTAGCTGCCGTGCGGGAAATATTTGAGATGTTTGTTGAAAACAGTAAAACGTGTTATTCACTATGAGCCAATGTGACTTTCGATGAAAAGCTTGAAGCATTTAGAGGCAGGTGTAACTTTATCCAATATATACCATCAAAACCGGCCAAGTATGGTATTAAGATTTTTGATTGGTTGATGCTAAAACCTATTACAACAGTAATATGAAAATGTATGCTGAAACACAACCAGATGGTCCCTATTCTATCAGCAACAAGAGTGTTGATGTTGTAAAAAGGATGACCTCACCCATACTCGACACTGGACGTAACGTTACCACGAACAATTGGTTCAGCGATGTTTCATTACTGCAAGATTTAGCTACAAACCATAAGCTGTCTATGGTAAGAAAATTAAAAAGAAAAAAGTGGCAAATTCCAACACCGTTGAAAGTTCAGAAAGAACGTCCTGTAAAATCAAGTATGTTTGGTTTCAGAAAAGAAGGGACAACACTTTGAGGGTAAAATTGACGATATTACCGGAGATCATATGAAACCCGAGATAATTATTTTCTATGACGAAGCTAAAGGAGGCGTCGACGTTGTAGATCAATTATGTTCCTCCTACAATGTTGCTCGAAATACAAGACGTTGGCCGATAGTTGTATTTTTTTCTATGCTCAATGTAGGAGGAATAAACTCCCAAGTTATTCATATGGCGAACGGAAATGAAACAAAAAGTTGGCGGCATTTTCCGTGACTTCTCGGTTAACGAATTAATCAAACGACACCTCCAAAAACGTAGTACCTCCAACACTGGTCTACCTCGTGAGCTATCAACCAGGCAGAAGTGCTGCAACCAAATAATCAAAACATTGGGCAAAAACGTAAACTTTGTGTGCCATTCCAACGAGAAAAAAACGCACCAGGTTAATAAAATTTCAATGCTCCTCCTGTCGAACACATCTCTGCCTCCAACACTCTCGTGTCGTTTGTCTAGACGATTGTGGAGTGCCTACCAAGAAAAGTAGACTAGCAGATTAAGGATATGTGGATTACTGGTTCACAACTCGCAACATACGCCAATATGATCAAATTATTTCATTTTTCAAATATTTCAAGAGTCATTGATTTATGTAGTTTTTTTAGAGCTAAATACATATATTAATGTACTCAATCATTGTTCTCTATCATCCACTAGCCCACAAAATTAACCGTTTCAAAAATTGGAATGGTATTTTAATAATTAAAGTTATGTATCTGTCAGATACACCCGCGACCATTTTTGTTGCCCAGCACCCGCGACTACCCGAAGGTTAAAAGCGCCCTCTATTGAACAGCTGCTCCAACATGCACCTGGTGAAACTGTTACTGTGATTTAATAAATTTACGTATTTTTACTTAGGTGTAGCTGCAAAAAAAAAGTGCTATCATTTAAACAATTCCAATTCTTTACTCGTGTTTCTGTTGGATATTCGTAAGTAGCAGTGGTGATTGAATGTGTTTGTGATTTGTTATTATTTTAAATTTGTTATTGTTTCGGATTTGTTATTGATTCTTTAATTTGTTATTGCCTAGTGCGCCTTTTGGTGTGAAGTTATCCGTGAAGTACTAATGACGATTTTTTATCATACTGTAATTATTTTTGAGGTAAGTACCTATAATAAAAGTGTTGCATGCAAATATCTGATGAGAAATATTCTTATTGTTCAATGGGAACTACACTGCAGATAACGTGTGTTATCTGTGTAATATGATCTCTCAAAGACATTTGATATGGAAATATTAAAGCCGCACACTCATTAGATCAACTGTACTTTCACATAACCTTCTGAACTAAAGGTCGTATCTTTGTTAATACGAGTAGTAAATTAAATCTTACTCGTATTTTATATAAACGATTTAAATAATTTTACTCATAAATCAAAATTCATTACATTTCATTTTATGAAAATGTAAATTTTCACCATTATTACAACTTTAGCGTGCTATTAATATGACAGTTTGAGAAACGTATAAAGCCAACTATGGAATATAATTTTAGTAAAGAATAACTAAATCATTAAAAAATTAAATATTGTTGAGTTGTCTTGAAGATGACAAATCTGAATACCCTCTAACGGTCGAAGGCTAACGATGAAAAAGCCAAAGAACGAATTTAACAAAATTTATGATGTAAGTGTAAAGTTGTGAAAAACTTCAATTTGAAATTGATAGAAGCATTCACAAATATAAACATGACATCAATTAAAATAATCCCGTTAAATCAAACAAAGAAATAGCTTTGTCAATAAGTGTAAGTACTATTTAACAATGAAAAGCATAATATAGGACGTTTTACGTAATTTTTAATTTAAATTATAGCGCTGTGGTAATTTAACATATAATTGGTAAACCATTGACTCTTATATTAATAGCAGGTTTATGTTTATGTTTTAATTTTCAAATTTCACAAAATTGTTTCAACATCTTTAACAATTTTAATTATTGACGAAGATAACTAACTGTAAGTGTTATCGTAACGTTTAGATTGTATTACAGTAATATACAAATACACCATTAAAAACCCAAAAAAGATCAGTGTTTTAATAAATTTCATTTTGTTTGTCGCCACACTTACTTTTATGTGGTGCGTGGTTGTATTTTGTTTGTAACCTCCAAAAACTTAAAAAATTAGCTTAAGCCTTAAGAATATCTCATTAATCAAGGAGATTAGGTCAACCTGTGACTCAACATTATAAGAACACATACCGGGTGTCAATTAGAAACGTTTTCGAAAAGTTTTACTTACCTGTTACAGTTTCGAAGGTGGGGTCTAGCAAGTTTTCAAATTGACACCCTGTACCATGTGAACCCCAATCTATACGTATTTTTTATTAATTTTTTAGGTTCCTGTTGCTATGCCTGCCAGAAGAGATGCGAAGTGCTCCTATTTTGAGTGCCCTTCTACATGGAAAGATAATATAGTTTTTTTTCCATTTTCCAAAGAATGAATCTCTCATGCGGAAATGGATTTTAAATAGCGGAAATAGTAGTCTATTTGCTCTTCAACATGAGGAATTAAGAAACAAATTTCTATGTGAAAAACATTTTTGTTCTGCAGATATATCAAAAAGCACCCTCTACCAAACCAGAACGTAATTCCCTTGGTATACAAGAATGAAGATCTTACCGTTCGCGTTCCTGTCAAACAGTACCAATCAGCTTCTTCGAGTATCAAACGCCATTCCCAGAGCCCATGATCATAGATGGAACATCTCAAACATCATTTATATCAACGTCCTCGTCAGTGAAGCGTTATTTGGAAGAGGTTTGTGATTTGACAGACGTACCGAAGAAGCAGAAACTATTGGTCAATCCCCCAAGAAAGTTAGATAAATTATCCCTAAAGTTGAAGCAGAAAACATCACTACTGAAACGTGCACATATTAAAAATGTTAAACATACAAGGGTAATTTTAAAAAATAAGCGACAATTGGCAACTAATAGCATGTTCAACTCGGTATTGTACAAATAGGAAGCTGTAAAAGCTATGTTCGCGGTGCAATTATTAGACAAGTGTAGTACGCCGTGGATTCAACTAGAAAAAAGTTTTCTTTGGCATTTTATTACAGTTCGCCGCCCGCATATAAAATGTTTAAACGAAGTGGGTTCATTCTTCCCGCATTGTCCACTATAAGAAAATGGATTGGTGAGTCAAGATTTTTCCCTGACGTCGATAATAAATTTCCACGACAACTTCAACTAAAAGTCGAAAGAATGGAACCAATCGAAAAGCAGTGTTTTAGCTTTCGATGAAGTCGACATTATTGGAAAACTCGAATACTCGAAACCGTTGGATTTTATTGAAGGTTTTGAAGACATGGGTCATCTGGGGAGGACACAAGCAATCGTTAAAAAGTATTTATGATTGTCTTTTCTGCAAATGGAAACTACCCTTCGCCTACTACTTGTCCAGTAGTACCACTTAAAAGGGGCAGTTGACCATCTTGATCACTCATGTCATGGGACAAATTCAAAAACGCGGGTTAGTTGAGAGGACTGCGGTTTGTGACCAGGCGACAATAAATGTTGCCGCTCTAAAGCTTTTAGGGGGTGACAGAAGAAAAGCCGTACATCACTGTGAATACCGGCAAAGTCATTTTCATTGACGATGCGCCACACATATTCCAAAATTTCCGAAATAATTTATTGGAAGGAGATTTTCAATTCTGGGATAAAACGATAACATTTTCAGATATCGTGGAAACATATAATTTGAATAAAACGTGTAAAGCAAGAAAGTTAATGAAAATAACATACGTTCATATATCTCCAAAGAGTTTCCAAAAGCAATGGTGTAAGTTAGCACTTCAAATTTTTAGCCACAGTGTATCAACAGCGATAAAAACATGCTATCAGACAAATCAATTAAAAACTGATACCGCAACTGAGACTGCTATTTTAATCTATTTAATGAACAACACATTTGGCGCTTTAAACAGTAAATTGAAATACGACCAAAATCCTGACAGAAGTGCCGTTTGTAATGAAAATGTGAAAGTTTTAGAAACATTAGAAACATGTAAACAATTAGTCACAAAAAAAAATACTTATCCTTTTTGGGTTTTTTTTTAATGGTGTATTTTAAATTATACAATCTAAACGTTTCGATAACACTTACAGTTATCTTCGTCAGTAGTGATATCTGTTAAAATCGTTAAAGATGTTGTAAACAATTTTGTCAAAGTTGAAAAATTAAAACATAAACACCAGCCTGCTATCAACATAACAGCTTGAGAAACGTATAAAGCCAACTATAAAATAAAATTTTAGTAAAGAATAACTAGGTCATTAAAAATTAAATATTGTTAAACTGCCTTAAAGATGACAAATCCGAACACTCTACGACGAAAGTTAACAATGAAAAATGTCATCCAAAAAACACGTTTAACAAAATTTAATCAAGTTATGATGTAAGTGTAAAGTTGTGAAAAACTTCAATTTCAAAATGATAGAAGCATTCACAAATATAAACATGACATCAAATAAAATAATCCAGTTAAATCTAACAAAGAGATATCTTTATCAATAAGTGCAAGTGTTATTAACAATGAAAAGCATAATGCAGAACGTTTTTTGTAATTTTTTTAAATTTTAATCTTAATTTCAACTACTTATGTCAAATTATAGTGCTGTGATAATTTAACATATAATTGGTAAAGCATTTGCTTCAAGGTCTAGGAAAACAACAAAAAACCTAGACATACCAAAAGTCAAAATTAAGACGTATCATTATGCCTTTTTTTAATTATAAGATGCCAAAAACTATTTAAGCGGAGATTTTCTACTTGTCTATTAAAATTATTAGGGTGTTTATATATATACAGGGTCCGGCAACAAGAGCGCCTTCTTCTAAATCTTCCGTTTCACATAAGCTAGATTAATAAAATTTGGGATAGGTTTATAGTTTAGTTGTGTGCATATTTTAAAATTATTAACAGGTTGTTTATTTAAAGATGACCAAACTATAATAAAAAAAATTTAAATGGAACACCCTGTATATTATTACTTTTTTGACAAATTCGCAATATATTTCCCTATCCCTAAATATATCCGTTTTTGAGTTATGTCGATTTTTATAAAAAAAAATTGAAATTACAGATATAGCTTTGAAAATGTACCTCCTTAACCGTTGAAAAACAAAAGTTATCTAATTTATATCAAAACAAGTACACAGATAGAGCTTTCTTATAATGCAAAGAAAATGTCATATGCATACAGGGTGTTTACAATTGACTTGCCAATCAGACATTATTCCAACTAGTAAAAAGTTTACTTTTTCAAATAGAACACCCTGTATATTATTCCGTTTTTGGTTTCTACATATTAACCCTTATCAATTCGATATACAATTCCCTATCCCTAAATATAGCCGTTTCCGAATTATTTTCAATTTTTCAAAATATATAAGATTATTGGAACATTTTTTGTAAATTCATGACCTCATATAAATAGAAAAAAAAAACAGTGGAAAACAATTGTATTGCAAATTAAAAAACGCAACAGAAACTAATACACTATAATTATTAAAATTATTTGTAAAAATACAAAACTAATAAAATAAAAAAAATAATAATTTAAGGCTAATCATTAGCGATAATGATTTATAATAATTGTTCTCCGTTTTCTCGGATGCAGACCTGAAGTCGATCTTTAAAAAATTGTTCAACTTTACGCAACAACTCAGGAGTAATGCTATGAAAATCCTGTGTTATACGATTACGCATATCTTCGGCAGTGGTTGGTGGTTCCCTATAGACAATACTTTTTATGTATCCTCATAAATGAAATCTATTCTTGTCAGATCAGGGGACCAAGCTGGCTACCTCACAGGTCCATTTCGCCCAATCCATTTATTTGGAAAGACTCTATTGAGATAATCTCTTACATCTGCAGAGTAGGGAGCAGGAGCGCCATCATGTTGATACCACATTGTGGCTCTAATATCAAGAGTAATATTTTCTAATAATCCCGGTAAATCGTTACGCAAAAAGTTAAGGTACTTCTCACCATTCAAGTGTCCATCAAAAAAGAATGGGCTGATGACATAATCCCCAACGATGGCACCCCAGACACTTAAAGACCACTTATGTTGATTATCAACTTGTCTTAATAAATATGGATTTTCTGAGGAATAATAATGAAAATTATGTGTATTAACAAATCCATTCTTATGAAATGTTGATTCGTCTGTCCATAAAATATAACAAAAATTTGGGTTTTAAGTAATTTTTTCTCTGGCGATGATCGAAGTCTGCATCGCTCAATTCTTGGTGTAACTGAATATGATAGGGAGGTAAGCGATTCTTCTTTAAAAGACGGCCTACTGATCTCTCACTTATACCAACTATTTCACTTATGTCCTTTTGGCTTCTGTGATGATCCTCTTCGATGGCGATAAGAACCCTCAATTCACTATCTTCATTTGTAGAAGGTTTAACACGTTCATGTTTAGAGTAATTGGCACATGAAGTTGCAATAAATCTACTCATAACTTTCTGAAACGATCTGGCGTTTGGATGTCTTCTATCTGTATATCTTTCAGCATAAATTCTGCTGGCCAATAAACAGTTTCTTTCTGCAGCACCCAACACGAATATCATATCAACTAACTCATTTTGTGTAAAATTAATTTTATAAAAATCTTGATTACTAACAATAACACTTGTAAATGGTTAACTACAGTTTTATTTATTTACGTCAAACATTCAATTCTTATAAGAAGCATTGATTTTAGAATTTTACTTGAAATTGAAGTAAATATTTGTCAAATTCTTGTTAACATGCAATGCCTCCAGTACAAAAATTGTAATTAGTCTTCTGTCGTAATATACTAGTTTCTGTTGCGTTTTTTAATGTATAATACAATTGTTTTATGATGTTCTTTTTTATCTATACGAAGCCATAGATTTAAAAATCTTATATACAATTTGAAAAATTGAAAATAATTCGGAAACGGCTATATTTAGGGATAGGGAGTTGTATGGCGAACTGATAAGGGTTAATATGTAAAACCAAAAATGTAATAATATACAGGATGTTTTATTTGAAAAAGTAAACTTTTACTATGCAATTATGTCATTTTCTTCACATTAAAAGGAAGCTTTATCTGTGTACTTATTCTCATATAAATTAGATAACTTTTATTTTTCAACAGTTAAGGAGGTACATTTTCAAAGCAAACTCTGTAATTTCAATTTTTTTTAGAAAAATCGAAATAACTCAAAAACGGCTATATTTAGGGATAGGGAAATATATTGCGAATTTGTTAGGAACAATGTGTAGAATTCAAAAAAGTAATAATATACAGAGTGTTCCATTTAAATTTTTTTATAATAATTTGGTCCTCTTTAAATAAACAACCTGTATTCGCGTGAATAATTTTAAAATATGCACACAACTAAACTATAACTGCATTTCAAATTTTATTAATCTAACTTATATAAAACGTAAGATATAGAAGAAGACGCTCTTGTTGCCGGACACTATATATATATATATATATATATATATATATATATATATATATATATATATATATATATATATATATATATATTATGATTGTGGACCTGAACAGGCTAAATTAGGCCTATCGTACTAAAGCACTCAGGAACACTTAGGAGGATGGATAGAGGGATAATGAATTGCCAATAGATGCCTATGAACAGCCACCTTAAATTTTCTCATATCATAAGTGAGAGGAAAACAGGAACTAGGGAGATCATTCCAGAGTTTAGAAACCGTGTAGAAAATTGTGGATTGCGCCTGTTTGGTACGACAAGTGGAGATTTGTACTGCATACTGATGTGAATGAGCGAACCGAGTGTTTCTCGAAAAGATAGCCCGAGATGGTATCAAAGAATATAATTCAGCAGCACAATAGCCGTTGTAATAACGATAATACTAAGATAGAACTGAAACCATCCTTCTATGCTCAAGGGACTGTATGTGAGAAGTTATGGACGGGTCATTTATAAGCCTAATCGCTCTCTTTTGAACACGATCAACGATATCGAGAGCGTATTGGGGAGCAATAATCCAGAGGTGAGAATTATATTCGAGATGAGGACGAATTTGGGCCTTATACAGCAGAAGGAGTTGTCGAGAGGTAAAGTACTGCTTAGATCTGTACAAAAGCCTATTTTACGAGCAGCTGTTTTGGTAGCTGACAGAAGATGGTCAACCATGAGAGATTTGAAGATACAGTCATACCCAACAGAGTAATAGAGTCTGAAAACTTAAGAACTGAGCCATTCATACTTAGAACAGGAAATGATCGATCTTTTTTTGGCGGACATAAGGCAACACTGAGTTTTGTTAGCATTAAATTTAACTAGATTATTGCTTCCCCATTCGAGAATACGTTGAATGTCTTTGTTGATTGAATTTGCCATTTCAGCTTTAATTTCTTGATTTGACATAGAAGGTGGATTATCACTATGAGTAGACTGAGATGAACTACAGTGAAGAGTGCTATCGTCAGCAAAGCAATGGATGGGGTTAGTTGTTGAAGAAATAAGGTCATTTATGTACAGTAGAAAAAGTGTAGGCGCTATAACGGATCCCTGTGGTACGCCCGCGTTAATGCTAACTTCTTTTGAAAAAAAAGCCATCAACTACGACACGTATTCGTCTTTTATCAAGGAAACTAGAAACCCAGTTGATGAGCATATCATTTAACCCAAACGAGGTGAGTTTGGCAAGTAAACACTTATGCCAAACTTCAGCCTTTGAGATATCTAAAGCGACTACAATTGTTTCACCGGACTGCTCTATTGTATTGTTCCAAACTTGGGTCACATATGAAAGAAGATCGCCTGTTGAACGACTTTGCCTAAACCCATATTGGTGGTCACTAAGGAGTTTGTTAGTTTCAAGGAACGTGAGTAGTTGCTGATTGATTGCTTTTTCCATGATTTTAGACAAAATGGAAGTGATGGCAATTGGTCGGTAATTTGAGGGATCGGTCTTATCGCCTTTTTTGGGAATAGGTTGAACATTTGCTAACTTCCATGATGAAGGGAATTCCCAGAAGACATAGAGATCGTATAGAGCTTAGATAGGACTGGTACTAGTTCAGGGGAACATTTCTTTAAGACAATAGCTGGGATACCGTCTGGGCCAGTCGCCTTATTGAGATCAAGCCTACTGATGATCGATTCCAAGAGCTTGTACCGAAAATGAATTGGTTTCATAACGTATGAAGAAGAGTTGACTTTTCCAGAATCATTGAGACACGAGTTTGATGCAAACAAATCCACAAAAACGTTGGCTTTGTCTACAGAATCAGCAAATACCGATCCGTCAATAGACGTCAGGGGGGGAAATGCAGATGTTCCAAAGTTTTTACTAATGGCTTTAGCTAAAAACCAAAATTTACGACTGCCTAAAGGAGATGTAGCTAGTTCATTGCATTTTCGTTGTTCGAACAACTTTTTAGTTTTAGTGATGACACTTTTGCTGATATTTCTAGCACCAACGTATTCCACATGACTGTCGACCGATTTATTAGATTTCCATTTAATGTAACATTTATTTTTTAAAGATATTGCATCAGCACAAGCTTTATTGAACCAGGGTTGGGAACCTGAATGACCCATACGGTACTGTTTTTTGGGAATGTATAACTCCATTCCCATGAGGATGACTTCAGATACTGAAAGAGCGATATCCGAAGAAGAGGACGACTTAAAACAATATTCACGCCATGGAAAGGTTGCAAAGAAATCCCGTAAATCACTCCATCAAGCTGACTTAAAACACCACAAGTTTCTATCGGTTTTGCGAACAACAGTGGAATTAGGTACAGTAGAAATGATTTTTATTAGACAATGGTCGGAAAGACCTAAAGGCGAAAGAACGGAAGTTTTATAAGCAAGAGGGTTTGATGTAAGAAAGAGATCTAGAAGATGTGGAGTATGGTTAGGGTTATCAGGGATTCTTGTGGGTTCAGAAATCATTTGTGTGAGATCACATGAAATAGCAAATGTTTCTGCATTATGACCAGCGGGATTTGTAGTAGATGAAAACTGAAGCCAATTAGAGTTATGAACATTGAAATCGCCTACAAATGAGATATCGCAAGAAGGAAACTGAGACAGGAGATAGTCAACTTTCATACTAAGGTAATCGAAGAAGTCTTGAAAACTGCTGTCATTAGGAGACCTATAAATGCAACAGTAGAATTTCACAAAATTAGGACCAGAATGTTTAAACCAAATCACGTCAAAATTCTTATTTTCTAAGGAAGAAACCCTCTTGCAAGCAATTCTGTCCTTGATGTAGGCACATACGCCTCCTTTATATCGAAAGTTAGAGTGAAGGTGGTATTGAGGAAATTGCAAGTCGGGTGACTTGGAGCTTTCAGAGGAGACTTGTGTTTCAGATAGAAACAAAATATCAGGTTGTAATTGTTCAAGATGTTGGTGAATAGCACTAAGATTAGACCTGATACCGCCGATATATATATATATATATATATATATATATATATATATATATATATCAATAGCTTCACGTTGTAAACGAACATAATAATGAGTTTGTCTTGACAATACTTCCATATTGTCAAAATGAATGTCATCATTTAGATTATTCAGGACATGGTCAGCAACAGCAGACTTCTCTGGTTGACCTAATCTACAAAATCTCATATGCTCTTCACGTCTTGTATCAAAGCTACGTTTTGTGGTTCCGATGTATACCTTTCCACATGAACAAGATAACTTATACACTCCGGAAGAAGAAGAAGAAGGGTTTGACACATCTTTAGGTGATCTTAAATGTTCTTTAATTTTTCTTGTAGGTTTAAAAATAGTCATATTAATTAATTAATACATATTCAATTCTATCTGTAACATTAGCTATAAAAGGAAAAAAAGCAATACCAACATTAAGAACTGGTTTTTCTTTAAAGTTAAGTCTAGAAGGTGTAATAACATTATTAATATCTGTAAGTGAATATCCATTATCTTGTAAGGATTTTGTTAAATATTTATATTCATCCTTCAAAAATTCAGGGTCACAAATTCGTTTTGCTCGATCTATATATATATATATATATATATATATATATATATATATATATATATATATATATATATATATATATGTCACAAGTTTAGTAAAAATAAGTGTTAACGATAAAATCACTAGACCGCCTTGCTTTTCGGGTCTAACACAAACTATTAACGGAGTGATGTTGCTTCATGCAGAATGTAAAAAAATACTAACAAATCGGTTGTGTCAGGACGTCTTGGAAAGCTATTTCTCCGTAGTTCGTAAGAAAGGCGGTTGCAATAGGAATCCGACATGCAGAGTTTTTCGATACATATTTAGATCAACGGTTATTAATTCTGTTTTACCTTCTAAATATGCAAACTGTGAATCAGATGAAGATAACTTCTTCTATACTTCGTGTGTACCTGAATTCATCTCTGATTTGAGAATTCTTAATGAAGAAAAAGAAACCGCTTCATCCGACAAGAATGCCAACCCAGGTGAACAACTGCCATCAGAAACCAAAAATGTAAGTAACCTCACTAATGAAAGAGATGGACCGATAACAGTTGAGGATTGTGCGATGAACTATTTTGAAGGAAAACTATTAAAAAGTTCAATTGTGACACCTGTTCACAAAATTTTTCTTCGAAAAATGAAATACTAAGTGACAAACTTCAGTTACATATCATAAACAAACTGTATCAAAAAACGCACACATCCAAAGGCCTATTTTCGCCACCATAACATATTTTCAAATTAGTGAATCAAGGTTTATTTATTTTTCACGGGGAATTTAAAGATATATTTTAGGAGAAAGAAATTAGGGCAAATTTGACGTTAAAGTGCTGGCCTCTGTTTACGGTAAAAAAATTTTGTGCTTTTATTATTTACTATGCAATTGTGTAATTTACCTGTGTAATTTGACTGTTTTGTTATATTTTATATGTACCGTAATCTGCCTTATTATTTTATTATTTGCTTATTTACCTAAAGACCGGCATGATTGGCTGTATAGGACCACATGTTTGGTATTACAATTTTTATTCTGATTTATTTAGAACACAATTGTGTTTATGTGTAGTTACACTGCTTTTCCCTTTCATTGTGTGTTTTTATTGTTATTATTAATGTACTTGTGCAATTACTTATTTATGAATAAATTGGGTTTTCTTGGTGGTTCTTTCCCAACTTAGTAAGTTAACGGGTTGAACCATCATTGCGCAAAGCTCGTTGATTCTAATTTGTGTAGTTTCATTGTTTACCTGTCCCACATGATGCAACACTTAATTTCATCCAAGCCTACCTCATTCGCACACGTTGTAGCTACCACTAGAGGCTCAATTCTTTTGATCAGATTTGAGGTTTAAGAGTAATCAAATATCAGACTTGTAAATAAATTCTAACGTTTTAATTATTGCAATGAAAGTCAATGTAAGGCAAGCAATTACTTTACCGCATCGTGGTTTATTTTTAACCCAACGTCGAACGATTTATGAGTAAAGTTAAAGTTGCATAGGGAAATTTAAGCGGGCGTCTGAAATTTCGCCGTCGTATTTACGTGAAAAGTGTGGAATCATAATTCTGTCAAGCCCTAATCGGACGTATATTCGAGTAGGTACTCATGTTACCATTTTAAAATAGTAAAATAAACATCGGAGCATAAAGTGAGTTAATAAAGCGTCAGGTAGTTATTACGTTCGTGCCACCGAATTAGGTAAAATACTGGGAGATCAGAAAAACTGTACTGTTTACAAAAACTGTTGCATTACTGAAATTAGTGAACCATATTAAATCGTCTTAAGGTTCTAAAAAAGAACCCAAATTTTCACTGAGCTAAAAAACCTAGGCAATTCGATAAGTAAGTTACATGATGTTCGTAAATAAATGAATTCACCTAGAGCTATATTGATGAAACAACCAATAAAAACCAACGTTAAATATCAAATTCATAAATAACCAACAAAATTTCATTTTCATTTCGTGGTAACGAACGAAAGAAGTGTTACAAATGTTTATCCTGACTGTAAATCTGTTGACCGCCAATACTGAAAAAAATCGCTAATATCGAATGTGGTAATGACTCCTCCGACATGCATCTTAAACAATGACAATGGGAAGGGCACTTTAGATTCTAATTATTTAGAAAGGTTTTTAAAATTATTTGACAGAATTTACAGGCATTCCTTCAAATAAAATATGCGTTGGAACTTACATTTTTTATGGTGATGGGTAAGTTTTTTAGTACCGCTGAAGAATGACAACAATAAAATGACAATTTACTATCCCATATTGCGTCACTAAATGACATGTTTAATACAGTTTGAAGAAAATATGCAATACCCGCCCCAACAATTTTATAAAATAAGTCTTCAAAGTGAGGAAACTCAACTTTATACTCTGAAGGTAGTGTTTCGAATACAGGGTTAAGGTTTTGGGCAGGACTAGATTTATTCTACAATTAGGAGTGATCTAAATAGAACGTTAAGTACCAGGTAAATAACTGTTCGAAAAACTTGTTTTTGTTTCTCATAATCAAAGTCAAAGATCAAAACAAAAACACTATAATACCCACTTTTAAGTACATTCCACTTTTTTGTGCACTCATATGACGAATCCGGATAACAAAGATAAGTTTCCTGGAATTGAATTGTATAGAATTTAGTGCATAAAAACAAATATACACAATCTTTAATCATTCATATAGGTATTTTTGTATCAAGTACCTAAAATGAGATTTTTTAAAAAAACTATTTTAGATACATGTCACAAACAATATTTTTTTGTTTAAGCTCTCTAAAATTCTCGTAGAATGCCTAATTTATCAATTTTATAATAAAAGTACTAGGTACATGATACAAAAATAGCTGTTTATTTATATTACCTGTTATTGTTTGACATTGTTAGTGTTAATAGAGATTTGTAATATGTATATTACTTAACTGTACTATTAGCTTTTTTTTTAAAGTACTTAGTTTGTTTGACAAATTCGAATGATAGAACTGATAAATAAAATAATTTTTAAAATATTGTCCACAGAATTATTTAAAATAATATAAAATGGTTGCCATGACGACTTTTAGGGACTAGGCCGAAAATGAGCTGAAATGAATCCGTAAAATATCCATTTTTGGGAGCGTATACCAAAAAGTATATTGCAGCATAACTATTAAAAGTGAAGTTTGATTTTGGGAGTAAAAATAAACATCTCCCTTTATTCCTAACCCTCCCATCATACTCTGAACAATTGAAATTAAAAGTAAAATGCAATGCAATACGATAGAAATAGCAACTTTTGTTACTTTATATTGGACTAATTTTTTATATACATTTTTAAGAAAGTTTTTTCATATTAAAATGACGTATTTTAGATTGTAGGAATTCTTTTTAGTGCATTTTTTCAGAAATTAAAAAATGCACTATTGTGAGCGCTTTTTTTCTGGGGTTGAACTACTTTTCCAGAATGAGCTCTTGTCCCGAGTTTTTTTTTTTTTTTTGATAGCTTAGCCCTGAAGCGATTTTTTATGCGAAATTTGGATATTTCTTACGAGAAACCACATTTAAGGACAAAAATAACCCAAAGGGGTTAACATGCATTGTAATTTCGTAGTAATACGCCATTTTCTTACTTAAAATTATTTGTCAATAATCACTCATTATTACGTTAATACAAATACTGTAAAAAAATAATACCGGAAGCTAGACTCGAAAAGTGGCGACAACGCTACATTAGGGCCATACACGGTTCGAGGTGTAAACCATTCTGTTTTAAATCAGCTGTTCAAGAATACAATCTTTATTCTTTTACAGAACGTATTTTTATTTGTGTTAATATTAATAAAAATTATTGAATAATGGTTCGCCGAGGATATGTATGTGCCGTGTATAGTTGCAATAACTATAAACTACAAGAAAATCGGAAATCATTTTGTAGTTACAGGTAGATTTATGTTTAGGAAAATTCATTAAATAGGCACATATTGACAATATATAACCTCTAGTAATTTCATTCTTAAAATATAGTGTATGTATTTTAAACTTCTAGATGCAAGCAATGGGTGATGAAGTGCAAAAGAGTCGATTTAAACGAAGTTTTAAAGAAGCAAGGACCAGAACATTTAAATAAAAATTATACCATCTGCTCTGATCATTTCCTACCAAAAGATTTTCGAAACATAAAGGAGGGGGCACGTTTTAAATGTTAAATACCTTTCGGTCAGAATTTAACCAAATTTTGATATGTTCTAGAACCTGACCAATTGATCAAATGTCTTCATTGCCCGAAAGCTCAAAGCTCAACAGTTCTTGATATACAGGGTCTGCAAAACTAAGAAAAGAAAATTCTTTAAGATACTAGTGTCTTCACTGTTCACACCATCGACAGACCGGTTTCGCAGGTCTACCTCCATCATCACTACCGCTTTGTACAGTCATTGGAAGTAAGAAATGTTTATGTAGAAACGTTAATGAACGTATTTTAATATATTAAAAATATCTAAGCTTAATAAGATATCAGTTAACTGAACTGATGAGGCAGAAAACAGTAAATAATTTTTGGTCTTGATATAACCATTGTCATAGAAATCAAAAAGTTGCATAATCAAATGTTAAATGTCTATCACCTCCACATTATTTGCATTTAGTATATGATTTAAAACATTTGTAAAAGGATATTTGATTAGCTCTTGATACCTAGCGTATCCTAAAAACCATAGTACAGCTGCCACATGAGAACAAGTACCTAAAGTTCTGGCACAGTCTTGCAGGTGCAGTAAGTACCTAATATTGGGTTAGGTTCTTCTTCCTCATTATTCGGCACAAATGCAATCCACAACTAGTAACGAGTAGCATTTCTGAGGCGAGAATATATCCTTACCCGTATAAAACCGGGTTCGTAGTTTTCATCAAATTGATATTGAACCTGGCGGTCCTCTATTTCATTGTCCTGTATATAATTGAAAAATACCTACAGTTAACTCTTTAAGATAGTAATGTGACAAACGTGGGAATGAGGGAACGATAATTTCATTTAAATCAACCCATCTGCCCCTTCTAGCGCGTAAGTTTTCCTCCCCAATCCTCGCTTGAATTAAAATTTAAAAATTGATTTTAAGTGCCCATTGCGTGCTTCTACGATCCACCTAGTTTTCGTAACGAGACGGCTATCATTAGCCTCTTCTGTGGATAACTGTAGCTGACCTCTGGGCAAAAAGGCTGGCATTTTAAAATTAATACCTAATCTATTTAAAGCTGGAATAGCACTCAGGGAGAGGAAACTCAAACAGATTACCATTCTCATCCAAATGAATATTACAGCAGTACGTATTTTCTGGCACATATCTCTCTCAACAAAAATATTAATTCTACCTTTCATGGATATTTTATGTATATCATTCCCATCGTTACAAATGTAGCACATTTAATCGCAAACAATTTGGATTATTGTCTATTGCTTGAATTTCCCTTACAATAGAAACATTGCAGACATTGCAGATTCAAGTTTCTTCTATTATGACCCGTTCTGGTAGATTTGCTTCGCGACGACGTGCAATCACAATTTCCTGCTTTATCGCATTTACCTCACCACTTATTTTCACCATAACCCTAGTAACTAAAGCATTTCCACAAGCAAAACATGGAATTCGATTCATGTTTCACATAAACTCTTCAACGATTTTAATTCAAAAAGTAGATTTGCAACTAAGCATCAACTTAATTAGTGGATTAATTTTTGACGTTTCATGGCCACCTACTATATTGTTGTTATTTTATAAGTTTGGGAATAGAAAAACATAAAAATTGTAGTATGAAAAACGGAAAGAAAAGTGCAAAATCAGAAAAAATCTAGTTGTACGAATAAAAGCAGAGAAAAAGCGCAATACCACATTACGGTTTTGGTTTAAACGAATAAGTAAATACTAAATATAACTTTATTAGAAAATAGTGAGCATAATAAATGAAGCACATCTAACCTTTCTATCTGTCAATCTCCAAAAGCTTTGTATTTCGCAACGACATCCAATTGCAAGGGATGTTTTATGTTAACGGTTTTTTACGTACCTATATGAAGGTTAAGATATCGCTTTGGTCCTTTGTACTTGGACACCCAGTATCAGTATAAATACATTGTGACTATGATGTAGGTATATACAGTTAGCAAATAGTTTATTTTAATTAAGTTATCAGAAAATTAACTAGGAAGTATAATACTCAATTAAATCTATTAAAGAAATGAAACACTCTGTATAACGGACTTAACTTGCAATAATAATTTAAATGGACATATATATGTGTTAACTTCCATTCACCAAAATATCAAAACAATACCACCGTATAACTCTTTTCAGATACATATATTTGGTCTCATCCTGTATATCAGGTGTATGTACAAAAATAATGAAAGTAAAGAAAATGTTGTAACCAGTAGCACAAAAAAATAACATTCCACTAAGTTTTGCGTTAATATTGGCAAAAATGTCCATTTTATGATATATTGAAAGTATCAAATATTGATATTGCAGACCCTGTATATCAAAAACTGTTGAGCTTTGAGCTTTCGGGCAATGAAGACATTTGATCAATTGGTCAAGTTCTAGAACATATCAAAATTTGGTTAAATTCTGATCGAAAGGTATTTTACATTTAAAACGTGCCCCCTCCTTTGCTAAACTAAAAGTAAGGAGATTTATTTTATTGATAAACCGCTTTTCACTCACTACATTTTGGTTACAGTATTCTTTTTGGTGCAATTCCATCTTTATGTTTGCCAAACACACCTGCAAGTGCAGATGAAAATACAAGACGAAAAAGAAAACGTGAGGAAGACAGCTTCAAAAAAGCACCCGAAAGAAATAAAAATCAAGAGGTTCACGTAGATCCTGAAATATTCTCCCCATCTCTTCCCGTACCCATTGGAAACCAGAAAACTGGTGAAATTAACCAATTACTATTGAAGCATAGGAATTTGTGTAAATTGTTGTCAAAATATAAATTGAAAATAACCAACTTAAAAGGGAGGGTAAAACGGTTACAAAAACAAAAGTGTCAAAAGTGCTTTGAGAATGCCTCTGCCACAGAAAACAGTGTTTGTCAAAACGTTATAAATCTTCAGGTTAGGCATAAGAACTGTAAAACTAAGGAACAGAGATATTCTGATCGTGACAAAAATTTTGCTTTAGCTTTACATTACTGCTCAACTAAATCGTACAAATTTTTACAGAAGCATTTCTGTCTACCTTCAATTAGGTCTCTTAAGAAGTTGGTTGCAAAATGTGGAAATGAAACCGGGTATAAATAAAAGTGTCTTAGATTTGTTAAAGATTAAGTCAGCAAATTTGAAACCATCAGAAAAAATAGTTTCCATGGTGTTTGATGAAATGTCTCTAAAATCATTATTATCGTATAATGCCAATGAAGATATATTTCAACGTTTTGTGGACTGTGGTCAAGAAACATGTAGTAACATTCAAGAGGAAATCAGTGCACCAAAATTATGCAATCAGGCTATGGTAGTTATGATTTCAAACAAATTTTGACTTATTTTCTTTCAAAAGATGTGCTTAGTGGTGATCAGTTTAAGAATATATTCCTTAATTTTGTATTAGAAATTCAGAAGGTAGATTTTATTCTTAAAGCAGTTGTCTGCGATCAAGGATCAAATAATGTGAGGTTCAGAAAGTTATTAGGTGTTACGACTGAAAAACCATTTATAGAAATTAGCAATGAAAAAGTATATTTCCTTTATGATTCTCCACATTTGTTAAAATCATTAAGAAATAATTTACAAAAGTATGACATTAAATGTGGTGCAAAAATTTACAGTTGGTTCATATTGTCAAATTTTATGAAAAAGATATGAAAATGGTATCTAGACTTGCCCCTAAATTAGCAAAAAAATGTATTTCACTTCCTCCATTTGCATCAATGAGGGTACGTTTAGCTCTATGTGTTTTAAGCTACTAGGTATCTTGTGGAATTTTGCTTCATGTGGCATTTAATTCTCTACCATCTGCTTCAACGCATACCGTAGAATTTTTGAAAATGTGTGATACATTATTTGACATTTTCAATTCTTCCGCATGTAATAGTCCAAAAGAATTTCGAAAACCACTTTGTAACACGTCTGAAATTATGGAAAGCCTACACAATTGAAAATTTTAAATAAACGTAAGAGTAATCCTATTTGCATTACAGGTTGGATGGCCAATATTACTGCGCTAAAATTGTTGTGGAATGAGTTAAGTACTACATACAAGTATCAGTTTTTATTAACTCGTAGGCTGACAAGATTCAATTGAAAATTTATTCTCCATTATTAGAGTGAAGGGGGGCAACAACGTATGGACAGTTTCAATTAATCAAATGCTTTCACCTTCAGATGATAGTAATTGTGAAATAGATCTGACACAATTTTTACTTCAGAAAAAGGAAATTATTAGAAAACCTGTAGCTATTGCTTTTCCCAAACATAACTATCAGTATGATGACACTCCAAAAATTGACCCTGCCCAAATGAACGCCAGAACATTATATGTTAGGATGGGCATGTAGTAAATTATTACATGAGGATTGTAAACTAGCTTTATTGTCATATCAGAACGAGTATAATGCAGCAAAAAAAATATGAAAATAGTTCAAAAATGCTTTTTCCAAATCATAAAGCAGACAAGCTTTCTACTAAGATACGTGGCATTTATAAGAGTATTTTGAAAAAAGGTTGTACGAAAGTGTGCAGTGTAAAAGCCAAACTTTTGAAATATTACGCATTGCAAGATATAGTTATAGAAAATCTGTGTACACAATGTTCTATAGTTTTAGCAAATAAATACTTTGTAGTTTTATTTAAAGCCTTTGTTAATAAAACAAAAGATGAAATAACGTGTTATAATAATAAAACAAAAAATGTGAAAGTAACACATATGTAATCAATATGTAGTATTGAAATAAATAAATAAATTGCATTTCAATACTACTGAGCAGTTTACACTTCCAGAACGTAAGTAATCCTTTACACAAAGTACTAAGAGCACAAAGTTTTCAATAAAGATGAGGAGTAACTTTTCGAATGTGTAATTTAAAATATCTTTTTTACTGCCAGCCGTACTGTAATTTATGTACTCTAGTTATCTAGCATTAACTACAAATACCCAACAATGTTATAATGCTCACATTCCACTCTATTTGTTTGATTAAATTTGAATGAGTAATATTTGAATTTCTAAAAACTTGCATTGAAATGTAGGGAACCAGTGTTAGTGTGCACCGCGAACCACTAGATGGCTCTCGCGGCGTTGTCGCCAATAAATATACACGCTTTTAGTGAAGTTTCCCGTATTATCTTTTTACAGTATTTGGTTAATACAAGTTAATTATACATCACTTTCGTACTGTCATAGTTTTACAGAAAGTATCATGAAATTCGACTTTCTATACTTTGGTCACAGTATTCATTCTTGAAGGCCATATTACTGACATTTTTGATGAACTAGAAGAATCATAACTTTAGGATCAGTAAATTTAAAAAACTTATGCTTTAAATATCTGGTGTAGAACAACACACGACCTTCTAACCTACAAAATGGAAATTAAAAGAAATGAAATAATTTTCATAATCCTTTTTTTAGGATAATTATGCAACCTATTTTATAAGAAGTTCATTACGAAAACAGGCAACAATGTAAACGCAAAAACAATAATCTTTGTCAAACAGACGTTTAAAACTTCATTAGAGACAAGTGATTAATAGACATCTAGATTCTAATTTTAGAAGGTTTTGCAATCGATTATTTTTTCACTATTGCTAAATTGCTTATTTTACAACTTTTGGTCATATTAATCTCTATCTGTCATGAAGTTTTAAACGTCATTCTGACATAGATTTTTCTTTTTGTTTTTACAATGTTGCCTGTTTTCGTTATGAACGTATAAAAAAGAGGTTGTATAGCTATCCTAAAAAATTGAAATGAAAATTATTTCATTTCTTTTAATTTAAGTTAGCATCTAAATGTCTATTAACCTCTGTCTGTTATGAAGTTTTAAACGACTGTTTGGATTGATTATTGTCTTTGCGTTTACAATGTTGCCTATTTTCATAATTAACTTCTTATACAAGAGGTTGCGTAATTATCCTTAAAAAAGGGTTATTTAAATTATTTTATTTCTTTTAATTCGCATTTTAATACCTACATATGTATATGTCGGTTGGAAGGTAAAATGATAAACGTGCGTAATTTTACTTATATTGGGAGCAGCTGGTGTATGTAGTGGCAACTGATTAATGCAATTAGTCATTAATTATGTTCAAGACATAGATTCCTTTTTTTGAGTTAATGTGAAAGATGTTGACAACCAACTTGGCATATTTACTGTCAAAAACGTAGGAACTAGTCAACTTGATTATGTCGAGTTATTGAAGAGAGATGTACACCCAACCTGGCATATTTACTGTCAAAAACGTAGGAACTAGTCAACTTGATTACGTCGAGTTATTGAAGAGATATGTTACTTGCAAAAATTAGACGCAAAGTAGATACTCAGGCAACAACCACTCAAAAGATTAAAAGGTACTTTAGCCTTATGGTATAAGTGCAGAAAGAATTACAACTTAGAAATTTATGCAAAATTATATAATGACATTTAAGATAACGTTCAAATTTTATCAAAGAAAATAATAACAGATGTCAGAATTACAATTACAATACAATCTAGTTTATTTACAGTCATTTTGAATTAGTAGTACCTAGTGTCAGCCGGGGGAAATTGTAAACGATTTTATCAAGTGTAGACACCCGAAAATAATTGTTGTAGTGCTTATTCAGGCTTGCTTTTTGTTATAGGTACATTATTGATTAGTTTGAAAGATGTAGGGCAGAGGCACTACTTATGGCCACTTCCCACTTGCATGTCCGTTTGTTAGCATTCAACAACAATGTAAAACACTCACATAGCTTTAGCATGTAGAGGGGATGTGTCTGCATGTGTTAGTAACAACCAACGGTTCAGCACAACAGAAATCAGTTTAGAAACATTCACAGAATAGAGCAGGTGCTATCTCTACAGAAGAATCTTGTTGTTTTGTTTACGAATACATCTAGAAACATTCGCGCAAGTGTATTCAAATTTCTTTGCATTGCAGACGGCAAGTAGATATTGATTTTAATTATATTTTTTATCAATACACGCATGTTTGTGTTTTAAGTGAAAAAAATGGAGGTGGCCAGTAGTAAAACCTAAAAATTACTGAAATGCCACTTGAATGTCCAAAAGTGAAACCACTAAAATTACTTTTGGCCACCTGGTTGGTAATTATTTTCACTGATTAAAATCTATTTCTACCAATTTTTTGTTTCAGGTAAAATACTGAAAGCTTCGGTTAAAAAAAATTTCAATACTCCCCATATAAAATGCAACAGGCTTTAAAGTCATCCAAAGTGGGATACCTGTTTTCAAGGCAAGCAAAGAATTCAAGGTGCTCACAACACGCGCTGACAACACTGACAACACTGCGCAATAGAGAAAGTCGCTTTAGAATCTACAGGACACTGTGAATTTTCGTCGCACTTAGGTGAAGACAATGAGAAAATGCTAGAAAATTGGGTTCTGGATTGTGCAAAGATGGGATTTCCGATCGACACTGTTTGCTAAGTTCGGTTCAAAACCTAGTGAAAGAATGGAAATTAAAAGTTCCTTTTCCAAATGGGCGACCTAGAAAAACATGGTACTATGCCTTTTTAAACAGCCATAAACAAATTTCAAGAAAAAAACTGAATACCTCCATGGTTGGAGGGGAGCTGTGACTGAAGAAAAAGAAAGAAACTGGTTCGAAAAAATTAAAATAACCTTAGGAGCTGTTGAACCATCCACATAGTGTTTAATATGGATTAATCTGGTTTTGCGTTGGCACCAAAAACTGGTCATTCTCGGTCCTCGAGGGGAATCCGTGTATGATGAAAGAAGATCATCCTATAAAGAAAACCTTTCCGTTCTTTTTACAGTGGATGCAGCGGGTACGTTTGCACCACCACTGGCAATTTACAAATATGAAAGGATGCCACAAAGTATAGCCAATATGGTGCTTGGAGAATGGGGTCTAGACAAAAGCAAAAATGGCTGGATGAGAGCAGTACCTAGCATAACACATATCCTCCAACCGTTAGATGTTGCAATAGTTGGCCCTATGAAAGTAATGTGGAAATATACTGTAAGAAAATGCAAAATTGACAATGGCAGTGAAATTACTAGAGGTGACGTACCAAGGCTACTATCTGAAATTTTGAACGACCCTAAAATGGCTTCCAATATCAAATTTGGATTTAGAGCCACTGGCTTATACCCATTTTCTCCTGAAAACGTCGACTGTAATAAAGTAATAGTCAGAAAAGATGTTCAGAAAAATATAGCAAATAATGGTTCTAGTTTTTTCAATAACTGTTTGAAATGTCTTGAGAGCAAAATCGATGTTACTTTGTTGGATCAGTTCAAACTAACAAAAATAAGAGGCCACGATTGGGAAGGTGCAAAAAGAGCTTCTGAATTATATAAAATATGGTTGTCAAGTACTAATGATGTCCCTGATACTGTTTCTGATGAAAGTAATCCGGAAAACATTCCAATAGAATCAGCATCTGATTCAGCAGTTCAGGAAGAATCCCAACATTTCTAGACTGACAACATCTCAGAACTCAATTGGTGCCCCAAGATCAAACTGACATCAAACGATTTTATCAAAAAATCAAGGCCTAGCAAATTTGAATCGGTTAAACGTAAGTTTGTCTTTACACATCCAGGTATATCTCCTGCATTTCAAAACATTCTACCTTGGCCTAAAGAAAAAATTAAGAAAAACACGCAACGAAGAAAAAAATACACACCAAGTGGGTATCTGCTCAGAAGTAGGTGGAATTCCATGAAGACAAAATGAATGAATACAAAAAGGAAAAGTGACGAAATGAAATTGGAAAAAAGAAGATAAAGGAAAATGAAAAAGAAGATTCTTGGAGCGTCAGAGAAAAGCGCAACACAATTGGAAAATACTCATCTACCTCTTCTGATGTTGAAAATTTGTCATCAAACTCTGATGATGATTTCAGTTTCTCAGATGTCTTTGAAGCCCACAAAATTAAAGAACAATTAGAAAAAGAAGTTATTGAAGACGGTGACTTTATTTCGGTGAAACTGGCCAGTAAAACGGCAGTTAATAATCACTACATCGCAAAGGTGGTGTCATCTAAGGAACAATGTAATGTAGTGCATCTTAAGAAGATATTCGAAAATAAATTTATTATTGATGAAAACGCACAAATATTATTATATTATTTTGAAGCTGCTTCGCCCAATGAATACTGGCGGATCGGTTCGTCAGCAGTCATACCTCAGATTTTCTATTGATCTAAGTAGCTATGTCACGAATACTGCTTGTATATTTTTGATTAATTAAATAAAATTTAAATGACATTTTAAATATGCTTTATGTATGATGATTGCATTATACCTACTCTATAACACAGCTTTGCAGCCGTAAAATATTCCGTGACAAACGTTTAACAGGGCATTCAGTAAATCAAATTGTCCAATATTTAGACGCGTTTAAAGTCGTGAATGAAAATGGACATTTCAGTTAGCGTATAGTGCGACGGCCTGTGTTAAAACCCCATTAAATGTTGGTTATTAGTCACCAGTCTACATACATACTCAAGATTAATTAACCATTTGTGTCCCAGGCGTGGTTTTTTTCTACCAATTATTTTATTAACTGATTTTCTACAATCCCATGGGTTAAATTCAACATGTTTTCAGTTTGAAAAAATAACAACCCCTACCACATTTTTTTTCGGGGCATTGGACTCAAAAGTACCGTCAGGACTGGCAGTTATTAACTTTGTTGCATAGCTTGCTTATAAGAAAACAGATACAGTTTCAATGATGTTTTTATTGATAATAAAAAAATCAATTTAAGTTTACATCATGATATTCAGCAAAGCAATTCGTCTTCTCGTTGCAACATAAGAAAACTCGACAGGCTGTACATTTGGAATGTGGACGGGATTTGGATACATTTTGAGGAGCACAGTTCACATCTCCCTCGTTGATTTTTAAAAGTTACCCAATGACTTCCTTTATTTCCTAATCTTACATCCTGACATACACTATGATTGAACTTTCTTCTTTTTGGAGGTAAAGTAGGAGAGTTTCGGTTTTGAACACTGCAGCGATTTTTGTTGACCCTAAGATTACCAAGACTGCAATTCGCTAGGCCCTGTGATACTGAACGCCTAAACTCTAGAAAAGTCATTTTATCTTCTTCTAGTGCTGAATATATAATGTAGGAATTGACAAAAGCGATGTCCAGTATGCCGAAAAATAAACGGTGCCACCATTTTTTCGAGCACCTGTCAACACAATAACTGCCTCGTAATTGATCAGCGTGATCTACGGCACCCATACGCTTATTATAGCCTGCTACAATATTTGGGCATGGTACTTGTAATTTAGAACCATCCCTTTCCTTTGTTCCTACAGTGCAACTCTCAGTCCCATGAAAGTTAGAGGCGAAGTGGACACATTTATTATCTTTCCATTTGAAAAAGCTAATATTCGCATTCGAGACTCTATAATCGAAATCGCCTCTCTTCATTTTCTTGTCTTCAGCCAACTGTGGGCAATCTTTTCTGGATGTACGAATAGTTCCACAAGCTAGTGTTTTCTCTATTTTCAGTCTGTCTAAGAGGTGAATACTACAAAAGTAATTATCAAAGTAAATTTTCATATATTTACCCCATTCAGGTTCAGTCAATTGAAGAACCACCTGTTCACGCAGCCCATAGTCCTTGAATTTGTTTTCAAGCTCAGCATTTTTTCCTTGATATATTTCAAAACTTTTTATGTAACCCTTCTAATCAGCCAAACACCACAGTTTGTACCCTCGTTTGATTGGCTTCATAGGGTTGTATTGTTTCAAGGATGATCGCCCTTTGAAGACGATCATCGATTCATCGACAGCCATTTCTCTGGTACCATGATACAATTGGTTGAAATTTTCATCCAGTTTGCTTACAAGTGGTAATATTTTATATATTTTATTTCTATTATTGGGTGGAATAGTCTGATTATCGTTGACATGCGAATAACTAAGAATATCCTGAAACCTATTGCGAGGCATAGTTTTTCGAATCAATTCTACTCCAAGATCACTACTTGTACTCCAGTAGTGGTTGCAGCTGGGTAATGAATGGTAGCCCATAAGAAAGTTTATGCCCAAAAATGCAAGCATCCTCCTTCAAATGTAAATTTTTATTTTTTTTTGGGTGGCATATAAGTTACTGTGATAAACTATATCGCTTATCGATGTACCTATCAACTTTTTGAAGTAATCTGGTGGAGAATGGCATGTTAAAAATTCCTCAATAAGTGGGCCTCCAGGAAGATCAAAATTGAAAGTATTTGTATCTACTTCTCGTTTTTTCCAAAGCCGATTGTAAGTTTTTTTACTATTTTCCTTCTTACTGCTACCAGCTTGTACAGTTGATTTCACTATGGTCAAAAGTAACTATAACACTGTTTTCACGTACATTTATATGAAAATGATGATCCTCTACATTTTCTATAAAGAGAGTATCCCTCTGTGGTGGCTCTAATGGTAAATTTTCTTCTTCTTCGAAGTCGCTTTCTATATCAGTATCGGGTGAATTATCTAGCGGTAATTCTTCAGTTATCTCCCTTGAAACTTGTTCAGCTGCTAGCAGCAATTCTTCGTCAGTTAAAGGCTTCTTCCAGTATGCTTTGTGATTCCAAAATGCCATTGTCGTATTTTATATTCCACCGCTAAGTATGAAAATAAAATCTAAAATTAAAACAATTTTTGTAGTTTTAGTCCTGACGGTACTTTTGAGTCCATTGTTTATTTTAGCAAATAAATATGTCATAAAACGCTTCAAGCAGATAAATATTTAGTATACATAAATATGTGTTATTTGTGCTTACCTTACAGCTGTATTATATAAATATTCAATTGTTTACGTTCCTGGATGTTCAAAACACACACTACAAACAGCAGCTCTTAACCTTACAATAGTCACTTCTGTCAGGCTGCCTAGCCTTTAGTTACAGGTTGCCAACATAAAAATAAAACAGTGACTCGCTTTATAACACTGTACTTTAAAGTAACGTCAGGTCTTAAAACCAATTATATTCTTATATGATTTAAATGCTGTTTAAAAATGATGGTACTTAAGGTACCGTTGAGACACAAAGGGTTAAAGCAAATCAAGCCTATTGGATTACATTTTAGCCACCACCACAATATAACTTTTAACTTTAAACAAACAGGCAGCTACATTTACCTAGATACATAAATCAATACTAAAAATAAATTGGGTAGTGAAATAGAAAGAGGAATAATTCTTGCCATAAAGAGTACTGCGTCTTTAAATAAAGTGATACATAATAATACGACCGATAGTAGTGTACGAATGTCACGTGTGGACTTTAAATTCAATACATAAATAAACTGCTAATATGGGAGAGTTTTTAAAATATAAGTTAATGTTTTTGTGGTTAAAAATTAATAAACTAAATTATTATTTTTCTAACTTGGGTGATATTTATTTCAGAATTGTTATGGCAATTATAAATAAAAGGGTAAAGGGGTAAAAGGGTATCCAGATAACATCTTACTAAAATACTTATCTTTTTTGGGTTTTTTAATGGTGTATTTTAAATTATACAATCTAAACGTTTCGATAACACTTACAGTTATCTTCGTCAGTAGTAATATCTGTTAAAAAATTGTTTAAGATGTTGAAAATAATTTTGTCAAAGTTGAAAAATTAAAACATAAACATCAGCCTGCTAATTGCAATTTGAGAAACATGTTACTATTTTGATTTTATGAATATACAGGATGTGATCAAGAAGTTGACGTTAACGTGTATGTTTCAAAATTTTCTTGAGCTTTGGATATAGTATATTGAGTATCAAGAATAGTAAGGGACGTTTACCGGTAGACGGCCATGTTTGGAGTCTGAACGATAGCGAAGCCTCCAATTTCGCCGGAGACCGGTACAACCTTTAATGTTCGTGATGCTCAAGTTTTTTAATAGTAATTGAAGTTACTTACAGATTTTCAAAATTGAATTGACATGTATTTAGGTTACTGTGATGAAATTTAACGTGCTCTTTTAAAGTGAAAGGGTCTTGTACGAAATGAATGTATGAACTTGAACTGTGTATGATCTTATCACGTAGGCTACAATTCTATCTTCAATAGTCAGGAAGAATTAACATAACAACTATAGGACTATTTATTTCAAAGACATTTTAGATTGTGGTGGCGCCTAGAGACTGTTTTTCCCGGATTGAATGTTGTTATTTGTTGTTTGATGGTAAATGTAAGGTGTTTGCATGTAAATTTCAACCAGTTTACGTCTTATATCGAACCCACCCATTTCACCTTCAATTAGCTTGGCAACCTGCTTACCTTAGTAAGCCTTCACGACGCCTAGTGAGGTTTGATTGTGTAATAAAATTAAAATTTAAAACCTAACATTTAAAAAAAAGTGTTATGTCAAAAACAGCTATACTTTGGAATAGGGAACCTTTAAGGAAGTTCAAACAAAATTTAAAATTGCATTAAAATACAGGGTGTTCGATTTAATTTAAGTTTACAAAACTGATAAAAGGAAATTATACACTTTTATACTCTTTTTAATATGTTTGTTTCAATAATATGTGGTCTTTAAAAATAATCTAACGTTTTCAATCAAACTGTTGCACCTCAATAATGACTATATGCATAGTATGGCAGAGTTATTATTTAACGTGCAATTGAAAATTTTAAGTTGAAGTTCCATTTAAAAAAACCTATCTTTGGTGTCATATAGAATTGTATCATTCAGTACATTTCAAAATAATTTTGAAATGTGCTCTATATTAACGCACATATACCTAAGAAACCGATCTGCACAAAGAGAACAGTCCTTTAATCTGTATACCATATGCCGTCGAGCGTGGTCCACCCTGTATTATGATAGAAAAAGTGCAGTTTGAATTTAGATCTAGATCACACCTCCCTGGGTGTTAATTCGTGGCACGCGTAGATGGGCGATATGAGCAAGAAATGTATTTAACTTTTATTGACCATATCACTAAAAGAACATTCCTTCATAAGTAGTTTGTGTCATATTTCATACCAGTAGAAATATCTCTGTCTATTTACTCAACTAAGTGTCATCTCTATTCGTATTTAGATTAGAAACAATTCGCTCTTTGGCTGATTTGCAAAAGCCCTTCTATGTACGTATGCGCGATTCACAACCAATAAACAGTGGTAAGTGGGGGTGTGAATTGAGAAATGTGGAGTGTGATGCTATTGATGCCACGGGCGCGAGCTTTCACCTTCGGTAAGCTTACAACGCTGTCGGCCCTATGCTTACGTTCTCTTGTACCGATAAGTGTGTGGCGCACATTCGATCAGAATTCAGGATCAAGTTACTGCCTGTATAGGTAAGTAAACATACCAACTGACATGACCACTGGCTTTACCTAAGTATCTAACTATTTTTTAATTTATTAGTACAAAACCAATAAATAGTTAATAATAGCAGTTTGATTTTTTTTTGTTTCAGTGCAATACGCAAACTTACAATGGCGTCAAGTAGCAAAAAGGTTGGGTATAAGAAGGGAACAGTCACAGAAGAATTGAGAAGTTTTCAAGACAGGTGGACTATAGACTATTTTTTGTGGAATTTAAAACAAAGCCCATATGTTCGATATGCAATGCATCTATTTCTGTTGTATAACCTTAAACGGCATTATGAGACGAAGTATACAAATAATTGATACGTACAAAAGGCAATGTCGACAAAACCAAGTAAATACATTAAAAACAAAACTTTCTGCACAATAACATATATTTACAAAAGCGAATTCAGAGTCAACATACTATGTTAAAGCGAGTTAGGCAGTGGCTATGACATTAACAAAAAAATCGAAGACATACTTGGATGGTGAAATGATGAAGGAATGTTTGAGGAGCGTCGTTGAAATTATTTGTCCAAAAAAGATAAAATTTCTTAAAAATACGCCTGTTTCACCAAACGTATGGATGACATTGGAAAACAAAGATATAAGAATTGAAACTTTCACCATTTGACATTTTAATAAAATAATTACATTTTTCCCAAATAAGCGTTAATTAATACAAAAGATCATTTAACAAATCGTGCATCTGAGTTCGTATTTTATGCTCTCGCATAGGATGAAAGAACAATTGTGACAGACACCGCCCAAGAGGCGATTTTTGTCAGAGATGTTGATCATTTTAATAAAACTGAAGAACTAGGGCATTGTATCCCCTTAAGAACACCACTACATCTCGAGATTTATTAGAGGCAGCTATGCCGACGTTGAATCGCTTTTCGTTACAACTTAACAACCTGTCAGGATTAACAACGGATGGTGCTTCAGCAATGATTGAGAAACGTCAAGGATTGGTAAAAATGATTGAAAATGAAGCCAGTAAAGTTGGAAATAGATCAATGCTAAATTTTCTTTGAATTCAGAATATGGTGTTGTTACATTTTTTATTTTTATATTTTATGCAGAAGTAAGATGGCTGAAACGTGCCAAAATGTTGAAAGGGAACACCCCTTCAAACAGATTTGAAACAAGAAATACAATCATTCTGCAAAAGCAAGTCAAATAGCATCCTGGAATTTGAAGACAAAGAGTGCGTTCACGACTTCGCGTTCCTGGTCGACATAGGGTAAACCACCCAGTTGTTGAACATGAGGGAGTTATTGTACAGTCTGTTTTTAATAGAATAAAATAGGGTTTCTGTTTATATCAGTTCGTTTGGTTTCGTATAGATTAACCTTTTAAAAGCTAACGTGAGTCAGTAGACACATCTGTCGCGCGAAACGTCCAAAATATAGATGTTAACGATCCCTTTCGAGTGTGAAATGGGGATGAAACAGGCTTTCATATTTGTCCGGCACTGGTTTTTGCTGCAAAAGGCAATAAGATTGTTTATTCCATTGACAAAGGGTCTGCAAAGGAAAACATTACTGTAATGTTTTCCTTTTCTGGTTTATCATGCCCACCGATGATTATTTATGCCTACAAAAGGATACCGTGAACACTACTTGGGGAATTGGATGATCACAGAATGGTTGGATGACCTCAGACACATTCTATGACTATATAAAAAACATATTTTATCCATATTTAGTAGAAAATAATACATCAATTCGTTATATTATTTCTAGATGGACATAATTTCCACCTAACGTACGAGTTGAGCATACTCTGCAATGAATTGAACATCGAAATAATTACCTTGTACCCGCATGCCACTAGAATTCTTCGACCATGTGATGTGGCAGTATTTAAGCCCATAAAAAGTGGTCTTTTGCTACGCTATTAAAAGAAGTTGCTGAAGAAGTTGTTGAACCAGAGAGCTTTAAGGAATGTGGATTGTTTCCCTTTAATTCTAATGCAATAGATTTCTCGAAGTGGTTAGGAAAGGATGATGCACCTATACAGGTGTGTTTCACATGATCAACAGTTTTTCATATTTTAAATAAATACTTATAACTCACAAATTATTTCATTTATATATATATATATATATATATATACAGGGTGTTTAAAAAAGATGCGGCAATATTAAAGGGGGTGATTGCCCAGGTAATTTTATACAATAAAGTTCCTATAAACATAGGTCTGCAAACGCTTCATTACCGATCCACAGCGTGTTGAAGTTTAATTTAAAAAAACAGTCAAAATTAGATTTTTCCAAAACGGCTTGAGATATCATAATGAAATTTTACGCGTGTCAATAGCTGTGGGAGACGCATACTTTGCAATACAACACGATGTTTCAGTCGTACCATTGACGCGCGTATTGGCACGTCACAGACTATTTTTCAAGAAAAAAGTAGGATGCCGCTGATTTCTCTAAAAATAAAAAATATTTTTTAATTCTTTGTTCAATTGTGAATAAAAAAGCTCTCTTGACTTTTTATCGTACGACGTACCGTCTCCCACAGCTATTGACACGCGTAAAATTTCATTATGATATCTCAAGCCGTTTTGGAAAAATCTAATTTTGACTTTTTTAAATTAAACTTCAACACGCTGTAGATCGGTAACGAAGCGTTTGCGGACCTATGTTTATAGGAACTTTATTGTATAAAATGACCTGGGCAATCACCCCGTTTAATATTGCCGCATCTTTTATGTTACCTTTGTTTTTTAAGTGTCTACCTATACATTAATAGTAAATCTACATAAGGAGATAGGTACCTTCTGAATTTGCAGTTTTATTTGTGCCCAATAACTAACATTTTCATGTCCCATTACTACCAAAATTGTCCAGTAACAAAATTTTTTGAATGTAGTAGTAAATTGGTTAAATTGAGCGAATATACTATAAACCAATATAAATACCTTCATTTTGAAGGTAACTCAAAAATATAAAAAAAATCTTAAGAGTCGTGATGAGTTTCTATGATTCTGAGAAGTAAGAACATGGTCAAATTACTCTAAACATGTTAAAATCCTCTTCACAAAGCCCCGTAACTTGAAAAATACCTGCCTCTGCTAAGCAAATACACAGCATCTCGTAAGTCATAAGTAAAAACACAGTATATCTACATAAGTTGCGGTGTTGTCGCTTAGCTACTGTGTTCTTACATAGTACTTTAGTCGTAAGTGAAGCTGCTGTCTGTGAACGTGGTGCTAGTTTTTTTTTTGTGCACCAAAGATTCAGTTTTTACATAATTACAAGACTATATAATTATTCAAATTGAGTGTGATAATCAATTTAGTTACATGACAAGTAAGTAAGGCTTATTTTAGACAAATATATTAGCTTACTCGTCAGGCAGTGAAGCTGACAATTTACTCAACCAAGATTATGTGCCAGAAAGTTCATATAACAGTTCCGGTAAGTATTTTAATTCTTTTTATGTTTCTTTTTTGAATGTTTATTTTTGATGATTAGGTAGGTAACTTGCCATACTTGTTTAAGATGAAGAAGACATAACGTCTTCTTACCAGATAAAGAGACTACTGAGAGGCTGCCAAACGAAAAACATCAAGTATTAGGCCAAGGAAATGAAAACGAAAATGGTAGGTACTTGAATTATTTCGGTAAAAGATGATTACGTTAATATTTTAATGTTTTTTTAAGAGGAGCAACCTCTTACTAAACAAGGAACTATAAGAAAACGAAAGAAATATACTAAACCTTTAAAAGAAAGGAAAAATTAAAAACTAGAACAAATAAAACATCCTGTGTTACCATCTTGCGATGCAGACAAAAATGTAGACGAAATAGTCTAAGATCCGGCTTCGGTTGGCCTTTCCTCATCGAGTTTCCTAATGAATATTTTACGCAATATAATGTGTAATTAAACAAAACGTAATAGGGTTGCCGCCCCATATATCTGCATGGCTATTATTAATTAAATATTAATTAATTCCAGTAGTTTCCAAAAAAAAACTTATCGCCAATCGAGAGTAAACGACGTAAATAAAACGCTAAAGTAAGGTTGCCTACCTTTTTCCAGGCAGGTCAGGTATAAACAGGTAAGCGTGAATTAGTAATTTACCCTCATCGAGTTTCCTCACATAATTATATTAAACATGTAGGTAATAATATTACAAACACGATGGTATAGGGTTACCTTAGCAAAAGTAAGAATATCTTCGGGTTGTCGCGAGGTTAGTTTCAAAAATTAAGTAAAAGAGCGTGGTGTGACGGAGAAACACTGCGATAGAAAAGGACACAGACCAGCAGCTGCGCGGGAGACAGTGTTCAGTAAAACAGAGTGCGCTTGCTTATTTCTTCGTGTAATAGAGAACCAAGCACTATAGGTTTCGTACGTGCTTTCGTATTGGACTGAATAATAACAATATTGACAATAGTAACAATTATAATTGTAATAAAAAAACCGCTGCCAAATTAACTGCCATAATGCTTTCTCATACACGTAAACAAATATAATCCGCCATTTTAAATTTTTTTATTTTGACATATGATTTATACTTAGCGATATTAAAAACCCCCAATACCCGACTTTCAATAGTACGGACTCGTGGTGTTTTCAAGCAACTCAATTTCGTTATGAAATAAAAGACAGACTTATGAGATAAATTCATTCAGGAGCGCAATTTTAGTAGACTATTTCACAAACAAAGTGAAAGGTAAACAATCTGAAATTCGGCAGAATTAGAGGAAATTAGCAAGAAAAGTTAACAAGTTGATCAGAGAAATTATGTAATAAAGTTTAATAATAAACAGGAAACATTGACATCGCACGAAATACATATTTAATTAAACCAATAATAACATAACGTACTTAAATATTTCTTAATTATAATTAGAAATACTGCAGTTATTGTATACAATGTTTTCAGCTTGATTATTTGAACACCCTCTTGTAGTGCAATAGTTGTTATATCTTGATTGCTATTATTTCCACATTAATTCGACGGAATTTATCCCAAATCTGCTCATTTTTAAATGAGTGCACAGCGTAATTATTTATATTTGACGTTTAACTGTCACATACACAAATCTGAAAACACCGAACTTGACAGGCCAACCAGAGTCAAGAGTAAAGTTTGGTGTTATCGATAATCCGAACTTGAATGCGGTTTCCCTAAGGAAACAACTCTTTTTCTAGAGCTCCTGATTGGTTCATTTGACAAGTGCGTGACATAGTCATATATAATACCACTAATGCGTCGAAAATTATCGATAATCCGGGAAAAAACGGTGTTGCCTGGAAACTGCATGAGTTGGTTTTCTTGAGGAAACTACGCCTTTTCCAGGATTATCTGATTAATCTTGATGCACACGTGGTATTCGGTAGAATATTTCAGAATAAATATATATATATATATATATATATATATATATATATATATATATATATATATATATATATATATATATATATATATTACAAATTTTCATTTAAAAACGACAAAACTTTTAAATTTAGAAAACGAATAATACTTGCCTTATTTTTCACTGTATTCTTCGGAACGCCCTTTTCAATATTGCTATCAATGATTTATCACGAAATTTTACGAAATCATTTCATTTTTACAATAAACTTAACTTAAATTTTTTAACGTGGCTGTCTGTTTGACAAATGCTTCTTGTTCGTGACAAGAATAGCTCTGTATAGTACATAATAACTACCCACTTATCTCTCAAATTGAACGTATCTTACTAATAACATTAATTAATTAATAACAAATAATAAACCCTAAAAGTTCAATTTATTGTTGACTTTAAAATACAAAGAGTAGTAACTATTCAGAATCAGATTCATCAAAGCTTGCAATATATATATATATATATATATATATATATATATATATATATATATATATATATATATATATTAAAATCAAATTCTTAGAAATTGTCTTCATCGTTGTTTTTGTCTGTAGTATGTAAGATTTCGTCAACTTTTAAGAGTGTTGAATCCCCGAGAAACTATACGGGTTTCACAAATAGCCGTCTATGTACCACCCACAAGATTCAGGCTGTAGTGTTACGCAGCAAGGATCAGTAGCATTGAGCCATACTGAATTCATGTAAATTGTTTGTAAAATTTTTTGTTTCAATAATTTCCAGCATGGTGAAATTACACTTGAATTGAAGCTTATAAAAATACGAAATCTCGCATCATTAGCACTTTTGTAATGCTTTGTGCCATACATAAGAGCAGTAAACTCTTGAACCACTTCAATTCTTTCGTCGATGAAAACGTCGGCATCATCCGTTAATGACAAAAAGTTCATTTTTAGCACAGCTGCTACTCTGCGTCTTTTTCTATCGCATTGGTTTGTACAGTCAGTGTTTCTCCGCCACACCACGCTCATTTACTTAATTATTGAAACTTGAAATCGCGACAACCCTAAGATTCGCTTACTTTTGCTAAGGCAACCCTATACCAACGTGTATGTAATATTATTACCTACATATTTAATACAATTATGTAAGGAAACTCGATGAGGGTAAATTACTAATTCACGCTTACCTGTTTATACCTGTCAACCTTTCATTATTGCCTGGAAAAAGGTTTACTCTCGATTGGCGATAAATTATTTTGGAAACTAAATGACAGTAGTTAACGAAAATACTATATTAAAATGCAAGTATCATAATGTTAGTATTACCGGGCGAGTGCAAGTTTGTAACACGAATCGCGACGCGTCGAGTGTTTCGAAGCACGAGAACGGCAATATACATTACGAAATGTGTGTTTTATACAATTTGTTCTAATTCTAATTGTTATAAAACATGGCGTTCAATGCAATTCGATTTTTTATTAACTCCGCGCGTTATATATCCATCAATGAATGATATAGGTCGCACTGTACTTGAGTTAAAGTCAGGCAGGATTTTTTTGCACAACAAATATTTGAAACTGCTGTCAGTTATTTTTTCCGCAGAAGGTTCTTCAACAACATACTCAAAATGCTTTAAGAAAAATGTACTTAATGTAGATGTACTTAACTTTATAATTTAAAGTATTTTAAGTCTTCTTCCAAAGAGGAAATGTACTGCCCACCTGACATTTGTCGGTATTGTCAAAATCTACCCTCTAGACTGTCAGTTTGGAATTTGCCAAACAAAACGAACTCTACCTAACAAATATTATTGCCAAGCAAATACTTGCACAGTGGCATTTGTGTGTCAGTCAGTGGTATGTTTAAAGGCAGTGTATGTATCAGACGTTATCCTACCACTTTTGAGGTGATTGCTATATCTTGTAGATCCTTGCTTTGATATTTTTTACTGGATACATTGCCACAACATTTTTGTTTTTCTAAAATACTGAGCCTATCATAAAACTCTGCTTTATTTTGGCTATTTCAGTGAATCCTTCTAATTTACCACTTTTACATTGAATTTCAGATGGCAGATATATTTCGTCTAACATCAAATTAACTATACGCTCCTTTTTATTAAGAAATTCTCCTTCTGTTTTTAGATTTTCTGTGAGAATTCTGAATTCCACATTTGCCACCATCAATTCGACTTGACAAATGTTTTAAGTACCTGGGATTCGGCATGCTTAATATGAGGTATCCCTTAGCATTTTATAAGCATCTGGAATAGAAAAATGCAGTCGCGCCAAAAATATCAGTCTTTCTGGAGAATAACTTTTTTTGTTATTAATAAGTTTAATACTCATATCTAATATTTTGGAAATAAATTCACCGAATATATTACTTAAAAATATTCATGTAATAAGAAACCGGATATCTTTAAATTGTCGACGGCTGTCAGTTGAAATGTATCAAAACATTTAATAATTTCTGTTAATTCAGACCATTTTGTTAATATGATTTCATTAATGAACATTCTCAAAATTAGTGTCTCACATTTTTTTCCATCGTGAAATACAGTAAGTTTGAATTCTGAAGTTATTTTTAAAGGTGTGGTTATTTTAGGCACATCATCTGTACATATATTAAAGAGTAACACAAAACATTCATTTCTTTTACAAAACCAGTGATCGGGAATGTGCAACACACAAACCTCTAAAAGCTGTTCAAAAGTTCCAACTATATCTGCAGCACTCGCTGCTAACAACCAGATCTTCTTTTCTTTTCTTGTGCATTTGGAGGTCTTATAGGATGGATGATCCGGAAATATACTAGGAAATGGATCTTCCGTTAATGTCGGTGTTTTTTTAGGAGCAGACAGAATCTGTCTATCTTCACTTTTGACAATATTTCTTGAAATAAATATTTCGTCAAAATGCTCTGATGCAAACTGCAGAATACTTAGATGAGTAAAATTATCATGGTTAATTTTTCTTAGTCATAAAGTTTATCATCGTCAGAAAATTTAAAAGTTGAAACAGTCTCGGTAACATCTTTAACAGGACAGTTTGATCGGCAAAGCGGTACACAACACTTTATGACCATCTGCAGAAAAGAAGAATCACATACCTACCTGCACACATTTCTATTTTAATCACAAAATATAACCTGAATGTCACAATTTTTAAAAACAAGTGCTTCATTATTTATGCGTACATACTTTTAAGACAATTATTCTTACGCTGTGCCAAATGTTTGGGGCTATTTTATATACCAACAACTGTGGATAGATACACAGCAGTGCAACATGTAAATTCGTAGTGTCACCCGCAATCTCGGTTGTGCATTATATATTCACTAATCAGGGTATGCCTAGTTCAACTCCAATGAATTTGACAAAAATCTAACTTTGAACCTCTCTCTCTCCTAAACAAATGAAGATAGACGAATGCTGCCCTTAACTTTTTGATATCAAATTTAATTCTCTACAACTTTGTTTCTATACATACTTTTAATATCTCTTACGGTTTTCCATTATAAGTTCAGAGCGCATAATTTTGTAAATTTTTTTTTTCAAGTATCCGAACACTTTTCTATACATTTTACATCTGTTGTATTCAACTTTTTTCTCTCTAACGATTGGTGCCCAAATAATCGTTTCAGCAATCTTTATAGACTTCAAAGAAAATTACTAATTGAATGCGAGTATTGTCCACATGTGATGACGCATACAAAGTACCTGTCGACCTTTTAGATTAAGACGGCCTTGATTAAGCGCATTGTGGTTTACAATGAAAGTTTTAGAGCTGTAGGTAAGCGATCTAAAGTAAGGCTTCTTGCAATCGTTTGGCATGAAGGAATATCTGGACGATCCAATTTCATTTCATGATTGAAACTAGTATGATTCGCCAATGCAAGAATTGGATTTCTTGATCAAAAAAGCAATGATTTCTATGGAAAAGCGAAAGGCTAAGAAAGAATGTTTCTGTGTACCTGAGGAGAAAAAAAGGGCATTTTACAAAGATTAGGTGATGTGGTTCCAGAAAGTAGAAAATGTTTTTGGGAAAAATTTACTAATTTCCTTGGAACATGAGTAATTTTCAATAGAAAATAATTAATATGTATAATGTTAACATTTTCCTTAGATTTAACAAGAATTCTTTAAGTTACAAAGAATTATAATAGGTGTTATGTTATCATTTTTCTTAAATATATCTAAATCATATTTTTACTGTTTCCAAACATTTTTAAACATGTGTTACCATGTATTTTAAGTTTACATAATAATTGCATCTTTCACAGTTATCTAATCATTTTAATGTATTTAAATTTACTTGCTTAATAAAAACACAGTATTATCATATACACTATGTCCAAGATAAGGACTCTCACTATGGCAATATCAAAAATGGTAATAGATACAACTCCAGTTAAATAGGAAAAAAGTTGTGTAATTAGGGGACCAATAAAATCGATGGCAATCATCAACTCATTCTTTTTTAATACATATCTGATATTTTGAGAACTGATTTTGAAAGGTTTTTTTTATTACAAATTCAGCAATGTATCACATTTGATGGTCTGATCGCGTTTTGAACCTTTTATGGCCATCATTACGGAATTTTTGAATTCAGACCTGCATTTTCAAGAAATGGATGCAGTAATTTCCCTGTATGATTATTCCACACACCATAATACAGTTTCTTAATATTAGAAGTTAATATCAACAAACAAATTGACGGTAAAAGGAAAAACTACTAATTCCTTTGTTTTTAGTGTAAATTAAAGTAAGGATTACTTACTTATAAGTCTTATAATAGTTGTTCAAAAAGTTCTCCATTATTTTCCAAGCACAAATAACACCGTCTTACAGTTGAATTCAAAACATTGTGAAGCATTTGAGGCATAATACTTTCAAATACTTTGAGAAGTAAGTTCCAAAATTGGTTGTCATTTTCAATATTGTGTCAGTAAATATGTTTGACACCCCAGAGAAAAAGTCAAGAGGTGTTATATCAGGGGATCGCGCTGGCCATCTTATTCTCGAATATGTACCAATCCATCTTGCTGGAAACGTTGCCGATAAATATTCCTGGGCGGCTCTGCAATTATGTGCCAGAGCACCGTAAAAACCAATCATCTTCAATATCAGCTAAAGCTGCTTCTACTTCATTTTCTAATAAATTCTGGTAGCGTTCAGAATTTAAAAATCCGTTATAGAAAAATGGACCTATTATTCGCATTCCGAATATTGCAGCCCACATATTGAAACCGAAACGGTCTTGGTGTCTGTGCACTTTATAAGCTGTAGGATTTTCTGTCGCCCGATAGTAAGGATTTCTTCTGTTGAAAATTTCATTATTTGTCAATCTGACATTCATTCGAACAAATGATTTGTATGGAAATTTCTCATAATTACACATTGCCTGGTATACCATTCACAGAACTTTCTTAGCCTCGCTGAATCCCCTGGTCAAAGTCTCTGACAAATTCTAAATTTAATGGGCGTATTTTTTCGTTTTGTAACATAAAATCAGCAGTAGAATGGGCCGTTCCAATTGTTTGTTCAATGTGAAATTTCTGGATTTTCCGTAACAGCTAATAAAATATTATTTGCTTTTTTTTTTCATTGCAAGGTTTTTTTACGGGAATTTACAGGCTTTTTAAATGCACCATGTTCTCTTAAATTGGCGCCATACTTTTTTGATAATAACTACCAGAAATTAACTAATTCAGAGTTAAAAACTAGTACCAGCTAAATACAAAATTGTACAATACAAAATTATGACAGATACGGAATTACTTCAAGGCCGTCTATTTTTATTTTTTTCAAAGCCGCCTGTTTTTATTTATTCTTTTTTACAATATCACATTGTTATGATGTCACGGATAGAACTGTAAGATATTATTTACCTTTGGAGATTCATGATTCTTTATCAGCTTGGAAAAACCAATTTTTTTTTTGGAAATTATACATATGTATTTTAGCAGTGTTCATTTAAATAGGTAACTTTAATGTTAATTTTACAAGCATTTCGTTTTTTATGTTAAGTTGCATAATTAACAATATTCTACTCTAGTACTTTCCCTTATTTTATAAAATATTAAACATAAAGGAAAGTTAACGAAATAAACTTTTTTGAAAATGCAGGTCTGTATTCAACAATTTCGTGATGATGGTCCATAACAGGTTCAAAACGCGATCAGGTCATCCATTGCTGAATTTGTAATAAAAAAACCTTTTAAAATCAGTTTTGAAAATATCAGGACCGTATTTAAAAAAAAATAAGTTGATGATGGCTATAAAAATAGGAAACATACGATTGAAAAATTGACTATGCCATGTTAAAGCCTGTAACAAGTTGCCATGAAGAAGTGTTTGTATTTTTGCTCTAGCATTTATAATAACGCCAGAAATTTCAAAAATTCAAATTATTTTAAATATATCAAAAACAAAAAATCACACCATCGATTTTTTTGTGTCATTCTATTGATCCCCTAATTACACAACTTTTTTCCTATTTAACTGGAGGTGTATCCATTACCATTTATGAGATCCCCATAGTGAAAATCCTTATCATGGATGCAGTGTATACTATGACCTTCCTTAGCATGGACTGTCACTTTGCAAAGCTGGGAGTTACTTAATATCAGAACCTAGTGAACACTAACTACAAACACAAAAATCGCTTTCCTAACAAAATAAATGAAAATTAGTATTTTTTATGTAAAACATAATTTTATAGAAGTAACAATTAATCCTGAAAGAAAGAAACATCTTATAGACCTATTGTAAAAGGTTGGAGTACAACTGTTTAAGTTTTCACCATTTTTCTCAGTTCCAACATTTTCGTAGTACTGTGTTTATGCTTATGACGGCAGCACAGATACCAAATTAATTTTATAAAGAGAACCATAAAGTAGTATATTCCATAGTCAAATTTTAAGGTACCTTTTTGAAGCCTCCTTTTTGTTAATCTCTTGTACAACACTAGAGCTATGAACATAGGTATGAAATGTTAACAACATAATAGGTTTGGCATTTTTGAATAATTTGGTTTATTATGCTCCATTATTTGTTTCTGATTATTTTTGAAATTTAATAATGTTTCTTATGTTTCAATTTCAAATGTTTAATTTTAGTTGACAACCTAACATTGAAGTACTTACCAGTACTGTTATTTTCGATACTTAAATCCAATAATGTTGAATTAACACTCTGCCGAATAGTAGCAAGTCTTGATTTCCCAAAAAGATCTGTGTTTTTATTTAGTAGCAATCTACATCTTTTTGAATTTGGGTTTGTACAAGAGCAAGGACAACCTGTAAAATAGCATAATTAACAAAATAAACATCATATCTGATAAAATTGAATGAATTATCCATTCATCTATGAATATTACCTATTCCAAAATGTGTAAGGTCTTCATAGTCGCTTATATAATTATTATTATATACAATAAACATTAACATCAAAACGAGAACAAATTTAAAGAGAAAAAATTATTTGACAAGAATTTTGAAGTTTGTCTAAATTATAATTTCTATAGAAACAATTACCTGTGTCAACAATTGATTGAGTAGCATTGAATAACTGAGATTCTTTTCTTATTTGCAATAATGACCGTCGCCACGACTTGCCATCTTTTAGTACTAAAGGTTTTTTTATTGAACAGCATGTAGAAATGGTTTGTCTAGTGTTTAAAGCAGTATCATCAAACACTGAAACATTGTTATCTACAATTACATCCGTTTCTAAAATTTGATCATGAGAACTTCCCTCTATTGAACTCTCTTCATGGGATACATCAATCTCTTCTCTATGTAAGTAGGACTCAACTGATTGGTCCAAATCCGTATTACTATCATTTTCTTCACTTTCAGGTGTTTGATACAAAGCATTGCTTTCATTTCTTGCAACATGAATTGAATGAGTTAAGTCCGTACTTTTCTCATGTATATCACTTTCAAGTGATAGATCCAAATCCGAATTTCTCTTGTTCTTTTTACTCTCAACAGATTGACATAAATTAGTACTGTTCTCATTCTGTCTACTACTTGAATGAAATGAAGGAGAGTTATCAATTTCATGTGATTTATGGTCTACACATTCTTGTTCATCATCAGATGTATCTAAATCAATTACTTCATTTTCCATTGTTCCATTAACAACTACAAGTATAAAAATTAAGAATTATAATGTAATAAATACAACCTTTATCAGTTATACTTTTTAATTCTTCTTTAAGAGGACTAAATTCTTCTTTAAGAGGAGTATTGCAACTGTCATCCTGATCACTAATCCATATAACATTATTATCGTCGTTGATAAGTGATATTTCTTCTGTGTGATTAAGTAATGAATTGAAATCAGAAATTATAGAATATTGAGGCGAATGCGTAGAATTGTGAGTATCTGAGACATCTGTAATATCATCACAACATGAACCTTCTAAATTTATTGCATCATTCGCTACTTCCACTTTGTCAGGTGAATTCGGAGACAGTATCGGTACAAAAGTTTCTGTAGAAGCATCTAATTGAAGTATTTCAGATATTTTATTATTCTTGTCTTTACAAGTATTACTATAATTCCTAACATGGTTAATTTCAGTCTCACAAAAATTTGGTACATCATTAAGTAACATCTTATCAGCGTTACTTATATTATTTACATCAGTATGTTGTAGTATTGAATTACATACACTCTCAAAAGAATTCGATACGTCATTCAGTAAAAGTATTTCATAATTACTTGTGAAGGCTATATCATTAGTATGTCGTGCTGTTCTATTTTCTACACTCTCAAAAGAATTTGGTACATCACTCGATAAGTTCTTTTGATCAATATTTGTACTATTGAGTTCAGTAAGCTGTGGTATTGAATTATCTACACTATTTTCAATAACGTTACTATCCAATGAAAAATCATATGTAGTGAGGCTTGAATTGTTACTAAAAACAAATTTTCTCATATTTCTCTGTAATATATTTAATTTAGGAAGAGTTAAAACGTCATCTTTTAATTGCGATATTTCTAAAGTCGTCCACCTTTTCTTGATACTTTCCAAATTTTTTTCTGCTTCTTTAGTTTTTTGAGTTGAAGTAATACACAAACTTTGTGCAGGTCTTTTGGCATTTGATGAAAAATGTTCAATTAAACTTAAATCGCCAATTCCTTCTTCAGTACAATTTTTTTCTGGTGTACTACTAACTAAGCTATTTTGATTAACAAAAGATTTGTCAATTGTGTGTTCATTTACGTTTTCAGTTATGTCTTCATTTGCTATACATTTTTCCAAAGGCTGTTCTATTCTATTAAATGATTCCAAAACATTTTTATCCACTTCAACAGCATTTTCACTTGGATTTTCCTAAAAAATAAAATAACTTTTAAAACATTCTTAATATCAAATCAAATTAGTTAATAATAATAAGGTAAACACATGTTTAATGCTTAATTCAGTAAATACTATTCAATAGTAATACCTAAAATTTAAATTGAGAATAATTCTAATAACATTGCACTGAAGTGTGAGTATGTACCACAATAAAGCACTATGCCCCAACGTTCAAATTCTGATAATTACGTGTCATGTTGAGTGGAAATCTTAAACAAATTGCGTAAAATACTTATTTTTTAGTAGAGTTGATCGGCTTATATCCACAGTTTTTGATTTTTGAGTGAGACGTTTCGAAAGCAGACTCTGCTTTCGTCACAGGCTTAGACCTGAGAAGAACTGTTTTCTCGCTTGAGTTGAATTCATATGTTATGATTTTCTCCCAAGCACTTGACTACTTTCAAATTCGAACTTGGTACCTTTCACTTACAAGCCTGAACCACTGAGTAATCCAATATACATTTTTTGAACATATATATATATATATATATATATATATATATATATATATATATATATATATATATATATATAGGAATAGGCGAAGAAATGAAGCGTAATACACCTGCGCAATAAGTTACGGCGCAATATAAGCAATAAGCTACTGCGCAACCACGAAAAAGTTTAATACACAGTGTGTCCCAAGATGGAGTTGATAAGAGGAGAAACATTTTTATTACTGATTTTAGGACAAAAAATCCTGCTTGTCAAAAAATGAGGTTTGTAAATACTGGGTATTCGTATTTTTATTTAATCGTCAATTATAGTTAGTTGAGTTAAATTGCGTCATTGAAATATATTGTTACTTTGTATTAAACATAGTTTGTAGATTTAAAAGCATTTGGCGCGGGTATGTCGCTTGGATTTCGATAAATTTTATTTTAAAAGACAAAGAGGTTGGTCGTTATTATACCATAGTTCAGGGTCTATTTTTTTAAAATTTTAGTTGTTGAAAATAGATCAAATTACAGTGTTCCCCGCCTGAGGCACAGTGGAAGTACAGTTTAATTCTGTGACGTAATCTTGTCGATTCGTTCATCTCGTATTTGCCGCGTTTTACAATTCGAAAAAATAACCTTTTATTTTTGGTTATTTTACGTGAGATACATGATGGCTGAAACTGAAAGAATCGTTAATCAGTCCTACTTGCGATGTAGAGGAAGTGATGGCTGTGGAAGGAAAGAAAATGCAGAATGATTTTGAGGGAAACAAAAAACTCTTCTGGAAATGGGTCAAAAATACAAAATGTGGCCCAAAACAGAACGCTGCAGGAGTGATGAACATGAACAACGAGATAGTATGGGACGATTGTGAAGTTAGGAAATACTGGAAAGAATATTTCGGAAATCTGTACAGTAGTGAGGAAAGTAAGACTGAAGGGTTAAATAAGGAGAATGTAGAAGGAATGATGA